>CALYLW010000694.1:0-320747 GCA_944989445.1 Ampullaceana balthica | reverse complement strand
ACATCTTTAAATTATTCATTTTAAAGATAAGATATTTGTTTTAAAATTATCTTGCATCATTGGTGTTCAAAAATAGCTATTATCTGTGATTACATGGGAAGTTGTTCCCTCATTGAGACTTTGCTTTTGAATAAAAAATACCTTGTTGATATGAATGAAATTTATGTGCTTTGTGTCATTTATATATACAGTTTTATATACACACATTTAGTAAGAAGCTGTAATTGAAAATGTCAATGAATTTTTTATGCAAGGCTTTTTTTAATCAATAAATTTTTAAGTCGCAAGTTGTGAGCATCTTTGACATTTTCTGGTTAGATCAATGTTTTCCAAACTTATAGATATGAAATTTTGTTGGATAAAATTGAGAAAAAATATTAATAATCATCAGTTAAACATTACTCCTTATCCTGCCTGGAATACATCAACTATTTGCATTTTTTCTCTTGAAGGAACCAGAGAGATATAGTAGATGTTGTTGTGTGCATGATGGACAAGTTGGCCGCATGCGTGCCTGTACAAAATGGCAAACTTGTGTCCGAAGCCCTTCCTTCAAGACAAAGATGGTCTGATGGACTGCAATTTATCTGTGATCATAGATCAGGTGAAATGGATTTACCGATTTTCTGAAACCAACACAATAAACAAATTGATACACTTTTTATGTGTAACATAAAATTTAATAACAAATGCCTGTTAAGTAGTTTATTATTTATTTATTTTTTTAGCAATCAAGAAGTAATCATTTTTTTCCCTTCCATTTTCACCATTAAGAGAGTGTTGAACGCTAATTCAGTTAAACTTGACAACAATAACCTTGCTTACATTTTTAGAATTCGCCTTTAGTACATTGACCAAAGTTGTGCGCAAATAATTTTATTGCAGGCCTAATTTTTAAGTTAACAATTTCAATTGTTTATCTCAAACATATTTGTAGTCTTGGGGATTAAGACCACAATGATAAAAGGAAACATGATAAAATTTATTAAAATATCCAGTAAAGCTGATGTATAGGCATAAATATGTTGTAGCTATGATATGCATGTTTTACATTGATTATTATACAGTAGACCCAGGTTAAGTCGACGGCCTAGGGGTTTGCCAAAAGGCGTCGAGATAACAGATGATCGAGATAAACGAAAACAAACATGTGCGTTAATTAGTGATGGGACGATTAATTGGAATCGTATCGGAATATCAGGACCCTAATATTTCTTCACTCTTTCCTAAGGTTGTTAAGACCGTTCGTTTTTAAAGACCGTTTAAATATAACCCTTTGTTGCGTCAGCGCTGTTTTTTTCCCTAGTACATAACGAATTCAGCTACTCCTGCCACCCCACGGCGGGTCCGTTGGTGACATCATGTCACCTCTCTTGCGCGGTCCCAGTTAACATTAAGTGTTGTTTTTTTTTAATGGGGCTTGATGTTTGATACACTGTTTCTGCTGAGTTAGCATCATTCACAGCTGTGATTCCCAGGATGAGCGATAACTGTGCCTTGGAGATCACTTGAGTGACTTTCCTTACAAGCTACACTAATAAATAACCGCCCAATGTAATCTACACATCCCCTCATTGTCCCCAAACCATTCTTCCAAACCATCTTCCTTGGGTCAGTCCCCTCAGCTTACAATGGACTCAGAATTCCTTAGGTAACTTAATGCTAATCGGACTAACCAACAACAACAATGGTGTGGGAGATTGAGAGTGTGGGTGGGTAAACTGTCTGTAGTCTGTTATATTATATATCCTAAACTCTGGGGAGCCTTGTTTACAGTAAGCACCCTATGATTTTGGTGTCGTCCCATCATTAGAGTTAATAAATGAGAATGTACATGCACATGTTTTTGGAGGTTGTTTTTTTTACACAACAGTGTTGCTGTTATTTGTTTGATTAAGCGATCGGCATGCTATAAAAATGTACGTACATTTTGCTAACAACAAAAGGCATATGTGCACCAACTAACAGCAGAAATTTACCAATATAAAATAAAAACCACTGTCGATTCTAGATCCAAACCTTTATTTTCTTTTCTAAAGATATTTGTTTATCTTAAAAAATAAAATGATTAATGCATAAAGAAATTATATAACATGTACTGCCAAATAATGACGATTAAAGACAGATAAAGCAATTTTTGAGCACCTCAGGTGAATACATACTCGATAGAGACGCGTCAAACTAATTCACACAAGGAATCAAAGTGAAACAAGATAAAAACATCCGGTAATTTTTATTGAAATCTCGTAGAATCACACAATAGCGGAAGTCTAGAGGAAAGCGAGATTTGGATGCTATTTTTACCTAAAAATGCAAGAGTGCGTCACTAGGCGAACAGACGGGGATCGAGCTAACCAACGTTAAGTTGCAAATTTTACCCTCTTTTGTGCTAGAGGTATTAGGTTTCGGCAACTTAAAAGAATCGAATTAACCGATGAGAAAATGCTAAGACAAAGATTGAATTTGGCAGTTCCAATAAAAAACGTCGACTTAATAGGGTTGGCGAGTTAACCGTGGTCGAGTTAAGTGGGTTCTACTGTATGTGTATAATTATTTTTATGTGAAGCGCTGTGAGCCCAACTACTTGCTGGGGTTAAATAAATTATCAAATTATTATTATTAAATAACAAAAACGTCTGTATAATTTATCAATGTTTGCATTGGAATAATAATGGTTCACAAATAGAAGATTTTCTATTTAACTTCACAATTTAAAAAATGTATGGCATTAATATGTATTTCAAGTATTAATAAATTGCTTATTATTCACTCATCAGAACTTATTGAAAACAATTGCATGGCACCCTCTGCGCAGAATTTCGTCCAGTGCTATGTGAGTAAGCTTCAGGGGCTTCAGAATACACTAGGTGCTATGACTCCAGACAAAATCAAGTCAACTATTTGCAGGTGAGAAATTTAACAAGTACCACTATAGAAAATAAGGGGGAAGAAATTATTTTAAAATTATAATTGAATTTGTGAAATTTGTGTCAATTGCATTAGTTAGTACAGTGACATCCTAATTATAATTCAGGTTTTGAATGACTCTGAAAATTTTGTAAAATCATCTTATATTAAACATCTTTTGGATGAAATTGCAAATAAATCAAGTATTTTACATATAGTTACATTGCATATCTTCCTACTGGAATTTTGGAATTCAAGTAAGTCATGGAATTCTCCTGGAATTTGATAACAAAGTAAAAGGAAAAATCTTTGATTTTACAATTTTATCCTTTTGATTGTAACTTTTTCTCTATGTGCAGCAAGATATCTAGTTCTTTAGAAAAGAATTTAATGTCCTGAAATTTTTTTTCCTGGAAATGGTTTTGAAAATTGAAATACAGATTTTTTGCAAAATCTCTGATGCTGGCAATTTATTATTAGAGGGAAAGAGAAATTTATAAAAATTAGATTAAAATAGATGTGTCAGTAACTCAAAATTTTATCGCCATCATATAGAAGTCAGGGGTGTGAGAGGTTGGTTGCCCCACAACCTTATAAAGATTTTATTTGTACAATTGCAAATTTTTCAAAATTACTTTTGAAGAATGTCAGTATTTACATCACTATGCACATACATATTTTATAAGATAGGACTGTAATAAAGCTTCTAAATAAAATGCAAGATGCACAAACAAATTGTGTAATCAAAACAATAAATTAAAGTTTTATTAATTGACTAATACAAAAGTAAATTTTTCGGCTATTGCCTTCTTCAGTAAAAATAACTTACACAAGTATTAAAATTATATTTACATTATAACAAAGAACAAAAAAAACAGGATATAAGAAAAGGGAGGAAGTCTTGTATCCTGTTTCATTTTATGTTGTTGTTCCTTTTGTGTGCTGTTGTATACTAGTTCCACTGGGTTCAACATGTTAATTAATGCTGTGTGCTGTTGTATTACTTAATGCTGTGTGCTGTTGTATTAATTAATGCTGTGTGCTGTTGTATTACTTAATGCTGTGTGCTGTTGTATTACTTAATGCCGTGTGCTGTTGTATTACTTAATGCCGTGTGCTGTTGTATTACTTAATGCTGTGTGCTGTTGTATTACTTAATGCAGTGTGCTGTTGTATTACTTAATGCTATGTGCTGTTGTATTACTTAATGCTGTGTGCTGTTGTATTAATTAATGCTGTGTGCTGTTGTATTACTTAATGCTGTGTGCTGTTGTATTACTTAATGCTGTGTGCTGTTGTATTACTTAATGCTGTGTGCTGTTGTATTACTTTCAGTGTGGTTAGGATGGAGGAGTCTTGCATTCAGTCAAACCACGGGAGCTGCTCACAAAGGGTTGTAGACCTTGCCTTCCAGATGCTTGAGAAATTTTACCCCATGGACCTGTGCCCTGCTGCTCTCGTAGATCTGCCCAATGAGGTAATACATGAAGAGTTTTCTTTTTACAGAGTTTGGATCTCAATAAAATGTAGCAGAGGTCTTGTTTTTGTTTTGGTCCATGTTGATTTTGATTTTATGAGAGCTGTATATCTTTTATTGGTGTTGTTATTTTCTCTCTTTTGTTACATTATTTGTACTGTCTTATCTTTTTTGTTATTTAGTTGGATAATGCAAAAGATATCTTTTAAATGGGACACTTGATTTCGTTGATGGGGGGATCGTTACAAAAATAAATCATAAACATAGCTTATGTGCGCCTCAATGTCATTATATGCTGTACTTAGGATATGAATGTTTTACATTGAATGCTTTGATAATTATATATTTGTTACTATTTTTAAATCCTTTATATTAACTCGTGGTGTCTGCGGCGGACCTTGCTTGCTTGCTTGCTTGTCGCCAAAACTTTTGATCGATTTTTAACCCACTTGCTCGCAAGATAGCGAGCTGAAATTTTGCAGGCAGTTTCGTACCGATGATAAAAACAATGTATCAAAATTTCAGATCGATCGCATGTACCGTAATTAAATTATTGATTTTTTAGATTATTTTTTTTATTCCTATGTATCATGCTATTTTTTGAGATAGAGCGTCGCGGTGCGTATTATATTGAACAACCTTTCTGTCGCGCAATAAGGTGCGTATTTTATTGACAGCTCTTTTTATAAACATATTCCTGATCGGTGCGTATTATATTAAACATGTTTTACGACACAACTTCAATTTTGTATTTCTGGATGGTCTGGCGCTGCGTATTATAATGAACATTCTTTTAGTTACTTCTCGTACATAAAGGATTTATAGTCAAAAACTTGGTTTTTTACGGGTTTTTCTTATTATGTGAAGCTCTGTGAGCCCAACTACCTGCTAAGGTACTGCGCTATAGAAATGATCATAATATCTATATATATAATTCACGCAAACAAGACGCCACAGTCTATGTATGTGTTGTAGTGTGCACACCCACACAGCGCCGCACTATGCGCACCACACTGAGACGCACTATATAGAAGGAAAGGAAGTAATGCTTCAAAACAACTACCATAATGTCACTGTGGGAAGTTTGTGCCCATTCTTTTCCCCCTTTCTTCTCTTCGCACTGTCTATGAGGAATTCTGCAGTGTTTGCTACACCGCGGGTCGGATCTAGAAATTATTATTAAACAACGGTTTCAGACCTAGGGCTAATACTTCTTCTTTGTTATGACGCAACCTTTAATTTTTTCATTGTGGCCTTTTGAATAATTAATTTAAGATAACTTGGATTTTAAATAATAAAAAAATGAATTCATTTTCCTCAGGTGAACAACCCTTTCAACCAAATGCTATTACACGGAATGCCTCTTCGCTTCAAGCCCAAGGGTGAAGTGAACTACAACATTGTCCAGAATTAAGAATGTGTTTGCACTTCATTTTTCTCATCTCAAGTCTAAAATCCGAATGCTCTCTATACCTGTGAACCCAATTACTCAGTTAACATTAAATTATTAATGAAATACCGGACATGTTTATTTTCCAACTATCAAGAATTTAAAAAAAATATTTTTAACACTCTGTTTTTTTTAAAATTTCTTTTGATTTTTAAAAATTACAATTGCCATTATTACAAGACTTAAGTTTTTTATTTTTAAAAAGTCTACATATCGTGAAGGATGGGGAGGGTGTGAGAGAGATCCTCAACTTATATTTAATTTTTAGGTTGCTTTGTCTGAAAAAGAGGTTTTTGTACAGATCTGATGTTCATTGAGATCAATGTTGTGTCGTTTTTTAAACAAGGATCTGGTTCTTGGAACCATATATTGAAATATTCCATTGTTGTAAATATTTATGATAAACAAAAACCAATTTTTGTGATCCATTATACACGCTGTATACTTTCTACTCAAAGATTTTATTTATACAGAGGTTTAAAAAGGAACAACTTTCTTTACTTGCAAGAACAAGAATTAACTCATTAGCTCCTGATGCGTCCAGTCACATAGCGACGCATTCTCGCATTTTTAGTTAAAAATAGCCGCAAAATCTTGCTTTCCGCGAGACTTCCAGCTATTGTGTGATTCTACGAGATTTCAATAAAAATTACCGGATGTTTTTATCTTGTTTCATTTTCGATCCATGTGTGAATTAGTTTGACAAATCTCTATCGAGTATGTATTAACCCGAGGTGCCGAAAATCGCGATATCGGCCTTTAATTGTCATTATTTCGCTGTGCATGTTATATTATTATTAAACTTTTTTCATTTCTGGATACACTAATCATTTTATTTTTTAAGTTAAACGAATATCTTTAGAAAAGAAAAGCATTTTTCTAATGGAATCAAAAGTTTAATGAAGTTGCTTCCCTTTTGTCCGGAATATGAAGTAGACAGGGAAGTAGCCCTTCAGGAGCTATTGAGTTAAATATTTTTTTAAAAACATTTGCTGTGCAATTTTTAGATTTGTGACTAATTCCACTTCTGTCTTTTCTTGGTAACCTTTTATTTTAAACATGTCACTTTTCAGATTTCTCACAATGTACATGATGTAAAATTATATGCAGCTTTTAAAACAAAATTATATGTACTTATGATTATTCTTATAATTACTAAGATAGATTAGATTAACTTTTTTACTAATATGATACATTACTTTTTTTTTACTTATCAAATTATTTCTAATGTAAAGGCACTTTCAGGCTTAGAAATATATACCCTTAAAGTAAAAGCTCACATAATTGATCCAGGTCACAAAAATCACTAGTAACCCTAAGATAGAGATTAGCCTTTACTTTTCAAAATTAAATGCCATTTTAAAAATCTTATAAATAAAGTACATCGACAAACTCACATGCTACTTTAGATTTATTTTTCCATGTACACTGTTTTATCTGATACTTAAATATTGATACATGCACTAAAGTTTTATTTTGCTACTAATTTTTAAAACATAATTACATGTATAACTTTAAAACAGGAGGGTAGCTTTTAAAAATCAGTGGTGAAACGTCAAAAAGTATAAATTTATGACTTTGCCAGCAGAATGGACAACCCATGTATTGCTTGGAGGTCTCCCCTAGGTCACAAATAAATGTGGTACATAATATAAAGGGAACCTCCCCGCACCCCTAACCAAAATAATTAACTGTCTGGATTCTTAGTACTTTCAAGGTGCAATGATTAAATAGGATCATGTTGTGACCTTGAGAGTCTTCACCGTTGATGACATTATGCCTACATTTTAAAAAATATAGATTTGTATTAAGTTCTAGACAAAATCTTTTAATTATACAAATCTGTTTATGCATCAAGGTTTCATTGTAATCCATGTTAAGGCAAGGATTTGTTCCCAGGGCTCAGTTTTGTCCCTGAGTCCACCCAGCTTTGAATGGTACCTAACACTAGTTACGGAAACAAAGGCGGCTGGGTAATGCGTGGAACCCTTATAGCCGGGGCCTGTCAACTCTATGAAAATGCCAACAGACCGTCATGGTCTGTGGACCCAATAATCTTCTGCATAGATGGAGCGTCTGTATAGATAAGACAAGTAAAAGATATATTAACTAAATATTTTATAACTTCTCATTGCATATTTTCATTATTCCTTTTATCCCACATTTCCCTTGAGTATATTATGTTTCACTCTACAAGACTCTATTCTTTATTTATCTTAGGTGCATATTTCACTTAATTTTTTTCTTTTAATAGATTTAGGAATGACTTCCAAAAATCGCTTTAGTTAGATGTCTCCTTAACTTCAATTTTCTCTTGTAGTAATAAACAGACTTAAAAAAGAACACATTAAAAAATAATTAACAAATGAACAATTTTAATGAGTCCTCCTGGGCACAGTTTGACTAGTCACTAATATCCAAATGATAAAGTGGGGATGGTACACGACGGCTCATCAACCCCGTCCCTAAACCATGTGATCGTAGCAGCTGCGACTTTTTCCTTCGTCACCTAGACTGACCACTATGTCCATGGTCTTCCCTAACATTGCTAACAAATTCAAATGTCCAGTTTCTTTGTGGCATGATCATTGATGACAATGAACTGTCAATTGCCAATTTTTTTACAAGGACATACATTTAGTCTAGGGCAAAAAAAGACTTTCGGTTGATTTACTTTCAACAAAAAGTCAGATTTTCAAAAGGAAATATTATTTCAACCTCAGTGGTAAAGTGGTTTAATTATGCCCCAAATAAGCAGACATTTACAGTAGCTGGTCGCACACTAACCGATAAACCTAGTTGGAAGCCTTAGCGCATGCGCGATGAGTTGTTTTCGCGTTGTAACAATCATTGAGTCCTGCAACAGTGACCTAGTTAACCTGGCAGTGCAAAATAAAATGTCCTCATTTTTCTCCCATTTAAAATCGAACTCTTGACTGGCTCAAAACGTTATCGATTACTTTTTTTTTGTCTTCCGATGACGTCATTTGTATTGCTGGGATGGATATCTAAAGTACAGGAATAAGGTGGGGAAGGGGGGGCGGGTGAAATAATAGACGCCAGATTTAGCAAGCACGTTTTCCTTGGGGCTCTTACAGGGGCAAGCAAGTCTGAAGAAAGAAAGCAAGGGGTTTAGCTGAGTTCGAATGTGAAGGCGCCTGGATTGTCGTTTGCTGGGGATTTGACAATTAACATCTTCGTTTTATTTGTTTGTTTTAAGAAGATATGTCATCTTCATTTTTTTCTATTTCAATATAGCATATGGTTTTGCGGATAAGTTGTTGTCACTTAATCAATGTGATTAATCTGAAATTGGACTAATTTAGAGTTGTTTTGTTGTATGGTTTTATTGGTCACGAGGTTTAATCCTACACACTTAATTCACAAAACCTTAAAATGTCTTTATGGTATGCTGCAATTTTATAAAAATCAGTAGTTGTCAACATTTGCTTTAAAAAATGATATAGTTTATCCTGACTTAATGATAGCCGGACCAGGAAGTAAGCTATTAGCAAAAATGACAGTGAAACTCGTACCTTTCCACGTGATTAAAACCGTCCATGTTTTAATAACTAAGACCCTCCATATTTTGGTGACTAAGACCCAGTGGCGTCACTAGGGGGCGGGGGTGGGGCGGGCCGCCCCGGATGACACCCATCAGGGGGTGACACCCGAGCCTAAAATTTTACTGTGTACGATTTTATGTCAGAAAACAAAATATGACAATTTTTTTAATGTAGAAAGAAATTAAGAAATACAATGAAATAGTTAAACGCGAAAATTCTTATTAAAAAAATATCAGTTAACTTGCAATAATAAAACAGTCCCAACACACGAACAACAATAAAACAAGTAAGGAAAAAAATAAAAGAAATAGTCGCAGCAGAGAGATCTTAAAAAAAGGTTGGAATGAAAGGGGCAGTGTCTTCTGTTTTAAAAGATATAAAGCAACTTGGGCTTGGACACACCGACATCATTAACGAATCCCACCTCACGACTTCCTCCACCACAGTGGGGTGGGGGGGATACGATTTGTATCCTCCCCCCCCCCAAAAAAAAATCAAAAGATGGGTTTTCTTTGTCGATGTTTTTCTTGAGGAAAATTATGATTTCAATGTCTTTGAGTTAATTTTTTTATATATATTTATTAAAGGCGTGAAAGCATAGATATGCATGTTTATATAGAGGTAGTCCTCCGGTTACGACGGTCCCATCCCGACTTACGCTGTTTAGTGCTTACGAACGCGCCACCGTAAAGAATAGTATTACGCGTTATTCCGTATTTAAAAAAAAATTCATGAGGTATTAATAACGAATTCTTTTCTCTATTTAAAATAACAAAAATTATTGAAAAATATGTATGATTATTATTTCAACCTACAAATTTCGTTTGCGAATTTTTCAAAAGGCGAAGTTTTCAATCAAGTCAATAAAGCTGAGTAAGCTTACAAGTTCCTTTTCAATGCTCATTAGAGAGAGCATATTCAGCCTTTTTCGTCCCATGCAAATTCTAACTCATATATTCTTTTCAACTTTGAAAAGGATCGCTCTCATGTGCAGTTTGATGTCATCATTGAAAGATAGATGCGAAGTGCGATGTGTACATTTGTAAAGGACTGTGTGAAATATAGCTCATTCAAAAGCAGAATTTATTTTAGCTCTGTGCAAGTTTTTTGAGTTTCGCTTTGTGCTAATTCCTTTTCCTTACCCTGGGGCTGGACAATAACTTTTTTAAGAGTTCTGAAAATTGGACTAATTCTGAAGGTAAGCAGTCTTCGAAATCACTCATGAACCTACATGTGGAAGAAAATCAGAAGCCCCGAGTCTAGTGCTCTTTATGGGTCTTCCCGGAAGACCCCCTTAGCCATCTGACCACCAAAGGGACGTAACAGCTGAGGAACAAAGCGGTCGCTTCTGAAGCGGCCACCTGGGCATCCAGGACATACAGTCGAAGATGCCTTCCACTAAGTTGCCCTCACAAGGAGGTGGTGGAATTTCCTACTACGACCCGCTACCACTTTGGCCCCATCCCGGCAAAGCACACGGGTCTCCATGGTTAGGGCCGCCGCAGACCGAGGGATCATCAAAGACCTACCTAGGGTGCAACCCCCACTGGAAGGTTTCCTCAGAGCTGGCGTCCAATGCGTTCTTCGCGGCACTTTTTGCTAATCCGTTACTGGCGCTTCTGGCCCTAAACCGGAACCGCTCGATGGCGTTGCTAGTAAATTGAGGGGGGCGAAACGGTTGCTTCGGATTTACCCGACCCCGTCTTCGAAATCACTTGAATGTTCTTCCATTCACTTGGCTGCTGCCCATCGGGTGGCGAAAGTGCTGAGCTCAGTTAGGTTTGTAAGAAAGCCAAATTTCTCAAGGATGTATTTATATGCACCTAACCAATGTCGTAGGGCTTAAGAAAGTTTGTCAATGATTACCAGAAATACCTCAATCTTGAATTTTTTTCTCCAGGAGAATACTGTTTTGTTGATGTCCCTTTATCAAACTGACGCTTTCTTTTTTGTTTGATAGTATTGAAGATTGTTTACACTGTTTTTACCACGGACTTTTCCTTTCCTTTGTCTTCATAGGAATAAAATTAAGAATGCTATTTTTTAACAAACTCAATGAGAGACTTCCTTTCTAAAATTGTTTCCCAAATTTCAAGTAAAATAGCGACTTCCAGTTGTTCAATTTCCTTTAGAAATCCTTCTTCTTCAAGTCGGCAATCACGTGGTATGAGCTATTAACAGACCTTACAGCATAATGTCAGGCTGACCATCTTGTGTCAGACAAGGCTTTGTTAGCATGTATCAATTTCATGTGTTTTTGAAGTACCTGTCAACGATGAGTAGATGCAACAAGTTGGGTATAAAGATTTTGCAGAAGACAAAAAAATCTGACCACAGATAGGACAACCTGCTGCTCTTTACCCAACCAAATTAAAGGAATGAGCTGTGCACGGCACATAATGAGCTACAATGCTCTTCTCACGAAGAATAGCCTGGTTTCCGTTATACTTCCTACTCATTTGCAGCATTGCCGTATGACTGCCCAAGGCATTTTCAGGGATTAGTACAAACATAATGGCCTGCATCTTTATTATACACTGTAATTCATAAAAAGTTTGGGGGCCCTTAAATTATTGGGGGCTTTAGCCCGTTCAGCATCCCCCCTTTTTAATCCGCCATGGGGGGGGGGTCCACGCATCTGTGACGATGTGGTACGAGGAGGGGGGTGTTTAAGAAAAGTGACGTCACATCAAAAACGCGAAACTTTAAATAAAAGTTCCACTTAAATATTTGATTGTTTACCATTTATTTAATTACGTTTTCACTGACTTCACGCGTGTTACGATATTACAGTGCAGACTTACCCTAAATACATATTTAAATGACAAAAAATAATTTGCAACATGCTAATTTTTATTGAGAAAATACGGCTTGGGGGAGGGGTGTCAAAGCTTTGTGACGTCATATCGTAAAAAAGAGGTGGTGTCTAAGTTTTTGTGACAAAGTGTGAAGCTGGGGAGGGTGGGGTCAAAATCGGCAACCTCGCATGACGTCATTTATGGACGGCCCCTTCAGTCGTGAAGGGGTGACACCATGAGCTACCGCCCCGGCTGACACCAACCTTAGTGACACCTCTGCTAAGACCGTCAATGTTTGGCAAAATTTATAAAAATACAAGATACTTTCTTTAGAAGCCGCAAGAAACTTATGGAGGTTGCAGGTTAACCACATATCAGACTAAACATCATGCTATACCTAATTTACAACAACACAATTACCATTAAATATTTTATATTTATAAATAAATAATTTCATTACAAATTACAACAACAAATGGTAGACATGTGGGACGCGGTGGTCAAGTGGCAGCGCACTGGACTGTCGTACCGATGGTCACGGGTTCGAATCCGTGTGAAGGCAAGGGATTGTTCCCGGGGCCTAGGGCGTCCCTGAGTCACCCCGCTCTGATTGGGTACCTAACACTACACGTAGTTAGGCGGCTGGGTAATGCGTGGAACCCACAAAGCCGTGGCCTGTGAACGCTGCATCACTTGCCAACAGATCATCTGTCATGGTCTGTGGACGCAACTATCTTCTGCATAGAAGGAGCGTCTGTATAGATAAGATAAGATAAGATACATGTGTGTGTCATCATACTAACTCGTCTAACTTCTATGGTAGTAAAATCGTATAAAATGCCCTCAAAATTTATATTATTTGTAATTTAATGTTCTGTGGACAAAAAAGCAAGATTTGTAGTCTTTAATCACTCATTGTGGAACGAATATATATATATTTTTAAAAATCAACTTTAATTTGCAGAAGCTCCTTTCCCAATTAGCGACACTGATACTATAGTAAAACAGGTACATCCATACTATGGCGGATTAGGGGGGGGGGCTGAACGGGCTAAAGCCAGGGGCCCCCGATGATTTAAGGGGCCCCCAAATTTGGTATAATTTATAATAAAGGTGGACAAATGTTTGCATGAATCCCTAAAAATATCATAAATTAAATAAATTAATAAAATCTTATCTATTAATCTGATCGCTATTCGGACCCGGTAGCCTCAGTATCGATAAAAACTTGATTTGATTGGCTCAATAAGAGAACATATTAATGAATACTATTTATATCTTTTAAATTTTGTTCAAACATCAGGGTCTTGAGGCAACGTGTTGTCTTGTGGCGCAAGCGGTAGCGGGTTCGATTCCCGGCGGGGGCATATGTTTTTTTTCCTTCATTTTTTTAAAATTTAAAATGATCTTTATACACTCAATTTTAGTTTCCAGGCAAACGGTTATTTCTTTGTGTTCGTTTTTTGTGTGTGTGGATGAATCCGATCCCGGAGTAAAGACACATTATGAACAAGGAACCAATGGACTATCTAGTTACAAGTTACAGTCTTATATTAGCTGATAGCAATCATTTCACAGGGACGCTAGCTGGATAAGGCCCCAGTTTGAATTGCAGCCAGGGGCCCCGTGCAGTCTTAATCCGCCCCTGCATCCATAAGAACATGGATCCTTTTTCTATACAATAAATATGAAATTGTTCTTTATCAATGTCAACAGAGTCATTTATTTTTCATCTTAATTCTTCATTTAGTAGGTTACATGGTATAATACACGAATATTTTCGTGCAAGGATATGCAAATAATCAAAGCGTTCTCATATTTCATTTGTATTATAATTATACAAATATATTTTTTTTAAATATAAATAATTCTCTTCGCATTTCATGTTCTAGGGATAGCCCCACGTCACATGAGTTTTCCCCAATCACATCTTTTTCTCCTTCTAACTCCACGTTCAGTCTATATCTCCAACTCTTCACAAATTGTTTTGGCTGCTATACTATATCAGCGTTTTGTATAAGGGGCCATCCATATATAACGTACGCAAGGAGGGGGTCTTCAATTAACGGCATTTTGCGTATGGATGCGTACGGGGGGGGGGCTGCATTACTGAATGTGTACGTACGCGCAACAAATTTAATTGCATAATACTAAGCCTAGTAACGTAATCCGCTCAGGCTTAATATATATAATATGCTTACATAAGTCCCTAAGTTGTGGACACAAAATAAAATAAATAAACGAAACCCAGTAAATTAAAAATAATAATAATAATATAAAATTGAGTAATGATAAGATCCTAAATGGGTTCTGTGGTCAAAGTTTGTTTTATTTTTAAAAGTCTTTTTATCCTGGGTCAGTTGCTGCCTCAACTGAATAAGAGAATAGCAAATGCCGAGCAATCGAGACTGGATACTGATACTGCATATTTTTTTTGTGAAACAAAAGTGTGACAACAAAGACAAATTAAAGAACAATTTTGAACACCTTCATTTTATTTGTTAAAGTTTTTTTTTAAATTTAGAGCGCAACGAGCATGCTAGTATATATAGTATAGCATGGATAATGTTAGCGCTACGGCTACAGACTATAGAATAAGAGAGCATTCATTCTAAAGCAAAAATGAAAGTATGACTTTTCTCTCCAAATATGATAATACGAGGAACTGTGTTTCAATGTGTCTTGAAATGAAAAGAGCATTTTAGAATTTCAACATCCTTACGATATTATTTTAAAAAATAATGATTTAAAATACGAATATTTTATTATACTGATAGAATCGGAAGCTATTTATGATGATCTTGGCGCGTTTCCGATGTCAACAAATGATAAAGTTAAAATAAAGTAAATTGTCATACTATTTCCTATTTCACGTTGCTGATTTCTTGAATTATGTCGAATGAAAAATTTGACCCCTTTTCTCTACCTGATTTGTTGCCGTTATACTACAAAAAGCTCTTTCCATATGGACCATATTTCAGGTGGCTAAATTATGGTGGTGGTAAGTATAACTTGTACTCACTGTAACACTGTAACTGTAACACAGTGAAATACACAGTTACACACTGTTACACAGTAACACAGTCACTGACTGAGCAGTAAACTGCCTGACTATGCCCCTTTGTGCCTATTGTCTTTAGTTTATAGATAGCCCATGCTGATAACCGGTAATCCTGCAGATTTTACACGTATATTATTTCACAGCAAAATTTAATTTTCTCGTGAGAACTTATGTTTTTAATTTATTAAATGCATTAATTTTATTAATTTCTAAGGCTTTTTTCAGCCCTTAAAGCTACATAATCAGAGTGGGATACATCTTATCTTATCTTTACAGACGCTCCTTCTATGCAGAAGATAGTTGCGTCCACAGACTCACAGACCATGATCGATGATCTGTTGGCAAGTGATGCAGCATTCACAGGCCACGGCTTTGTGGGTTCCACGCATTACCCAGCCGCCTAACTACATGTAGTGTTAGGTACCCATTCAGAGCGGGGTGACTCAGGGACGCCTTCGGCCTCGGGAACAAACCCTTGCCTTCGCACGGATTCGAACCCGTGACCATTGGTACGACAGTCCAGTGCGCTGCCACTCGACCACCGCATCCCCATTTTGTTTATGTAGTACCCTACTTGCCGAGTTGTCACAGTAAGATGCCAAATGAAATTTTCTCACTTAAAAACAAACAAAATACGAATCAAACATCTAGTAATGAAATATAAAATCAAATTGTCTTTAAAATATGTATTTATCTTCTAAGAACATTAAAATATATGAATAATACTTTTTAAAAAATATTTTCAGTCAGTAAATTTATTTTAATTTTAGCATGGGGCGAGCCAGGTAAAAAACATCTGGCAAGTTCAGGCAAGCTAAACAAAATGGACGTATTGTGAACACATTATGTATTATATAGAGCCGAAAAAATGCCTTAGAAATTAAAAAGACTCACAAATTAGCGTTGTAATAGCTGAAATACAACATATAATAAAATTTATTATAATGCATTTAATAAATTAAAAACTTAAGTTCTCACGAGAAAATTAAATTTGATGTTGTATACTTTTTAATGTAAAATAATTGGGACCGGTATTCAGAGGATTGCTGACTATGCCTATCATAAATGCCTAATACTTTATTTAACTTTATACTTCATCATTGTACCACATTTGTATCCTTATTTGCCTTATTAAACCTATTTTAAAATTGCAAATCTCATTTTTAAAGAGCTATTGAGACATAAGTTCTATTCTCACTATTATTATTATCTGTTGCTATAACAAAATTCTTTTATTTATGTCTAAATTATTATTATACCAGTACTAAATTTAAATATAATTATTTCGGCTTACATACAAATTAAAATAAAAAATATTAAAAAATTGGTAAGCCCAAAAATTATTCTCAGAAAATAGATTTAGTGCTGTCAACTTGCCAAATTTACCTCCTCCCTCTAAGTATGCAATAACATTCTTATCTATTGGACACAAAAGCTTAAATTCATTATCACAGGACTACAAATAATAAGTGAAAGTGCTATTTGATAATGAATAACTAAAGTTTATTTAAGTAAAGCATTTTTTTCCTTTAATTGCTGGTAATTATCTCATGGACTTTATTATAATTTATATCAATAGTAAATATAGATAGTGAGAATAGTAGAAAAATTGTGTCTATGGCACATGAAACAGGGATTTCGTGATTTTGCAATAATGCCTTAAGGAAGCAGATGTGGTAAATTTTTATATTTTTTGCTATTATGTAAAGGCTGGATAGCGAAGTCAATAGTGCGCTCGCCTCACAAGCTGAGGGGCATGGGATCTAGCCCACACTAAAGCCACAATAAAAACGTTGATGAATGACTATTGCTAAAAAGTTCTCCACTGACCTGGAGAGGAGATGGGCGCCGCCAAGGTCTACCAAGCCCCGAGAAAGTTAATGTAAACATTAATGGAAACATGTGAACCCCCTACGACCACGAGGTTATGGGACAAAAAAAAAGGTCAAAGAGGAAGGATTGATTTACATTTACAATAATATAGGTGTAAAATAATAATAATAATATAAAATTTGGATTAAACAAAGTTACCGGTGCGCTCGACTGTGTTTACATTCTAATTGTTTCGATAGAGCAAGGTGAATTTCTAAATTTACTAATACATATAATTATTATTGTGAAAATTAAAATGACTTTGATTTAGGCAATTTAGCAAAGTCATTGTACTACAATAGACAATGAACTTATCAAATTATAGTAATTCTAATTTGCAATACTAATACCAAAATTTTTCTATGTCTATTAAAAATTACTTACACTCATAATAGTTTATTTAATTTACCCATAAAAGTCATTTTTAAAATCTCAATTTTTTATATACACATATATATACTAAACCCTACAGATACAATATACTCATTCTAATACATTGTCAATGTCATTTGCTAAATTAAGTTTCTCATAGGGACACTTTAAGAGAGTTTATGTCATTAAATATATTATTTTCCACTCAATTAAATAATTTGTTATTGGCATCTTGCTAAAGGGGGTAACATTTCCTCAAAAATTGTCTCTTGGTCTTTTCAGTTCCGAAATACTACTTCAACCAGAGAGAGTTCTCCTTTACTTTAAAAGATGATGTGTACCTACGCTATCAATCCTTCTCTGACCAACAAGACTTTGAAAAAGAGCTTCAGAAAAAGTGTCCCCATAAAATTGATATTGGTGCTGTGTATTCTCATAGGGTATGTTTATTTGAAGAACTTATTTCTTATGTACCAGTAAATTTAAGTTGTGCAAATATAACTGTATGCTTGGCACTAGACTCTGGTTGAAAACAAGTATATTTTCTAGCCATTGTCACTTTTTAAATATAGATACTATTAAGCTCTTACACCAGAAAACCTTGAAACTATATTTCTTCAATAGGACATTTGTATTATTGGCTCCATCTTCTTGTTTGAAATTTTGTAGCTACTCTACTACACCATATTGTTAATGAATGTTTTACCAATAATGCAATACACATGGACACATTTGTTGGTGAGGTCAAACGACTTACTTTTGTTAAAACCACCACCCCCCCAACCCACCAACTATCACTTCCCCACCAACTGCCACCCCTCACCGCCAACTACATCTGTTTATATTTTGTATGTTTTGTCAAGTAACTTAAGTACATGGGAAGTTCACACATTCCCGCTGCTAATATTTTTTGGCTTACGTTATTAGATCAGCTGGTATAGTCTCTTGAGTGGCAGTAGACACTTAAACTAAAACATAAAACACAGTAAACAATTTTACAAGTCACAATCACAAACATATTTCTTTTTACAACTCATATCTGAGGGAAAAAATTAATTCCATTACCATACACATATTTTTAATTGGGAGTTTGGTTAAGATTTAATTATCTATATACTGCTACCATACCAGTAACTCTAATCTATGTGTAATATGACAGCCAAAAGACCACAAGACCATTAAATCTTCAGCATTCCAAGCTCAAGAAAAAGAACTTGTGTTTGATATTGATATGACGGATTATGATGATGTGCGATCATGTTGCTCGTAAGTGAAACCAGCTAGATATTACTATTATATTTATATTTCAACACTGAACATTTTTATCAGTACTGGGTTGTCAAAAAAAATTGTTATTAAAAATTTAATTAGCTAAATATTTTTTTTTGGCAACCATTCTTATAATCCATAAACATTTATATTTTTTAAAACGATAACAAAATTCATGTATTATTATTATCAGTACAGTATATTCAACATTTATTTTTTAATTGTAGCATTAATATCTACATTTATAACTAATTTCTTAAACATTTTTGGGTGGATGCTTGGGTAAAGCTTCTTAAATACCAAGCTCTTAAGCTTCCATAGTAACTGGTTCTTAAGCTTCAAAACAAATAGGTTATTCTTCCAAAGGAAACATTAAATACTAAAAGTATATTTGAGATTAATCCACTTCTGAATATTTCATTGCAATATTCTATAATTTATTATCAATTGAAGACATATCTGTACCTCGCTGGACATGAATACCTATAAATTACAAAAAGATGTAACTTCAGATTATTATAAAACAAGTATATGGAATTTGTTATTAAATACTTTGTTTTTAGATAGAGTGTTGATTTTTAAGCATATTTTACAGTTAAGATTTTACATTTCTCCACAGGGGAGCTGATATTTGTTCCAATTGTTGGCCTCTAATGGTTATAGCTGTGAAAATTCTTGACAGAGCTCTCAGGGGTTGGTAATTCATTGTTGAAATAAATCATTAGCCATTACATTTCCTTAATTTTGAGGGGAAAAAATGGGATGATTAAATAGTGAAAACCAGTTGTTTTGATTAAAATAACATACTATAATAAGAGTTTTAAGTAATATATATATTATGTCCTTAAAGTTCAAAAAGTTTTATGAAAAAATTTGTTGTAAGAAAAATAATTTTTTGCCATCTAACTTATTTAAATTTTTAAAAATTGATTTTTTAAATTAAAGATGATTTTGGCTTCCAACACTTGCTTTGGGTATACTCTGGTCGGCGTGGTATCCATTGCTGGGTTTGTGATGAATCTGCTCGCCAACTAACAACTCAGGGCAGATCAGCAATAGCCGAATATTTGACATTAGTCAAGGTTGGTCATCTTAGGGTTATCAATAATTATCTAATTCCTTCACCCAAAAATCTTATTAAAAAATTTACTTTTGAAAATCTATGATTATACTCGCACATCAGCATATTTATTATTTTTTTTAATAAAGTGTAATTAAAAATGGGTGTTTTTCATACCAGCATAATGGTCTTATGTCACAGCATTAAAATTTAAACACATTTTATTACCGATTGAAAGAGGTGCATGTAATACGATTGCAGATGAATTATTATTTTAAGACAGTTCATGTTTTCTTGTATTTAAATAAAATTATTATTTTACTATTGTTTTATCCTTGGCAAAGGGTAACTCTAAGTTTTTACTATTAAAAGTTTCTCTTATTTTCAGGGTGGGGAAAATATAACAAGAAAAGTCACTTTACCAGACAAGCTTCACCCCTCAATCAGGTGATTGTTCTATTTTCTAACCCTGTTTATCATTTCTTCCCTGTTTATCATTTCTTCCCTGTTTATCTTTTCTTCCTATGCACATGTCATTCTACTACCAAGTTTAATTTTTACTTAGGCTTATGTTAAAACATTTTAAATAGGAATTTTTGAAATACATGTAACACCAAATTTATTAAAAGATCAATTTAAAAAAAAATGATTTCTTGTAATCATCTTATTGTTTTATGGTTGGGGAGGTGTTCAGTAATAGTAATCTATAAAAAGCACATTGATAAGTTAATGTGACTTGCAAAAAAAAACTACATAATCTTAAAGGTGAGAAATTTAAAATAAATTGTTAATATCATGTTAATATGATAGTGATCTAATATCTGATTTTAGATACATTTTTGCTTTTCTCTCATGCTGCAGACATGCACTGGAAATCATTAACAGCTGTTTCTTAGACTATTTGATCAAGAAACAAGACATGTTGGATTGTGAGGAAAAGTGGAAGAAAGTTTTGTCCATTATCCCCTCAGAAAATATCCTTTTTTCTATAAAATTAAAATACAGAATATTGTGCTCAAAGTGTTGAGATAAAATTGTTTTTTAGTTCTATTCTTTCCTCACCAAGTACTATTCATAGTTAAGACACTTTTTAAAGCATACAAAGCATAAAAAGAAACTATAACAATTTCATTATACTGATTAAATTATAAGCAAATTTGAATGGGTTCCCAAAATTATAAATCATGCTACTCTGGAGTGCTATAAGCATGGCCTGTGTGCATCCCGCTTATATTAAAAAAAATTTTTTTAAAAAGTATTTCACATCTTGTCTGTTAAATAAATAAATAAATTGATAAGTTATATAGCACTGTACCTCAGCACGCAACTGGGCTCACTTTGCTTTACATAAAAATTGTAACACACATAATTATCAATTCATTCAATGTACAATATTCATATCCCAAATACAACATATAAGGACATGACGGTGCATATAAGCTGACTTATTTGGGGGAGAGTCCTCTTCTTCCCTCCTTCCCCATTTAATTTTAACTTTACTAAAATAGCATTCAGATTATTCACATTTATTTTACTGTGCAGGCTAGGATTTATTATAAAACTTCTCTTGTCTGTAGTCAAGTCAATAAAGTAGATCTTCATTAGCTGAGTTTCATTCTTATAAAATTAGAAATATATTGATTTTGGTTTTCATCAAGTTATAAACTTTGTATACATTAAGTGTAAGGCAACTTTGTATAAATTAAGGATAGGGGTAAAATTTTATAAATTAAGGAGGGAACATTTGTTTTAAAATTAAGAAATGGTAAAAGGAGATTTTTGAAAAATAACTCTTTAACTCAGCTTCACATGTCCGGAAATATTTGTCAGATGATTTTACTGGAAAATTTGGGAAAGACACAGCCAGCAGGTGGAGTATTTTGAAAAAAAGATTGACAGAAGCCAGGCAGGTGAGTCATGGACTCTTATGAACAAGGCTTATTGTGCCATAAAATTATGAAGAAGATAATATCAAAAGAGACTAATCAGAGACAACTCTTAATGATAGATATATTATTATTATTATAGTTATAGTGCCATTCCCAGCTGAGTAAGAGAGATTTCTAATAGCTGTACTACAACAATGATACTGAGGATGGAAAAGATTGGGTGCTGTAAACTACATTGATATTGAATTAATTTTTTTAAAATAGTTTTTTCTGTCTTGAAATTTTTTTTAATGGGCAGTAACCCATGTATGGCAGTTGTGCTCATGGACAGTAATCCACGTTTGGCTGTTAAATGAAATATTGGATTTTAAATGGATGTACAATATTGTCCACAGTTGGACATGGTGAAGCCATATGTAGAGGAGGAAATAAAACTTCAACTTTGCTACCCCAGGCTTGATGTTAATGTCAGTAAAGGCATCAACCATCTGCTGAAAAGTCCTTTTTGTATTCACCCCAAAACAGGTAAATTTGGTTGCAGAGCCATGGAGATTGTTGAACAATAATTCATCTCAATCAGGCCCTTGGTTTTCTTTATGGTTGACTTTTTTCATTCTTGCCGGTTGATAAAATATTTTTGTGTAAACCAACGCAATGCTTAATAATTACATAACAATTTCCCAGGCCATATTTATGTTTAAATTTGCTATGAATAAATCATTCCTTGTTTCAATAATCTCAAACTCAAATGACTGTTTCTCATCTACACAAAAACTTAATTAAATATTTCATGTCATCAGGTCGTGTGTGTGTTCCAATGGACCCAAAAACTATTGATGACTTTGACCCTGCCAGAGTGCCTACAATAAGGTATCGGTATCATTAATGCTTGATTCAAAAGCTGTACATAACATTGTAACTGTACCTGTAGTGTCCGTCCTTTCAAATATTGACCCTCTCAGTCCCATGAAGGCTTTCAGACACCAACAGCCCACGAATGTCTTGTCTTGCATTTGTATTAGAGCTTTAAATGTTGAAAGAGGGTTGGTTCCTGGTTTCCTCAGGCAACCCATTCCACGTCCAAATTCTGGACTGGAAGAACAAGAATTTGTATGCGTTTATTCTTGCATACGGAATAAGAAAAGTGTTTTATCCCCGTATCTATCTGAGGGTTGTGTTAGGTTATCTTATAGTTTAAAGATAAAACAGGTCAATGTCATTGAATTGAGCCATAATTTATATCAAATTGGAATTATTGTAAAGTGTGAAATAAACATTATGGTTTGAGAATACATGAACTTAGCTATTTTACACTACTTCAGTGGCCTGTTAGATGAGCTGGACAAAGTTGAGCTGGCAGAGGATGATCAAGGGAAGAAGATCAGAGGTAACTTTATATTCTTCATTCATTCACATTAGGCATTTCAGTCTGTTATGAAATCTGCTAAAAAAGGTTTTTATTCAATGAATTATTGTCTCAGAATGTAGGTACAATACAGTCAAACCCACATTACTCGAGCTCGGTTAGCTCGACGACCCTACTAACTCGACGTTTTTTATTGGAACCGCCAAATTCTCTCTTTGTCTTAGAATTCTCTCATCGGCTAATTCGATTTTTCTAAGTCGCTGAAACCTAATACCTCGAGCACAAAAGAGGGCCAAATTTGCAACTTAACGTTGGTTAGCTCGATCCTCGTCGGTACGCCTAGCAATGCATTTTTAGTTCAAAACAGTGTTGACATCTCGCTTTCTTCGGGACTTCCGGCTATTGTGTGATTCTACGAGATTTCAATAAAAATTACCGGATGTTTTTACTTTCAATTTGATTCTGTGTGTGAATCGCGTTAGCGGTCTTTAACCGTCATTATTTCGCAGTGCATGTTATATTATTATTAAACTTAATTCATTTTCTAATGCATTAATCATTTTATTTTTTAAGATAAACGAATATCTTTAGAAATGAAAATAAAGGTTTGTATTGAGAATCGACGGTGGTTTTTATTTAATTAAATAAAAAATTATTATTCTTTTAAAAGTTTGTTTTTGCTTTGTTACCAGTAAGATACGTGACTGTGACTAACACGCGCGTGACGGTGAAATCAATTCTTAATATTCCAGTATATATATATATATATATATATATATATATATAATTACACGTCATCACTTTTGTAGGTCGAATTCTGATAAGGAATGATTTTTAAAAAAAATCACTTAGACTTAGTTGCCGGCCGAGGTCTAACACACAGCGTGCTGTGATCAACGGTCAAGGCCGCAATAGTTTTATTTATATTACAAGTTTGATTGACTGAGGAAATTCGAGAGCGGTCTGATAGTAACAGATATCCTGCACGTCAAAAACATTAAACTTAAAATTACCATATTGATATGTTTATTTATTTCTTTTTAAATTCGCTGATTCGACGGTCATTGCAAACGCGAGCGGCTGTGGCTGTGACACATGCGCCATGGGACGACGCGAGGCGAAAACTTTGACCTTTTAACGCATGCGCTTACAATTATAAGCTGGTAACTTTTTTTTTATTAAATGGGCAATGGAATCGAAACATGACCACAGAGTGAGATGTAATCAAAGTCCTTTACTTCGGCATAAATATATATACATGTATATATATATAAATTCCCGATTAGTCATAACTTTTCCCGACTTTCAAGGCCGAGAATTTTTTTTAAAGAATTCCCGAGTTTTTCCCGTTTTCCTGAGTGGGAACCATGGTTATATTTAAATTTTAAACGATCCTTAAAAATGAACGGTCATTACAACCTAAGGAAAGAGTGAAGAAATATTAGGGTTCCGATACTATTCCGATTTAATTGTCCCATCACTAATTAACGCTAACTTATTAATCACGTACATAAAGAAATTTCAAGCACATGTTAATATTTTGCAGCTATATTGGTTTTCGTTTTAACTCGATCATCGGTTATTTCGACGCCATTTTTCATACCCCAACGCCGCCAACTTAACCGGTTTCGACTGTAATTAACTGTAAACTATAACTTCTTAACAATGTTTGTACTAATAATAGAGTTACTTCAACTAATTAAATATAATTTAAATTTTTAAACTAGATTACAAGAAAACAAGTCTTGGGCCCTACTTAGAAACTTTTGAGACATTTCTCAAAGGTCTGGAAGCTTCCAGAAAAGGAAAAATGATTGAACAGAGTGGTCAGTTCATGTTTGATCATTTTATTATTCTTATTTAATTTATTAAATTATGCTACTTAAGGCTGGAAATTGTCCCTATGTTTGGTGCTCTGATTTTGCTTAAAGTGTCTTTTAAATAGTAATTATAATATAGTCTACATTTAATATGCATGTGTAAAGTAAAAAATGATACCTTCCCCACTAACATAAGATAAGAAAACTGATTGTTTTCCTTCCCCCTTTCAATCCCATCGGCTTTTGATACCCTGCCAAAATTTTTGTTAAAAATTAAATTTGTGCGTGTATTATTTATAATAATAATATAATGTCATAGGTTTCCACCGCTGTCTTGTTTGATGTTCCAAAAAATGTATGCCTAAATGTGAACTGGGTGCCACTTACCCACAGGCAGTTTTTTGTTGTTGTTTAGTACTGAATAATGCTCCTACTTGTCTTAGATTGTCACTATGATAGGTATTATCAAAATTATGCATTTTCTATATAAACATTTGTTACAATTTCACAAGAGGATTGTGAATTATTTCCCAATTTTCATAATTTTATTCTGAATTTTTAACACTGTTACTGGTTTATTTTAAACATATTTTTAATTTAATTTTTTGTGTCCATCATATTACGAGATGGCCTACTGGTGTGATGTTGATTTTTACCCAGTCCCCCATTTAAAATCTGTCATATTCAATGTTCCCTCTAAGGTTCATTGGTCCGAGTGTAAAGAGAAAAAACTGATGTGCAAAGTTACGCAGCATCCATTTTTTGTGCAATACTTAACAAAATTTGTGCGCTGTAATCTAAACAGCAGCTTAAAGTGAACATTAGTCATTTAATAAAATTTAGATTTAAAAGTTTTAAGACAATGTTCTAAAATTTCAATTTGAGAGAGTTATTGCCCTTAATATTTTAGGATTTAATAAATTTAGGCTTGAGAGGCAGTTCAATAAGAGAAATAAGTCTTATATTGAAATGTCTCTTATGTTTTCTATTCTGCAGATATAAAAATGGAATTTTAGACTGATGGAAACAGCCACTATTTGCATCCATATTGCTTGTATATGAATTGCTGCACTCAAAGAGTAGTGAAGGGCAAAGAAATAGTATAAAGAAGTCAAGATTTACTTTATCTACAGGAATAGTGTTCACAATTGACAATGATTAATGTCACTTTAAATTAATGCAATTATTTTTTACATACAATTTTTCTGATATCCTTCAGTTAGGGTTTCAGGTTATGGAAACTGTGAAAGTTTATGTTTGTTTAAAATGAGAAATACCCAATGGATAATTTTATTTCTCTGTTATTCATTTATACACAAATGAGTGTTCAATAGGTAAGAAATATTTGTAATAACTTTTTTGTGCTTTTATTAGAAACATACATTGACATTGTTTCTATTTGTTTCATTTTTTGGCTGTATATGAGGGTTTAAAATTGGTGGACATTTTTACACACTTCAGCAAAATTGTTTTATAAAAATGTATTTCTTAAATGCATAATGATACATTTTTATAAAAATTAAACAATCTGACATGTGATAAATACAATTCAAAGTTAATAATTTTATGAAAATCACAAATGTGTTATAAAAAAAGTATATATTTCAAGATTTTAAAAATAGATCAATCAAGTTTATATAGATCAATCAAGTTTATAGATCAATCAAGTTTATAGATCAATCAAGTTTATAGATCAATCAAGTTTATAGATCAATCAAGTTTATAGATCAATCAAGTTAACAGATCAATCAAGTTAATAGATCAATCAAGTGTATTGCACATATTGTTCTCATGCTGGAATAATCAAGTTTATTGCATTTTTATTGGAAGAAAAAGTGTTTGATTTACCAAGTGTACTAGATATTGATTAGAATACTAATACATTGGTAAATAAAGAAACTTAAGAGTAAGATTAGTAAATAAAACAATTATAATTATTTCACTACATAAAATCTAAATGATTAAAAATAAAATTTCAACTTTCTTGGAGGTCTGGTTTAAAAGTAGTGTTGCCATGGTAATCTGTAAAGCACTGTTGAAGGAGAAAAGTCATTTACCAGTGGGCATGGTGGGGCACGCTCTGCGTTGAGAGTCACGGGTTCGAGTCCCAGCTCCGATGGGTACCAGACATTACTTGGGATAAATAAGCGGGGCTGGGTATTTTGCTACAGGCAGGCCCAAGCCCCACATGGGCTGTAGCGCCCCAGGGATGGATGGATTGTGCTACACAATGACACAGTATCTCCTTTTACTACTTTTAGCACGCATCTATTTACAAAGCCTCAAAAGAGTAATACATGTACAGTGAGACACTTTGAACAGTTGGACTTACTTTAACCTCCATAACTACAGACATCTTTAACTGCAATCCCAAACACTAACTTGTGTAATGAAAACAGTTGGACATTAAGAACTCTGACCATTATCAAAAAAACAGGACTAGAGGATAGAATAACAAAGAGTAATAGATAAGGCAATTAATTTTTACCTGGAAATACAACAAAAAAATAATTTAATTTAATACAACCCTCAGAAAGAAATAGGTATAAAAATACTTTTCTTATTCAGTATGCAAGAACAAACACATACAAATGCTCGTTCTTTCCATCTGGAGTTTGGGCGTAGAATGGGTTGCCTGAGAAATCCAGGAAAACCAACTCTACATTTAAAACTCTAATATAAACGCAAGGCTAGACATAAACAATACAGTAGATAAGCATAGGACGCAATAATCTTATGTATAAAGGAAGTGTCTGTAATAACTTATCTTATCTGTTACAGACGCTCCTTCTATACAGAAGATTATTGCGTCCTACGCTTATATATGGTTTGTGTTTAGTCCTTCATTTTTATTAGAGGTTTAAATTTTAATAACTAATGTATGTGATAAGACTACAGACATAAACACACAGACATGTATACATATACATACAGATAGATAGATAACTAGATTGAAAGATAATTTTTTTAGGTGGGGGGGGGGCACTAGATGTTTTAAATTAAAAGTTTCAAGTCTATTTATATGACTATACATTACAAGGGAGAAACTATAAAAAGAAATCTAAATAATTTCTATTAAAACGAGTGATACTGAACTTAATATGTTCATGATTTTGTTAAAATTGGCATTATCATTATGTTTTTTTTAAGGGCCATGATCCTTGTATTATGAAATAAATAATAAAGGTGATGGTTAAAGAACGCTGGTAATTACTGACAGTTGAACAATTGTTCAAGAAGACTTAAAACAATGTGTTACGTTTTTTCTTTTCACAATATCTATTACAGACGTTCCGTATATACAGACTATTTTTTAGTTCAGTCTTTATTTAGTTATATCGTTGCCAAGAAAGTCGTCATATTGGCTTAGATAGACTAGTATACTGCGGTGGTCGAGTGGCAGCGCACTGGACTGTCGTACCGATGGTCACGGGTTCGAATCCGTGTGAAGGCAAAGGCTTGTTCCCGGGTCTAGGGCGTCCCTGAGTCACCCCGCTCCGAATGGGTACCTAACACTACAGTTAGGCGGCTGGGTAATGCGTGGAACCCACAAAGCCGTGGCCTGTGAATGCTGCATCACTTGCCAACAGATCATCTGTCATGGTCTGTGGACGCAACTATCTTCTGCATAGACTATAGAAGGAGCGTCTGTATAGATAAGATAAGATATGCCTAGACACTATGACTGATGTTATCTGTTATTATTCATACTTCTGAAACGTTCGAAAGACGAAGTTTGACTGATTTGAATTCTCACGAACATGATAAAATTTGTTCAATTATACAATTTTAAAAGTAGGCTATTTTATAAAAGAAAGTGTAAAAATATCATTAGTCTACTGGGGTGGGAAAATATGCGTGTTGGGTCGATATTCTTGACCGGGAGTGTAAAATTGGCCAAAAATGTATGTCATAATTTCTTAATTAATTATACTTTAATGAAACGTCACCGAGGAAAGAAGACACTGAATATTACTTTGTGGAAAAAAAATGTCCGATTTTAAATAAAAACTTTATTATCGTGAATGTTTTTTGCATTTTATTTGAGTTAAAATTGTGAATGGTGTGTTAGTGTTGGCTTCCTTGGCCTTGGTCCTTGCTTTTGTACAGGCAAACCATAATGCTATGTTTATGTAAGGTTATTTGTTAGTTTAGTTTGTTGTGTATGTCAGTTTGTGTTGTTTCATTACACTCACACCTATAAACGTAAATTAAATTTGCATGCCCACGAACTTTATTGTTCTTTCAAAAACCCACAAGGAAGCCACGACTACGACACGTCTACAGGTTACCATGACCTTAACTTGTCCGCGTCATGATCGCCGTAGTTATTTTTCTGACCTACTGACCTATTTTGACGCGCTCAGCGCCCGTAGCACCCGAGTAGAAGTCTCGTACTGACGCTATCTTATTCTACTTTTTATTACTACCGTAAAACTCCTAATCTTTAAAACTGACATCGTGCACGACTGGAAAAAAAAATTGAATGAAGTTAAAAATTGCCGTTACGTTACTTTGTCTGGAGCCATGTTACTTTTGTTTTCGAATTAAATTTTCGCGTCCTAAATCCAAACTATTCATTAACAATCTGTTAACAAACTTACACGCGAGTTCGGGGCCAGAAAGAACTTGCTCCAACTTTCTCCCACGGCCGACGGACCGTTCATTTAGTTTCTACTCACTCAATAAAAGTCAATATAGGCGTGGCGTGAACTAAGGTTCAACAATCTATTACGTCATAGGGTAATTTCCCTTGAGCAGAAGTACCTTGTCCATTAAGACTAAAGAGGGAATCCGGGTAAAAATTGTGCTAAGTACAAACACACACACACAAACACACCCTTCATTATCGTTTCAACTGTAAGTTATCACAATAGTTTAAACACAAGGAATATTAGAGCAAATTGAGAAGGTTAAAATGTATTATTTTACATTATGTGTGTAGACTGTAGAGCAGTGCTTCTGAAAGTGGTGGTCCGCGGACCGGTGCCGGGGCATCCGCCGGCCCGCAGAATTTATCGAAAAAAGGACATTAAAAAAATGTCAGTGCAGGGAAAATAGTGCACCGGTCCCAGGTGCAATGGAAAAAATTCCTGCAGGTCCGCCATACTAATAAGTTTGAGAAGCACTGCTGTAGATGATGCACTAACAAATTATTAAAATATTTAAAATAATAATAATTTTTAAAAAACCTTTAAAAAAACAGAGTTTTTTTTACTATAAATCCTTTATATACGAGACATAACTAAAAGTATGTTCATTATAATACGCATCGTACAAAAATCCAAAATTTAGTTATATATTTACGCTTATTTTTCACTGCCGCCTAACGCTGAGGGAAATCACTCTGTTTTTTTTAAATTTTGCGTTGTAAGCAGTGCTGATTGACTCAATTAGTTATTTTTTGGTGCAGTAATTTGAGGGCTATGGCGGATTAAGAGGGGGGGGGTGGCTGAACGGGATAAGGCCAGGGGCCCCCGATGATTTTGGGGCCCCTAAATTTAGTATATTTTATAATAAAGGTGGAGAAATTTTTTCATGAATCCCTAAAAATATGATAAATTAAATAAATTATAAAATCTTATGTATTAATCTGATAGCTATTCGGATCCAATAGCCGATAGTAAATACTTTTTATATCTTTTAAATGTGTCTTTCGCATCAAGTTCTTGTGGCAGCCTACAGGCTTGTAGTACAAGCGGTGTTAGGTTCAAATCCCGTTTTTTTTAAATGTTAATGAACCAGCTACGAATGGCGTGTAAGCTAAGTCTTTTTACACTCAATTTTACGATGCCGGCGAACTGTTATTTCTTTGTGTTCTGTTTTTTTATGAATCCGATGCGGTAGTACAGAATAAAACAAACCCGTAAAAACAAAGGTTTTGACTATAAATCCCTTATATATGAGACATAACTAACAGTATTGATTATTTTCAAACGCGACTAACATTTACAGACTGAATCTGTCTTAAGTCAACTTTGCTTCATAACCCTGGGGTGGGGGGGGGGAGTCTGGTCACCGATCGCTTGACCGAGCTCAGCGTGACGCGTAAAATGTAAAAAAAAGCACGCCGGTACTTCGATGGGTCGCGTCAACGCGTCAACTCAAACTCTCACATGGAAAAAAAACAATAACAAACAGTGAATTTGAATTACATACGTTATATAAGGATAAACTAAAAATGCATTAATTCCATTACGGTACGTTCGATCTATCTGAAATTTTGATACGATGCATTGTTAGGTGAGACAGGTCCGTGTGCCAAGTTTCAGCTTGATCGGATCACGGAAAGTGGGTCATTTTTTACTTTTGTTTTTCCGCCCGCCCAAGACAGAGAGACAGACAGAGAGAGATGGCGACAGAGAGACAGAGACGGCCGTGAAGTTAATATAAGGGATTTAAAAATTATGAGAAAGGAACCAATGGACGATTTAGTTACAAGTTACAGTAATAGTCTTATATTATTAGCTGTCAGCAATCATTTTATTTAAAGGGACGCTGGCTGGATAGGGCCCCAGTTTGAATTGCAGCGTCGTTTGATGTTGACATCAAAGTATTTGTGATGTCACCGCAGCACCGTTTGGTTCTCTCACGGCAGTAGTCGTCGAACTTTTTTGCCCGTCACCCCAAAATATACAAGTTTCTGTGTGCGTTACAGACTCGAGTTCCTGCTCACATGACTCGGGGATTTGGGGGAGCGTCGTTAGCCGTTAGCCCCCCCCCCGAAAATGCAACCGGTGAGTTTCACAAGTATGACAAGTGTCTAAAAATGATCTGAATAGGATTATGTATAGATATTTTAAGTCAAAACGACACGGAATATCCATTTTTCGGGGGGGGGTGTTGGGGGAATCTATTTGATACAGTTATAAACGTTTTAAGTTTGATATAATTGTTCGATTGGTTTTTGGTCAAACGCCAAGAGTTCCCTTTTTACCCCAAATGAGATAATTTACCGCTGTTCACAGACCCCTCGGTTAAACCGCCCGATAGCGGTAGCCATGTATTTTTCATTGGTTTATAAATTCCACAAGAGAATGCAATAATTTAAACACGCCTCGTCCATACAACTAAAACCAAAATAATAATAATAATAATATAAAAAACACCCAAAAAAGCTCGTGAGCTTCGGAGTAAAAAGTTATGATAGTATTGGATATTTTATTAATGTCATAGTATTTTTCAGTCTTCAACTTGTACTATTACTGTATTTTGCGACGCACAAGATGACACCCTACTTTCCTGCACAAATGTGGGGTTCGTACAGTACTCGCCATATTCCTCTTCCAGCGCATACCAAATAATTTTTAGAAAACATGAGATTTGATATCAATGTGGTAATTTTAGATCAAATCCCTTTAATGTGCACATATTTAGCAAGAAAACTGTCATTATAAGATCGAAATCAATTTGAAGAATCGTCCTGTATCTATATATTCTAGGTCTATCAAAAATAAAATGATCCTTGTAATATTACTAGTCACATTCGCGAGCTTAATCGCAAAGGATAATCACATCAAATGGTTTTTGACATTACCGCTGCATTGTTCGTTAGCTGTCTTGCTATTCCTTGGCAACTAGACAAATTAATTTTTTTTTATATAAAACAAGCCGAAATCATACTTAATCTTATAGGGCTTTAAGCCATGTAGGGGCTCATTTTGCTATCACGTCAGTACATGGAAAATCACGTCAAAACGGGAAAAGAATGCACTGGTACCTGGTGAAACGCATAACAAAAAATCCTGCCGGTCGTCTAATACGATCAAGTTTGAGAAGCACTGGCTTACAATTTATTTAAAACCGTTTTACATAGCTTCACGCGTATTAGGATATTACAATGTAGACATACATTAAATAAATTCTTAAATTAAAAAAAAGTGATTTGAAACATTTCAAATGGAAAATAAGGTTGTTTTTTTGTGTGGTTTGTGCGTGTGTGTGGTCAAAGCTTTGTGGCGTATTATTGGAGGGGAGGGGTTTAACTTTTTGTGACGAGGGGGAGCGAAGTGGGTGAAAAATCGGTCAAAATTGCGTGACGTCATTTACGGACGGCCCCTAAGGTGTGGAGCGTGGTGAGGTGTAGAATGTAGTGAGGTGTGTAGTGTGGTGAGGTGTGTAGTGTGGTGGGGTGTGGAGTGTAGTGGGGTGAGGTGTGAAGTATGGAGTTTCGTGAGGTGGGTGTGGAGTGTTGTGAGATGTAGAGTGTGAAGTGTGGTGAGGTGTGGAGCGTGGTGAGGTGTGCAGTGTCGTGAGTATGGAATCTGGTGAGGTGAGATGTGTAGTGTTCTGAGCTGTAGAGTGGTGAGGTTTGGAGTGTGGTGAGGTGAGATGTGGGATGAGATGAGGAGTGTGGTGAGGTGTGTAGTGTTGTGAGGTGAGGCGTGTGGTGAGGTGTGGAGTGTGGTGAGGTGTGGAGTGTGGTGAGGTGAGGTGTGGTGAGGTGTGGAGTGTGGTGAGGTGTGGAGTATGGTGAGGCGTGGAGTGTGGTGGGGTGAGGTGTGGAGTGTGGTGAGGTGTTGTGAGGTGTGGAGTGTGGTGAAGTGTGGAGTGTGGTGAGGTGTTGTGTGGGGAGTGTGGTGAGGTGTGGAGTGAGGTGTTGAGTGTGGAGTGTGGTGAGGTGTGGAGTGTGGTGAGGTGTGGAGTGTGGTGAGGTGTGGAGTGTGGTGAGGTGTGGAGTGTGGTGAGGTGTGGAGTGTGGTGCGGAGTGTGGTGAGGTGTGGAGTGTGGTGAGGTGTGGAGTGTGGTGAGGTGTGGAGTGTGGTGAGGTGTGGAGTGTGGTGAGGTGTGGAGTGTGGTGAGGTGTGGAGTGAGGTGTGGAGTGTGGTGCGGAGTGTGAGGTGTGGAGTGTGGTGGGTGGAGTGTGGTGAGGTGTGGAGTGTGGTGGAGTGGGTGAGGTGTGGAGTGTGGTGAGGTGTGGAGTGTGGTGAGGTTTGAGTGTGGTGAGGTGTTGAGTGTGGTGAGGTGTGGAGTGTGGTGAGGTGTGGAGTGTGGTGGAGTGTGGTGAGGTGTGGAGTGTGGTGAGGTGTGGAGTGTGGTGAGGTGGTGAGGTTTGAGTGTGGTGAGGTGTTGAGTGTGGTGAGGTGTGGAGTGTGGTGAGGTGTGGAGTGTGGTGAGGTGTGGAGTGTGGTGAGGTCTGGAGTGTGGTGAGGTGTTGAGTGTGGTGAGGTGTGGAATGTGGTGAGGTGTGGAGTGTGGTGAGGTGTGGAGTGTGGTGAGGTGTTGAGTATGGAGTGTGGTGTGGAGTGTGGTGAGGTGTGGGGTGTGGTGAGGAGTGTGGTGAGGTGTGGAGTATGGAGTGTGGTGAGGTGTGGAGTGTGGTGAGGTGTGGAGTGTGGTGAGGTGTGGAGTGTGGTGAGGTGTGGGGTGTGGTGAGGAGTGTGGTGAGGTGTGGAGTATGGAGTGTGGTGAGGTGTGGAGTGTGGTGAGGTGTGGAGTGTGGTGAGGTGTGGAGTGTGGTGAGGTGTGGGGTGAGGTGTTGAGTGTGGTGAGGTGTGGAGTGTGGTGAGGTGTGGAGTGTGGTGAGGTGTGGAGTGTGGTGAGGTGTGGAGTGGAGTGTGGTGAGGTGTGTAGTGTGGTGAGGTGCGGAGTGTGGTGAGGTGTGGAGTGTTGTGATGTGTGGAGTGTGGTGAGTTGTGGAGTGTGGTTAGGTGTGGAGTGTGGTGAGGTGTGGAGTGTGGTGAGGTGTGGAGTGTGGTGAGGTGTGGAGTGTGGTGAGGTGTGGTGAGGTGTTGTGGAGTGTGGTGAGGTGTGGAGTGTGGTGAGGTGTGGAGTGTGGTGAGGAGTGTGGTGAGGTGTGGAGTGTGGTGGGGTGTGGAGTGTGGTGAGATGTGGAGTGTGGTGAGGTGTGGAGTGTGGTGAGGTGTGGAGTGTGGTGAGGTGTGGAGTGGAGTGTGGTGAGGTGTGGAGTGAGGTGTGGAGTGTGGTGAGGTGTGGAGTGTGGTGAGGTGTGGAGTGTGGTGAGGTGTGGAGTGTGGTGAGGTGCGGAGTGTGGTTAGGTGTGTGGTGAGGTGTGGAGTGTTGTGATGTGTGGAGTGTGGTGAGTTATGGAGTGTGGTTAGGTGTGGAGTGTGGTGGAGTGTGGTGAGGTTTGGAGTGAGGTGTGGAGTGTGTGGAGTGTGGTGAGGTGTGGAGTGTGGTGAGGTGTGGAGTGTGGTGAGGTGTGGAGTGTGGTGAGGTGTGGAGTGTGGTGAGGTGTGGAGTGTTGTGAGGTGTGGAGTGTGGTGAGGTGTGGAGTTTGGTGGAGTGTGGTGATGTGTGGGGTGAGGTGTGGAGTGTGGTGAGGTGTGGAGTGTGGTGAGGTGTCGAGTGTGGTGAGGTGTGGAGTGTGGTGAGCTGTGTGGTGAGATTTGGGGTGCGGTGAGGTGTGGAGTTTGGTGAGGTGTGGAGTGTGGTGAGGGGTGGAGTGTGGTGAGGGGTGGAGTGTGGTGAGGGGTGGAGTGTGGTGAGGGGTGGAGTGTGGTGAGGTGTGTAGTGTGGTGAGGTGTGTAGTGTGGTGAGGTGTGTAGTGAGGTGTGGGATGCTGTGAGGTATTGAGTTTGATGAGGTGGGTGTGGATTGTTGTAAGATGTAGAGTGTGTTGAGGTGTGGAGCGTGGTTAGGTGAGATGTGGGATGAGATGAGATGCGGAGTGTGGTGAGGTGTGTAGTGTGGTGAGGTGAGGTGTGTGGTGAGGTTGAGTTTGGTGAGATGTTCAGTGTGGTGGGCTGTGGAATGTATTTGGGTGTGGTGAGGTGTGGAGTGTGGTGAGGTATGGATTGTGTGGAGTGTGGTGAGAAAGTTGGTGACTTTGATTTCCGTCGGTCGTCCCTAGATAGAGAAGAAAAACAAGATAAAAATATCAGACAGTATTTTTAAGGTCAAGGCAAGTTCTCTAGTGAGAAATGAAGGTCAAAGTTCACGGCTAAATGAAGTACTGAAAACAACAAGTAATCGAAGTCCGTGACGTCAGCAACATGGGGGGAGGATAGAGAGGAAGTACGTTCTCAAATTATCTGTCACCATGGAAACCGAGTCTGTCTCGTACTTGCTTATTCAGGAGGATTTAATTGAATTCATCTGCAGCCCCAGGTTTACGTCCATGAACTATGACCTATGACCCACGATCCCTTTCTTCTCGTTACACCTGGATTCCTGAATTTCTCCGCATTAAGTATCGTCTCAAATTGGATCGATTACAAAACCACAACTCCATTATATATATATACAACAAATTCATATTGCGATGCTCCAGTATCACCAACATAATACCACAACTACAGCACCACCACAACTACAGCACCACCACAACTACAGCACCCCCACAACTACAGCACCACTACAACCGCAGCACCGACACAACCGCATCAACACCACAACAACTACAGCACCAACCACAACTACAGCACCACCACAACCGCAGCACCAACACAACCGCAGCAACACCACAACCACAGCATCACTACAACTACGTCCCCACCACTACTACAGCACCACTACAACTACGGTACTACCACAACTAAAATACTATAACAACTAAAACGCCAACTACGTCCCCACCACAACTGCAGCACCACTACTCTAATATAAGTCCAATCATTACCATGTCTCTTTACGTGGAATCTTTATAACTTCTGAAGGGAAAACACATAAAACTTAACTGACCACTAATGTCATTATCCGTAAACTATTTCCTTTTATGAAACCCTGATTACCTCTTCAAGTCCAGTTTTGCGTCACAGTGTCCCCAGACCCGACCCATATCTAGCCGGAAGTGATCTGAGAACTAAGGGCCAGACTTGTAGTCCTACTTAACTGAGAAAACTTCAGCTGACGTCACGACATAGCATCAAAATAAGTGACGTCACCACATAACATCAAAATAAGTGACGTCAGTGTGGTCAATACTGGAAACGAACTTCTCCCTAAATTTGAATGGCGCTGATGTCACATCAAATACGCCATATGGTGACGTCACATCCAAGCTATAACTGGAACAGATTATATTGAGGATGAGAAAGTCAGATCACATTAAGCTCGCACTTAGTGATCTACAGTTGCTTCAGCTGGCTGAAAGAATAGACCATACGATTCTGTCACTATCTCATGGCTATATGACCAGATCAGCGCCGCGGTATTTGAAGAAATTAACATCGGAACATGGGGCTGCGATCTTCTATATTCTATGCCATGCAATCCCTTCTAAAAGTTCCCGGTGTGGATGGACACAGGAGGAAGTCCTTTGGAGTGCGCTCTTCTGAATCGGCGACAAAAAAATTGTGGAGCAGTCTTTCGAAATGTTTGAAAAAATTGAAAACAAAGAACAACTTAAGAAACATTTGAAGCCTCTTTTGTTTTAATATAGCTTTTAAACAGCGAAGCGCAACGAGCATGCTAGTCTAGCATTGATATTGTTACTTCCATCAGCACCTCCTTTTTTAAATATACAGTTGATACACAGTCCATGTTTCACACGCATATAGCAGTGTGGGGAGCACCACTGCCCTGTAAACTTTCAGCTTGGTCTGGATGGTAATGCCTCTTCTGTTCCAGACATTTGGGTACAACCTGCCAAAAGTGGAGCTGGCTCTGGCAATTCTGACGTTCACTTCGTCATCGATGGTGACATTTTGCGACAGTGTGCTGCCTAGGTATGAGAACCGGTGAACTGTGTTGAGTCTCTGTGACAGACTACTTCATATGTGACTCACAATGTTCTCTCTAACTCTAAAGTTCGTTGGTCCGTGTTGGGGAAAAAAACAAAAAAAAACAAACTCGTGTGCAAAGATGCAAAGCATCCATTTTTTGTGCCATATTTTACAAAATTTGTTGCGCTGCGTCGTTCAGATATCTGTGCAATTGAGCAGCTTTAAGGGAACTTTGGTGACATACTTTAATCACGTTGTTGAAACTAGTGACATAAATTTATTTCAACGTCAAATTCAACATTTAAAAAAAAACAACATTTGTTCGACACCGGAACTAGCTTTTCCTTACGGGTTCTAAAAATTATGAACTAATTTGTACTCTACCAATTCCGGGACCTTGAGATTGATATTTCCGGTTTCAATGGCGCTCATAACGGAAATATTTTGTCATGTTCTTTAATTAAATTGATGGCCGCTGGGAGCAGAGCTGAGATTGTTCGTGGGTGGGGGAAGTTGGTGCCACTGAGATCTTAGTTTGGCAGCTCCTGATCTCGAAGTCTAAGACAAACAAATTTAGTCGCTTCTGTCCTTGACTTTAATTCCATCCATCTTTATCTGACATCATCCATACATAATTTTTTTCTAGAGTGAACTGCCAACGTCTCATCAATTTATCAACATGTTTGCCAGCTAATCATCTCACTTATTAGGTCAATTTTGTGGGGGAAATAATTCGATCTAAAAACATGAAATGAAAGATGTAAGTTGAGTTTCGTGTGTGTATGTAATTAAATATGTGAAGGTCGTTTGAGTTTAGGCCAAGGTCACCATCGTAATCGGGATCCAGGCTCTCATTACTCTCATGACGTTCTTTCTTTGTCATGGCGATGTGCAAGTAAAAAAAAAGTAAACAAATCGTCTCGGTAGCAACTTTAACTTAAAGATTTAATTTAATCTCTTCACTATAGTTAATAAATAATGTATTAGCTTTACAAAAGAGATGTAGTACTTGGTAAGATAAGGGGCCGTCCATAAAGTACGTCACGCTCCTGAGAGTGTAAGAAAGTGTGACAGTTTGTGACAGGGGGGTGTCCGGCCATTTTTGACGTCACGGTGTTTTATATTAAATTTTAATTATTTTGTTATTAAAAAACACATTTTTGTTTGAAAGTGTGACGTACTTTGGGGGGGGGGAGGTCCAAGTTTTGTGACAGGGGGAGTGGGAATTAAAAATTGTCAAAAATAGCGTGACGTACTTTATGGACGGCCCCTAAGTAGGTGATTGACTGAGTTACACGAGTTGGGGTGTGTATCAGATAACAATACAGAGTTGTCTGCCCCCCTCCCAAAAAGAAATCTCATCTGTTACAACGGAAGATAAACTTCCTTGAAATCACTAGGTAATGATGCGCCATTTTGAGATGTTTTCTTTAAAAAAAAACATCCACAGTTTTCTTTACGGTAAAATTCAAGGTTGTTTCTTCATGAAATACAATCACCTTCCAGATAATGATAATGAGTGCATACAATTTTGGCTCATTAGTAAACTCCAGCTGAAATTAGATTGGGTCTCAATTATGTCATAATAATAAATGACAACTTCGATCAAAATGATAGTCATAGAAATCTATGAGCTGGTATAAAGTGACTTTGCCGATAACCACTAAGTGTGGATTGCATTGTAAATTGTAAGTGAAAGTAGTCAACTGATGTAATGGTTGATTTTAAGTGAAAGTAGTCAACTGATGTAATGGTTGATTTTAAGTGAAAGTAGTCAACTGATGTAATAGTTGATTTTAAAGTAAGTATACTGAAAAATTGAACACTTGAATTGAATGGGACAAAAATAATAATTTATTTCAGAAAAATCCAATAAACTATTTGACAAGTCACAGACACACATCACTGAGAAAAATACAGAGCAATAAATTTGAGTACTGACAAGGGGTCCTGCCAGACCCATGGTTCATTTATTTCAACAATCAAACCATTCACAATATCATTGTTTAAAAACTTCTATTTCTAGCTGTGTGTGAGACAGGTTTTATGTACTTCATTTATCCCCAACCTGAAATGTATAAGGATCAAATGCTTGGGAGTGATTTATGAGATTTGATCTAACCAGAGGAGTTGTCTTATCATGAATTATTCCCCTTTCTGTTGTTTCCTCAGCTGTTTGTAACTTGATGACAACTCTTAGTACCAACAGATGACATACAGTTTTGGTGAATGTCAGTTGGTATTTCAAATGACCTTGTGCATTCATTTTTATAAGATTAGTCAAAAATAACATGGATAATGAGATCAATGCAAGTTTTAAGTAGTGGCACTGAGATTTGGCTTGTCAACTGATCAAGTTTCTACATCATGAAAATTGATTTCCCGCCACAACAGTATGATGGCAAAAAGTTTTCAGATTTAGTTTGAAATAAAAGTGGCTGTCAGTCAGATGGATCAATATTCAATGGACTACATTTTTGCCAAAGTCAATACAAACATACATTTTAAAACATGTTTTAAAAAATATATAAATTTTTGGATTTGAAACAACTACCTAAAGATTAGAAACCAAGCCATGTACCCATTAGTTCACTGGCCAAACATGATTCATAGACAAAATAAAAAAATATCATTCAAGGAAGCTAAAAATATGCCTAGCAGATACAAAGGTAATAAAATGGAAAATGACATCTTTAAAAAAAAACATTGTTCTGAGTCTAATGGTAAGCAGTTCAAATCCAATTAAAGTCAACTAAACAAAAAATAGTGAAGCCTTTCTTAAAAGTTATTCTATTCTTTCTCTAACATTTATGCTCATACAAGATTGAATGAGTTCACATTTTCAAGCCAGTTAAAATATTAGCTTATGTTTAACATTCACAATATTAGCTTATGTCCAACATTCACAATATTAGCTTATGTCCAACATTCAAAATATTAGCTTATGTCCAACATTCACAATATTAGCTTAGGTCTAACATTCACAATATTAGCTTATGTCCAACATTCACAATATTAGCTTAGGTCTAACATTCACAATATTAGCTTATGTCTAACATTCACAATATTAGCTTATGTCTAGCATTCACTTGATCGCAAAATGAAAGGACATTGGATTGTTTACTTTGTTGCCCACAATTTGGCTGCATACAACAGAAAACAACCAATTCATCAAGCCATAAATGAAATGTTGGATTGACTTGGCTGTAAAAAGAAAAGCTGACACCTCATTGAAACATTCATAAACCTTTTTATGTTTGCCCTAAGTTTATGCTAAGAACATGGAATCAAAGCAAATTGAAACAATAGTAGGACAATAATTTAAACAATGTCAAATATCACTTTACAAAAATAAAATATGACAAAATCATCAGGTTTAGGAAATTTAGTTTTTATTTCAGCACGTGATTAGAATCATTCTCAACTAAACCCTCTACAAGACAACCGGTCAGAACATTGTTGACCGGATGAGATAACCGGGGGTCACATGATCAAGTTAACATGTACAAATAAATAGATGGATATTTTTCTTTTCTCTCTCTCTTAAATAGTTTTGGCATTCTTAATAATCTTAATCAGCATTGGTCACATTAAAATATGATATTATTTGTGTTATCAAGAATGGTTACATCACCTACGCCACAAGTTTAGAGCTGCATTTATTTTTGGACTTCTTTCACAGGAGTGTCTTCATGAGCATTGTATGTATTTGTTGGAAATATGTTGAAGTACATTGAATGTGACTGTGTATGATGGTGAAATGTTGAAGTGCCCCAAAGATGTATTTAAATGTGTTGAAGCTGTGTTCAATAAAATAAGTGAATTTTATCACCAAGAAAGCTTCCAATGATGTTGGGAGGCTTTTCTTGTGTCTGAGTTCTTATTCTCATCACAACTCCATTGAGCACTCTCACCAACTGATTTACCATTGTCTTGTCATTCCAAAAATACTGCCTTTAACTTGAGCAGATAGGACCAACCACCCTGTCTTATATTTCTTGGCCAGTAAACTCCCCTTGGTATTTTGCTTTTAATAAATATGGAAAGATTAAAAAACCGGCCAACATTCATACATAAAACAAATCATATAATTTATTGAACCCTCGTTCCTCCTGTGCTCTACTATAATATGTTGTTTACATACAAGATTGAGTGCATGCATCATATAAACAAAAGAACAGCATACGGTCTAGCCATTCAGAAGGCATTAAAAATCTAGTATAAAAAAAGACCATTCTGACTATAGATTTGTCTACTAACATGAACACAATAGCATTACCATAATTCAATCCAAAATACAGAAAACAAATGTATTTGAACAAAACAAGAGCGACACAACCGACCAATCAATGAACACAAGCAAGTCAAAGCTAAATTTAAAACAAATATGACCAAAACATCTGACACCAATTAGGAGAAAATGGCCACACAATCATTGAGATTGTAAATAAAGGATCTTGGTTTTAAACAGCATGGATGCCAAGTGGAAAGAGGACATAGATGAGAAGTAAGTTTGATACCAGGCAATTCAAATTGGGCTGCTGGGCCTGGGTAACTATACAACGCTTCCACTGGATGGGCACTGTCAGTAGTGTCAGGCCAGGCAGCACAGAGGCAGTGATAAGTCAACAGATAGAGATTCTTTACATCCCACTTGACAAGCCAACAGTTGGGTGATCAAAGCTGTACATAGTAGTGGTGGTGGATTGGTTCAAATCGTATGTACCAGAGGACAAGGGACATAATTTAACTGTACCAGAGGACAAGGGACATAATCTAACTGTACCAGAGGACAAGAGACATAATATCCAAATAACAGCCAAAAAAAACAAATTATGAATACCTTCCCTAGACCATAAGACATCTATTCTTGGTTAACGTCCTCCATTATTTTCTTGTGTATTTTTGTGAAACAAGTCTACATCATTACTAGCATGCCAAGCACTGAACACAAATGTAGATTACTGACGAATACTATTTTTGAATCATTGTGTCATTAAGAATCCCTGGTATACAATGCAAATATAAAATTCAACTCATGCACACAATAGCTTCAACATTTTTTTTGATATGATCTGATCTCACTGCAAAATAACTGCAGTTAATATTTGTGCTGATTGACTTCACATGTTCTGACATACATCCATACCTTCACAACTGTGAACAAACGCAACACAATTATTGTGAGTATAGACTTTGTCTCACATAGATTATGGTTCAAGCTGGTTACTACAAGAGTACAGTTACTTTGGTATTTTTTACTGTCAGGAACACAACTCAATTTGAAAACATTTCTCAATTACCCCTCAAATAGACTTAACACACATGAAACATCTAAACATTCAAAATGCAAGCCATTTAAATTGGTCATGATAAATATAATATTTGTCAAGCAATGAGAAGATGAAAATAATCAAAACTACAATACGAGTACTGATGTCACACTAAAGGGCCGTACTCTTACTAGCATTGACCTCAGTTGTTTAGCTCGACCAGGGAAAGTTTAGGATGCTATAGCATGACTTCAATCACTGTTCATTCTTTGATTCTTCAAGTCTAGTCCTATGTGATCAATGGATTTCTTGGCTGAAGTGCACAGCTAATGTTACACAGCCAATGTTTCTTTGCCCAGTTTGGTTGAGGTGCACAGCTAATGTTACACAGCCAATGTTTCTTTGCCCAGTTTGGTTGAGGTGCACAGCTAATGTTACACAGCCAATGTTTACTATGCTAGACTCCCAGTATTGATGTCAAGCTTCATTGAAATGTTACAAATATTTTTTACTCACAGAATTCAGGCAATTCAAAATTAATATTTACATAAGAAATGATTCAATAAAAAAAATATTATAATAAATAGCATTGAATGAAATGACAGCCTCATAGATCACTTGGTGACAGGAGCAATTCTGAAAACGTAGATCACGTGGTGACAGGAGCAAGTCTGAAGACATAGATCACTTGGTGACAGGAGTAAGTAATGGAAAATAGTTACTGGACAAGCACCTCCTTGTATAATATAGCAGTGCTATTCAAACTGGAGGTGCTGTGACAAGGGGTGCTACAGATGACTAAATAGCTCAAAAACATTCAGCTCATAGTGGCTCCAAAAAAAGTTTACCTCATAAATACTACAGCGTACTTCAGTTACAATGGTTAGCCCCTACAGAGCCACTCTCATTTCACCTCTAGAATCAACCATCTTCCCAATGCTATAATCATCTATCTTGCCACTGCTGTAAAAACTTCTCTTTTCACTAATATAATCTGCTCTTAAACTTCCCCTCAGTTGGCCAGTCGGTCTTCTTCCTCAGTCATGACAAAAGTAAATGAGCTTATCTCCACTGATTGTATCAACATCAAGTCTACTCTCTCTAAGTGAATCATTTATTTACACAGGGAAACATCTCTAACAGTCAACTCCTCAATTCTTGCTTCTGATTGTCATTGATGGCATGTTTTAATGAGGAAAGAATCTCAAACATAACACTGGCCAGCTGCACCAGTATTCAGTCCAACAGATGTGGATTAATTCACCAGTGGTCAGTCCAATAGATTATCTGAAATACTTCACCAGTGGTCTGTCCAACAAACAGATTATCTGGAATACTTCATAATTCAACAACCAACAGTTTTTAAATGCCATTCAGTTGATTAAAAAAAAATTTACGCCATTTTTTGATGTGATGCCAAGGCATAGTTTAACAGATCCAGTAGCTTCATGTTTTAACAGGCAGATTTGATTGAGAAGAACATTTGATGATAAATAGCAGGAGATTTGTGTGTGAAATTCTTTATGGAGAGCACCAAGTCTAAAATCTCCTTGTTTTTATTTTGAATGTAGGAACTGTGGGTTTATTGTAGCTACCTATAGCCATATGTCTACTTCAGCTGGGTCTTCAGCCTTCTTTCTGCCCTATTTTGTATTGAATCAATCGCCATGCATGCAGCATATTGCCATTGGTCTCAGCTCTATGGACACAAGTGAAGTGCAGCGTTCTGTGTTCTATTCTCTGTATCCCAAACACACTCATCTGAACATAAATCATATCCCTAGTCAATAGATGCATGCATTTAATACATCAGTTTAGGTGTCAGTCCTAACTCTGTGTATTGATTTGTTTTCTTGTTAACCTGACCTTTGACTTGTGAAACGTATCGTCTCAATAAAAAGTTTAAATAACAATAACAATCTAATAGTTAAAATAACAATAACAATCTAATAGGTTCTTGGCAATCTTCAATAACTACTGAGAACAAAATTCTTTCAATCACAATATCATATTAAACAAAGTTTTTTCATTGGATGATACATTTCAAATGACAAGATGTCTTTACAAAAGATGAACGGAAATCGGATCAATCCATTAATGTTGGATAAAGATCTAGCTGAGATGTGGTGTCATGACAAACCACGGGATGATTCTTTAGCTCCACTTGGATTACCCTAACATTGTGTCAGCATCTGAAGGCTTGAATAGAATGACCTAACATTATGCCGGCATCTGAGGGCTTAAATAGAATGACCTAATATGCCAGGATCTGAAGGCTTGAATAGAATGACCTAACATTGAGCAGACATCTGAGGGCTTCAATATAATGACCTAATATGCAAGCATCTGTGGGCTTTAATAGAATGACCTAACATTATGCTGGCATCTGAGGGCTGTGAGGGGGAGCTGAACTTGTGAGACCGTCATCCATTTTTGAAGTCAGATTTAATGGAGTTCCTAGCTCCTGCCTGAAACAAGTCAAGATATTATGACCTTTGGCCTCTAGCAACATCTTTTATAACAATACTTAAAATTAACAACTTTTAAAAGGCATAAACTGATTAAAAAATCAGTCTTAAATTACCCTTTAAATAAATTAGAATAATTGATTCTGTTAGTTATGAAAGAAAGAGACTACAGCCCCAGTCATCTTAACTTCTAGTACAACACCTGAACTCAGGCATGCAGAAGTAAAGGAATAAAAACATACCCTCTTAGAGAAGATTCTGGTGTGGTGACTTGTCCGTACATCAGATGGCAGTGCTGGGGATTACTGGTCTGGGGGGCATGTGAGCCCAGGCTGGCTTTCTGGGGCATTCCAGCAGTGACTCTCACACTGGGCTGCTGATGGCTCACCATGGAATGGTATACGGGATGAAAGTTTGGATGCTGAGACATGGTGGTTGGATGCGGTTGGCTGTGGTGAGATGGTGCCTCGGACTGTGGACAGGCGTGCAGGTTGTCGGCGGGTGAGCGGGCCGAAGCAGAAAATGGACATCTGGGCCCTTGACCTTGGAAGGGTGATGTGGATGAAGGCTGGGTTGAGTTGGACAGTGTTAGCTTGGTGGCCAGTTCTTTGTTGAGATCAGCTGTGCTGGACAGGGAAGCCAGTGAGGTTGGTGAAGTCATACTGTGCCTCTGTGCCGTGTCCCCAGCCGAGCTGTTCTGAGACTCCTTGCCGATCTTGTTGAGGTGCTCCATGCTGTCATACTTCCTCAGCAGCTTATCTTTCAGGTGAGAGACGGCCGCCGCATGGAACTCTTCCTTGGAGTTGGTAGCAGTTTGGTCTGGGGCGCCGTTAGTTTGACTAGAAGCTATGGCTGGGGGGGAGGGCGGGTGGAGGGTCGGATGTAAGACGGGGGGCTGCCGTGGAGCCCCTTGGAACACACCACAGATCTGGTTTGAATATTGAGGAAGTTTAAATTGTTGCACACCTGGATGGTAATTCTGTCCTGGCATAGTGCCTGACTGAACATTCTGTCCTGGCATAGAGCCTGAATGAACATTCTGTCCTGGCATAGCGCCTGAATGAACATTCTGTCCTGGCATGGAGCCTGACTGAACATTCTGTCCTGGTAAGTTCCAGGGAAATCCCATAGTAACCGCTGCAGCTTTCATGACTCCACTGGAGTCAACTGAAGCAGAAGGCTGCACTCGTGGCGGGGTTCCCTGCTTGACGGAGCCGCCCCCGTTCATTAAATGAGCAAGGAGATTGGGATGAGCCTCCTTGGCTGACAGCTTGGGTCTGTCACTGTTGGGTGATGGTGTGGAGTGGTGAGACAGGCCAGGGCTCAAGCTCTCAGTGTAGGGGGATTTCCTCTCTGTTTTCAAATCCAACACATCAACTTTCAGCTCATAGTCTCCCTTGCACTTGGCCTCCTCCACGTCCTCATCTTCCATTCTCTCCTCTTTGATGCCAGGTGCAATGTCCTCCACGGGGCTTGCAGACCTCGCTTCAGGTTGAGGTTTTTCCTTACGGAACTTGTCAAATTTTTTGTGGCCGAATGTTTCTGTGGTTATGTCGTCGTTAATGGGAGAACCTCGTTCTGATGTGTTTTTAGATCCTGGGTTGGTCTGTGGACTTGAGGCCTTTGACCTCGAGGCTGAGGGCAGGCTGTCATTGCTTAAATGGTCAGCAGATAAGAAAGCAGATGGCTGTTTACGGTTGGCAGGTGTTAATCCTGAATAATTTGTTGCTGCTAAGCTGTACGGACTCGAAGTTGAGAGATCACTACCTTTGGTGTTTTTTTCTACAGCTGATTTAGCGTGTGCCTCAGATGGACTCATCAAGTCCTCCGTTTGAGACAAAGCCAGGGGGTCCATTGTACTATTTGGGGACATCTTCAAAGACTTTCTGCTGTGCAAGACTTCCCGAGGGGGTTCCCTTATCATAGGCCTGTCCCACTCCCTGAGCCTGGATTCAGATGGTCTCACCAGTTCTTCTCGCGGGCGCTGTATCAGAGGTGCAGACATAGGTGGGTTCATTGCCATGGGGGACTGATGGGCCCACAGATTGGGATTCTGGGAAGCCATCTCAGGGGTAAGCTGCATGCCGTACATGGATCCGTCTGGTATTAAATGCTGGAAATGAAGAGAATGAAAATACTGAGTCTAAAACTAGATCAACAAAAATAACTTGCAGACAGCCAATGGTGACAAAATTTTAAAGAAATAAATAGAGAATGTCATCAAAGATAACTAAATATCATCACATACATACATCCATGTATGGTCTCAATTCTTACTTTCATGTTAGATAATCCATGAGATGTAGTTGTTCTTTTGTCTACCTCAGAGTTACGGCTCACGTACGCCAGGGGCCTATCAACAAGCAGAGACTGCTTACGGTTGTGCAGGCCGTAAGCAGCCCCTACGCTACAGCGGCGCATTTCGGGAGACACATACTGGTTGTCGTCTGGAGCCACCTGAGCCTCGAAGTCTTCTCCCCTTTCTCCCGCCAGCAGTCGGCGCTGGATGGGCATGCGGGCAGCTCTGCCCTCACTGTTGATGTGAAAACTGTAGCAACGAGGTCTCATGTTGCCATAGTCCTCCTGTGAGAGTGAACCAGATCTTGACCTGGGAGAAATCAAAGCATTGGGAAAGTTAAATTGGGTTGTCTCGTGGACATGGGTTGTCATGTGACAGGACTGGGGAGTGTACATGGGTTGTCATGTGACAGGACTGGCTAGTGTGGATGTGGGTTGTCATGTGACAGGGCTGGGGAGTGTACATGGGTTGTCATGCGACAGGACCGGGGAGTGTACATGGGTTGTAATGCGACAGGACTGGGTAGTGCGGATATAAGTTGTCATGTGGACACGGGTTGTCATGTGACAGGACTGGGTAGAGTGTACATGTGGGTTGTCATGTGACAGGACTGGGGAGTGTACATGGGTTATCATGTGACAGGACTGGCTAGTGTGGATGTGGGTCGTCATGTGACAGGGCTGGGGAGTGTACATGGGTTGTCATGTGACAGGACTGGCTAGTGTGGATGTGGGTTGTCATGTGACAGGACTGGGGAGTGTACATGGGTTGTCATGTGATAGGACCGGGGAGTGTACATGGGTTGTAATACGACAGGACTGGGTAGTGCGGATATAAGTTGTCATGTGGACACGGGTTGTCATGCTGTAAACCATTTTTAAAAAAAATACTCTAGTATCTTATACTGTAATCATTTAATTATTTTTTTTATATAACTTTTTATGATCCTTGCAGAACACTCTTAAAGGCTTATGGCTAGGGCACACCAGTTGAGAAACACTAAGCTAGAGTTACCCACCTTGACGTTGGTGAACCTGGCGAGGAGCCTGCTCTGGCAGCCGCGAACACGTCATTGCCAGACAATGGACTTGCGCGTGTTCCGCTGTTCTGAAGATGGCCATCTGCCACTTTGATGGGGGTGAAGCCAGGTCCGGACGGGCCAGCGTACATGCCACTTCCTTCCTCCTGTATCGGGGAGCTGGCTGCAGAGTTTGAGATGGACGGGGGCACTGAGTCGCCTCTATTTCTTATTTCAAGTCTGTCGCTCAATCTGTCAACAACATGTTAGCAATGGCTTCAAATTGTAACACAAAATATTTCAGTTCATTGAGTTAAGCTCATATTTAACAAAATGTTTTAGTTCATTGAGTTAAGCTCATATTTAACAAAATGTTTTAGTTCATTGAGTTAAGCTCATATTTAACAAAATGTTTTAGTTCATTGAGTTAAGCTCATATTTAACAAAATGTTTTAGTTCATTGAGTTAAGCTCATATTTAACAAAATGTTTTAGTTCATTGAGTTAAGCTCCTGTTTAACAAAATTCTTCAGTTCATTGAATCTCAGTTCAAAACTATGTTATTTTATAAAGAGATGAATTAAAAAGAAAGGGAAATCAAGAAGAGAATGGCATGATAAATATGGCAACTTTGCTGAATACATTTATCTAACATTTAGGGCTGCGGAAATTAACGATTAATCGTTTAAAATTTAAGAAAATATTTCTAATATTTTTTCCTCCTTTTTATTAATAATTAATTTTTCTTTTTACTTACATACTTTCCCCTCGTATTATTATTTCTTTAGACATGCATACATTAACAAAAAGGTTTTTCTTCCTTATTTCTTGCTTAGCAGAACGAATTTGCTGTGTTGCGTAACAAAATTTGGGAGCCATGGAATTACCGCGATTTAACCGATTTCGTGAAATGAATTGTGACCTAACGGGATCTATATATGCGTTATAAAAATATAATTAATAGAAATTAATCAATTAAATTTTTCCCAGATTAATCGAACAAACATTTTTTTAATCAGTACCAGCCCTAGTATCATATCATATACATATGAAAAAACCCTTCCTAATGATTTAGCCTATTTTTCAGTAATATTGAAAGCCTGTGTTTCAGTCCATGAATCCAATGAAAGATAGGGAGATCAAGGAGACACAGAAAGGAGACATAGATAGAGAGAAAGGAGAAAAAGTATAGAAAAGGCAAAGGCATTGTGTTAACTAGGCCACACCCACCTGTTGACCATCTTGTTGATATAATCTCTGTCAAGTGTATAGCGTCTCTTGTTTCCCTCTTCTATTGTGTGTAATCGCGGTCGTGACAGTGTGTCACGGTCCAGTGTGTTACATCTACGACGGGGCTGGTCTGCCATCATCCCATAAAATCCGGAGAACTCCTCTCTGAAGAATGTCCCATAAGGCGTCCGTAGCACCACCTAGAGATACAGAAGTGAAAAGGTAAACATTTGAGGTATGGAGTTCATGTGGTCAATGGTATAACACAGTACTAACCCATAGCTTCTTAAATAGTGTAGACCACTACGTAACAAAGTCAATAATAAACAAAACATAGCCCACTATGTAGCAAAGTCAATGATAAACAAAACATAGACCACTATGTAACAAAGTCAAAGATAAACAAATCATATGCCACTATGTAACAAAGTCAATGATAAACAAATAATAGCCCACTATGTAACATAGTCAAAGATAAACAAAACATAGACCACTACTATGTAACAAAGTCACTGATATACAAAACATAGACCTTATGTAACAAAGTCAATGATAAACAAAACATAGACCACTATGTAACAAAGTCAATGATAAACAAAACATAGACCACTATGTAACAAAGTCAAAGCTTACCTGTTGATGACTTGATGGGTCAAGGGGTACTCTCTGACCTACAACAGTGTTATTGCCATCTGTTTCTCCACTGTAACCAGAGGTCATCGTCATGTTGGAGGTCTCCGACAGGGTGGGCGATGAACGACCAGAACTAAAGACAAAATAGATCAAATGGGTTAGGACATTCAAACAAGGGTTGCTGTGGTTAAACAAAAGTTTGTAAAACTTGTTTTCATTACCCTGGACATTGACTACCTACAAGAGAAAACTATAAAGCACATTGGTAATCATGGATTATGCCCAAAAAAAATTGGAAAAACAAAGTTGTTTCTTAATTAACAAAAAATTAAAGACTAAATTCATTGGAAAATTAAAAAACCAGTAAAAACAAAGTTTTTGACCATAAATCCCTTGTATATGAGACATAACTAAAAGTATTGATTATGTTCAATATACTACGCACCGCATGTCAGACTAGCATTAACATTTACATGCTACATAGAGATAATCTAAAAATTCATTAATTTAATTAAAGTACATTCAATAGATATGAAATTTTGATAGAATGCATTGTTATGTGACTAAAGTCTATGTGCAAAATTTCAGCTCGATAGGATCACGGAAAGTGGGTAATTTTTAAATCCCTTAAAATTAACTTTACCGCCGTCTCTGTCGTTCGTCGTCGGGCTGAAAAACAAAAGTAAAAAATGACCCACTTCCCATGATGCCATCGAGCTGAAATTTGGCACATTGACTCGTGTCACCTAACAATGCATCATATCAAAATTTCAGATCGATCGAACTAATTAAATTAATGCATTTTTAGTTTATCTCTATATAACATAGGTAATTCAAATTCATGGTTTGTTATTGTTTTTCTTTCACGTGCCATTTGATTTCACGCGTTGACGCCACCCGTCGATGTCCACACCCCCTCCCGTCCCTCCCCCCCCCCGGTTTTAAAGCCAGGGGATATCACGTCTCATATATAAGGGATTTATAGTCAAAAACTTTGTTTTTTCGGGTTTGTTTTATTTAATTTTGTTTTTCCGCGGGCGGGTGGGACCACGACAGACAAACAGAAAGACAAGACGGTGAAGTTAATATAAGGGATTTAAAACAGGACAATTTTCTTTATGCATGTGTGTTTTCCCATCTCTTAGAATGATTGATGTTAACTTGAAACAATGCTAGTTGATATCAACCCTGGAGACCACACTGGTTAACATCAACTCTGCTGACTCGGGATCAGACGTACCCAGCTAAAAAATATATCACTATTTACTCTGACAAGTACCTCGCCAAGGCTCACATGAGTACCCACTGAGTACTCTGACAAGTACCTAGCCAAGGCTCACATCAGTACCTGTACGTAGGCATCACATGTATATTGCGTGATTGCATGATGGAGAGGTCATGTGAGTGATAAGCGCTGGAGAAATGGGTTGTCAGAGAACTTCCGTAAGCGAAGGACGTGATGTGTGTGCTTGAGAATTCCACGTTGTATAACCTCAAATTATAATTCTTGTACATAGTATACATATTAAAGTTGTTTTATTGAAACAAGTTCTTCAGTGGATAATTGTATACAAGATTCTGTATTGAGAGAACGCCTACAAGAGTTACATATTAAATAAGAATAACCAGTTACAGTACCCACTGAGTACTCTGACAAGTACCTAGCCAAGGCTCACATCAGTACCCACTGGGTACTCTGACAAGTACCTCGCCAAGGCTCACATCAGTACCCACTGAGTACTCTTACAAGTACCTAGCCAAGGCTCACATCAGTACCCACTGAGTACTCTGACAAGTACCTAACCAAAGGCTCACATCAGTACCCACTGAGTACTCTGACAAGTACCTAGCAAAGGCTCACATCATTACCCACTGAGTACTCTGACAAGTACCTAGCAAAGGCTCACATCAGTACCCTACTGAGTACTCTGACAAGTACCTAGCCAAGGCTCACATCAGTACCCACTGAGTACTCTGACAAGTACCTCGCCAAGGCTCACATCAGTACCCACTGAGTACTCTGACAAGTACCTAGCAAAGTCACACATCAGTACCCACTGAGTACTCTGACAAGTACCTAACCAAGGCTCACATCAGTCATCAGTACCCACTGAGTACTCTGACAAGTACCTAGCAAAGGCTCACATCAGTACCCTACTGAGTACTCTGACAAGTAACTAGCCAAAGGCTCACATCAATACCCACTGAGTACTCTGACAAGTAACTAACAAAGGCTCACATCAGTACCCACTGAGTACTCTGACAAGTAACTAGCAAAGGCTCACATCAGTACCCACTGAGTACTCTTACAAGTACCTAGCAAAGGCTCACATCAGTACCCTACTGAGTACTCTGACAAGTACATCGCCAAGGCTCACATCAGTACCCACTGAGTACTCTGACAAGTACCTAACAAAGGCTCACATCAGTACCCTACTGAGTACTCTGACAAGTAACTAACAAAGGCTCACATCAGTACCCACTGAGTACTCTGACAAGTAACTAACAAAGGCTCACATCAGTACCCACTGAGTACTCTGACAAGTAACTAGCCAAAGGCTCACATCAGTACCCACTGAGTACTTTGACAAGTAACTAGCAAAGTCTCACATCAGTACCCACTGAGTACTCTGACAAGTAACTAACAAAGGCTCACATCAGTACCCACTGAGTACTCTGACAAGTAACTAGCAAAGGCTACTCTGAATTACCTAGTGTTCAGACCAGTATTACCCACTACTTAGATCTATAATCAGTCCTCAAGACAACATTGATTCTAGCCGTAGCACACAGCAGTACTTACCGAGTACTCAGAGAGTCTTGGAAGTCCATGTCCAGATCCTCCAGGGCTTGCGTCTCCTTTCTCTCATTATTGCTCCTCTGGCCAGCTGTGGATTACAAACAAATCATATGACTATTTACTGGATTCAATCATGAAAACATGACAATAAAAAAGTACATGTTAAACAATCTCTTGACCCTAGAGCCTTATCTTATCTTATCTGTTACAGATGCTCCTTCTATCTTCTCTTCTCTTTTACATATGCTACTTCTATTCAGAAGATTATTGCATCCTATGCTTATCCATGGTTTATGTCTAGTCTTGAATTTTTATTAGTTTTAAAATGTTGATAGAGTGTTGGGTTTCCTGGTTTGATCAGGCATTCCCTTCTGCGTCCCAATTCCAGATGGGGAAAACAAGAATTTGTATGTGTTTGTTCTTGCATACGGAATAAGAAAAGTGTTTTTATCCCTGTCTATCTGAGGGTTGTTTTAGATTATCTTTGTGTTGTATTTCCAAGTTAGAATTAATTGCCTTATGTATTATTACTACTTTACTCTTTGTTCTTTTATCCTCTAGTGCAGTGCTTCTCAAAGTGGTGGTCCGCGGATTTAACTAATGGTGTTACTCTTTTCAGTTTTGAGTATTCTCCAGTAATGAACCTGGCAGCTCTTTTTTTGTATTCATGTATATAAATTAAAAAAGAGTAAGGGATAAAGTGTCGTAAGACACTTCCTTGAAGAACTTTTGAGTTAACCGTTATTGGTGCTGATTTAGATCCATTAATTATTACAGTTTGCTCTCTACCCAAAAGGAAGTCTTTGGATCCAATGATGTATGGAACCCAAGATTTCAAAGTAGTTACGTTTTTTTAGTACACTAAAGACTAAAGTGGTGAACTTTGTCAAATTCTAGTATAATATTGTATCTATTTCATTATTATTATCTAATCCTTTATTTGTGTGGACAGTTCCTGCATACCTCCAACTTGTACATCATTCACCTGCTCACTGACATACAAAAAAGAAACATCTTTTGTATTTCAGGAATAAAAAATAAACTCTATCATACGCTGCTTTGGTTTCTAGACATTGCCCACTGTCCCAACAACCACACAATTCATTCATACTTGTCAGCAGAAGTGACACTGGAGTTATTCCAACCAACCAACCACCACCCACTTCCTGCTATCGGCTGGCTATTTTAAGATCTTGCTCAACTCCTGTCAATAAGAAAGTAGATCAGACTGCGTGGCCTCCATGTCACGACCTGATGGGATGGGAGACATGATACTGGTGGGGGTTGGGGTGGGAGTGGGGGTGGCGTTCATTGATTACTTGAAACGTTCTGAATGAAGAAATCTTCACAGTATTAACGAGGTCATTGTTACCAGAGCCAAGCTAGCTCTACAAACACTGTGGTCTATAGGTCTGAGAGCCAAGCTAGCTCTACCAACATTGGTCTATAGGTCTGAGAGCCAAGCTAGCTCTACAAACACTGTGGTCTATAGGTCTGAGAGCCAAGCCAGCTCTACAAACACTGTGGTCTATAGGTCTGAGAGCCAAGCCAGCTCTACAAACACTGTGGTCTATAGGTCTGAGAGCCAAGCTAGCTCAACAAACACTGGTCTATAGGTCTGAGAGCCAAGCTAGCTCTACCAACACTGGTCTATAGGTCTGAGAGCCAAGCTAGCTCTACAAACACTGTGGTCTATAGGTCTGAGAGCCAAGCCAGCTCTACAAACACTGTGGTCTATATGTCTGAGAGCCAAGCCAGCTCTACAAACACTGTGGTCTATAGGTCTGAGAGCCAAGCTAGCTCTACCAAAACTGTGGTCTATAGGTCTGAGAGCCAAGCTAGCTCTACCAACACTGGTCTATAGGTCTGAGAGCCAAGCTAGCTCTACCAACACTGGTCTATAGGTCTGAGAGCCAAGCTAGCTCTACCAACACTGGTCTATAGGTCTGAGAGCTAGCTCTACAAACACTGTAGTCTATAGGTCTGAGAGCCAAAGCTAGCTCTACCAACACTGGTCTATAGGTCTGAGAGCTAGCTCTACAAACACTGTGGTCTATAGGTCTGAGAGCCAAGCTAGCTCTACCAACACTGGTCTATAGGTCTGAGAGCCAAGCTAGCTCTACAAACACTGTGGTCTATAGGTCTGAGAGCCAAGCTAGCTCTACAAACACTGTGGTCTATAGCAGTGCTTCTCAAAGTGGTGGTCCGCGAACCGGTGCCGGTCCGTGGGCCATCCGCTGCCGGTCCGCAGATGTTCTCAAAAAGAGGACAGAACAAAATTGTCAGTGCAGGGAAAATAGTGCACCGGTCCCTGGTGCAATGGAAAAAATTCCTGCCGGTCCGCCATAATAAAAAGTTTGAGAAGCACTGGTCTATAGGTCTGAGAGCCAAGCTAGCTCTAACAACACTGGTCTATAGGTATGAGAGCCAAGCAAGCTCTACAAACACTGTGGTCTATAGGTCTGAGAGCCAAGTTAGCTCTAAAAACACTGGTCTATACGTCTGAGAGCCAAGTTAGCTCTACTAACAATTAAACTATATGTCTGAGAGGGTTCCATGACAAAACGACAAGGTGACGACAAGGTCTCATAGAAACAACGTAGATAACTGTAGAACCCCTTAATGAAGTCCCCGTGACTATGTCACTTTGAACATAGGCTAAGGATGTCAGACTCAATGGGTCAGCGGCTAAAACTAAAAACAACCTTCAGTCAAAATCATGGGCCTTGTTTTTTCGTTGTCCCATTTTGACCTATTTTTGTCACCTTGTCGTTTTGTCTGGTTACCGTCTGAGAGCCAAGTTACAACATGTAGATCTACAAACACTTGATAATACATGTCTGTATGTGTATATGGTGTGTGTGGTATGTGATTTGTCTGAGTGTGTATGTTGCATGTGGGTGATCTGTGTGTATGGTGTGTGTGTTTAGTATGTGTTGTATGTGTGTGGTGTGTATGTGTATGTGTAGGGATGGATGTATCAGGGTGATGCTATGCCCTGATATTATTTTAAAACCAAGGTCGGGTGTACTTTTAGCAAGACGTTTTATTACCTAATGCCACATCAAATCATCCAGCAGACATCCGGGCCTAAGTATGGGCAAAGCCCTAAATACTGGACGGATTTTTTAAGACACACTGGACCACATGACATATTGGATCATAGTTCTATTTTACTGCAGGACTTTTAGGACAACATTGAAATACAGGACATATTGGGTCGTGGGCAATGTTCCCTTTAAGCTGCGCGCATGCGCGGCCGCGCATATATCTGAGCGACGCCGCGCAGCAGTCTAGAAGAACCGCGCAGCAAATTTTATAAAAATATTGCACAAAATATGGATGCTGCGCAACTTTGCACATGAATATTTTTACTTTGCACACGGGCCAACGAATCTTAGAGGGAACATTGGTCGTGGGTCTATTTTACTGCATGACTTTTAGGACCAAATCGGACTACAGGACATACTGGATCATAGTCTTATTTACACAAGTCTTATAATTCATATTGAAAGATTAGAAGCGAGTCAGAGAAAGTGTCACAGGAACATTACATCTAACTCTAAACCAATCACAATATCTATCGAGCTCTTGAAACATTCCTAAACGGCATCACAGACCCAAAATATAAGAATTAACTTCCATGACTGATCTAACGGTCTCACGTTAGCAACGATTTATTTCCATTTCCATATAATAGCACAACTCGACCAATGGTACAGAGTGGTTATCTGGAGTCTTATAATGTCGACCAACATCCCTATTGATAGAGTGCCGTGATGAGTGGAGTTAATAAGAACTGCAACGTCTGCCTCTTTTTTCTCATCGTCCTAGAGACAAGTGTTGTGCACTTTCTCCCAGTACACGGCTCCTACCTTGACCTAGATATTAATGCGCTGCATTTCGAAACCAGTTGAAAGGATAAACATTCTCCAAACAACAAAATTCACTTAAAATAAGACTAAAGTGCTCCTGGGCCTCAAGGCCATTGTTTATCTGTTTTAGGTACAAGTGACAGATCAAATCAGTCTTCAGGCAGGTATTTCAAGAGGACAGATTCAGGGCTGGTTGGGGTGGGCTGAAATTGGGTACAATGCTACATCATAGAGGGGTCAGTGCTACATCAGGTGAGGACAGTGGTACAACCATAGAGGGGACAGTCCTTCACCAGAGTGGGGACAGTGCTACATAAGAGAGTTGGGGACAGTGCTACATAAGAGAGGTGGGGACAGTGCTACACAAGATAGTTGGGGAGAGTGCTACATAAGAGAGGTGGGGACAGTGCTACACAAGAGAGTTGGGGAGAGTGCTACATAAGAGAGGTGGGGACAGTGCTACGGCGTGGGGACAATGCTACATAAGAGAGGTGGGGACAGTGATACAAGTTGGGGAAAGTGCTACTGGGTGGAGACAGTGCTACAGGGTGTGGACAGTGCTACATAAGAAGTGGGGACAGTGCTACATAAGAGATGTGGGGACAGTGCTACATAATAGAGATGGGGACATTGCTAAATCATAGTGTGGGAGTTAAATGTGGAAGACGAAAATGAGAATTCAAAACAATAATAGGGGGTGGAAGGTAAGGTTTTGTTATTAAATAGCTGTGTCCACCAAAAGACGGAGTGACATTGCACAAGTTCTGTATCGACATAAGATGTCACTCATGATAAAGGCTTCAATCAATAAGCTGTCACGTGCCAGAAAGCCAGTTTATTGGAATCTATATTGCTTGGTCTCATATAACAACAGCTTGGTAAACAAAGTTTTAAAACTATTACTTGCATTGAAAAATCTCATTTTGTTATATTATTTACCAATTCTTACCAAGTCTATATTCACAGCGACAGATTATGGAGAGAGATGGGAAGGTTTTGGGGTGAACGACTTTGTGGAAAGACATTAGAACTTTCCTGACACTGACCTACACCTACTGACCTACTCCTACAAACCTACACCTACTGACCCACTCCTGATCTACTCCTACAAACCTGCACCTACTGACCCACTCCTACTGACCATTTCCTACACCTTCAGACCAACTCGTAGTGATATACTCCTTACAAACCTACACCTACTGACCAACTCCAACTGACTTACAAACCTACACGTACTACCAACTCCAACTGACTTACAAACCTACACGTACTACCAACTCCAACTGACTTACAAACCTACACCTACTGATCAACTCAAAATGATCTACTTGTACAAGCCAACTCCTACTGAACTACTCCTAAAAACCTACTTCAACTGACCAACTCAAACTGACCTACTCCTATTGACCACACACCAACGACCCACCCACGCAGACAAAGAAGCCAACGACCACCAGGTGCACGTAACATTTAAACATCAAGGCCAAGGTACTAGATTTGTCCAGAGTTTGACAGAAGACTTTATTCCCAGCTAGTCAAGACTGTGCCATTCCGCCAACAACTTCGGTCTTGTATCATCTGACCCCACACAAAACCGAAGGAGGCAACTGGACTACAAGGACACTGCTGATAGTTCGTCACCAGGAGTGGCTGACATTATCCCGTCTATAATGAGGGCCAATGACCCAGATGAAGAGCTAATACGTAACCTGTTCCTAAAGCCTATCCCCAGGCTGGAGAGGGAGAGCACCACCATCAACCCCAGAAAAACAAAATAAATAAGATGTTTACTCAAGCTTTTCTCATTCTACCATCATTACTTGATCAGTATAAAAGTGGGGCAACCGACAGTACATTCTTAATTATTGATCAGTATAAAAGTGGGGCAACCGACAGCCAGTACATTCTTAGTTATTGATCAGTATAAAATGGGGCAACACATTGTCAGTACATTCTTAATTATTGATCAGTATAAAAGTGGGGCAACCGACAGCCAGTACATTCTTAATTATTGATCAGTATAAAATGGGGCAATACCTCGCCAGTTTGAAATAGTTATAAATTTGAAATGTTAGGATGAGTTGACACTGTAGCCTAACAGTAAAACCTAAAACAGAATAGCTTGAATCCAGCGGAAGGTTTTTCAGCAGGGATTTCTTAACAATTTATTCTTTTTCTGCATTGAAATTTTTGGTTCCTAAATACTGCAGACTACGGATCTGTCATTTGGAATTGCCAACTACAATCAAACCAATCATGGTGCTAGGAACATTTAATAACCACATATTGGGTATACAATAGAAAACCAACCATGTTCAGCTGTCTCTGTGAGTGATGAGGCCCATAAATATCCTGTACTATTCAATTACATGCAACCCGGAAGTCATGTAGGGGAGATATTGACAATGACAACTAAAATAACTAGACTGGACAAACTACAGTCGAAACCGCTTATGTCGACGGCGTTGGGGTATGAAAAATGGCGTCGACATAACCGATGATCGAGATAAAGGAAAATCAATATGGCGGCAAAATATTAACATGTGCTTGAAATTTCTTTATGTACATGATTAATTAGTTAGCGTTAATTAGTGATGGGATGATTTATCGGAATCGTATCGGAACCCTAATATTTCTTCACTCTTTCCTAAGTCTAAGGTTGTAATTAATGTAATGACCGTTCGTTTTTAAGGACCGTTTAAAATTTAAATATAACTATAACCATGGTTCCCACTCAGGAAAACGGGAAAAAGTCGGGAATTCTTAAAAATAAATTCTCGGCCTTGAAAGTCGGGAAAAGTTATGACTAATCGGGAATTTATATATATATATACATATATATACACATGTATCTATATTTATGCCGAAGTAAAGGACTTTGATTACGTCTCTGTCATGTTTCGATTCCATTTATTTAATGAAAAATAAGTTACCAGTTTATAATTGTCTGCGCATGCGCTAAAAGGTTAAAGTTTACGCTTCGCCGTGTCACAGTCGCGTTTGCGAATTTAAAATACAAATAACAAATCAATATGGTTATTTTAAGTTTAATGCTTTTGATGTATATATATTTATGCCGAAGTAAAGGACTTTGATAACGTCTCTGTCATGTTTCGATTCCATTTAATAATTTTAAAAAAAGTTACCAGTTTATAATTGTCTGCGCATGCGTTAAAAGGTCAAAGTTTTCGCCTCGCGTCGTCCCATGGCGCGTGTCACAGCCGATCGCGTTTGCAATGCCCGTCGAATCATCAAATAAAAAAAAATAAACATATCAATATGGTAATTTTAAGTTAATGCTTTTGACGTGCAGGATATCTGTTACTATCAGAACGCTCTCGAATTTCCTCAGTCAATCAAACTTGTAATATAAATAAAACTATTGTGGCCTTGACCGTTGATCACAGCACGCTGTGGGCTGTGTGTACTGACACAGTACTGTGTTAATCAGTTTCATCGTCACGCGCGTGTTAGTGTCACAGTCACTTATCTTACTGGTAACAAAGCAACAACAACAAACTTTTAAAAGAATAATAATTTATTAATTTTTTTATTTAATTATATAAAAACCACCGTCGATTCTCGATACAAACCTTTATTTTCAACCGACGAAAATCGAGTTAAGTTGCAAATTTGGCCCTCTTTTGTGCTCGAGATACTAGGTTTCGGCGACATAAAAGAATCGACATTACCGATGAGAAAATGCTAAGACAAAGAGAGAATTTGGCGGTTCCAATAAAAAACGTCGACATAATAGGGTGGTCGATATAACCGAGCTCGAGATAAGTGGGTTCGACTGTACCATTAATCTTGAATATGAAGGACATCTGTTCCAAACAAGTGGTACTGATGAAGAAAATAGCTCTATTACTCTTTCAAAGATACTTTTTCAAGCACTTTTATGAACAGTGCTTTGGACATTTCAAGGCCAGCATCACTGATATTGAAACTCTAATGTAAAACAAATCATCTTGCATTTAATTGCTATTCATTTGCTAGTAAGAAACAATTTTTAAAGACATTGGTGGTAATGCTCATTTTATTGTTTACTCTAATGGCTTTATACTATTGAGAAAATAGTTGAGCTAATCCTACGATGTATAAACAGAGTTCATAAGAGCAATGTAAATATAAAATTATCCTAAGATGTCCAAACACAGGTCATATAAAATTGTCCTAAGATGACAGGTTATAAGCTCAAAGTAAAGATAAAATAAATTTTAAATCGTCCGTTTTATTTTACCCGTGTACTATGAATAATAATAATTTTTTTGTTCACTAACTTGAACATTTACATTATCTGGACATTTTAAATACTTCTTAAAACACTTAGTTTACTTCTTATGTCATAAGATCAAAAAAAAATTTTAAGGCTGATACTGATTAAAAATTTTTTGTTAGATTAATCGGGAAAAAATTTAATCGATTACTGTACTTTCGATTAATTATATTTTTATAACGCATATATAGATCCCGTTAAGTTGTGATTAATTATTTTGCGAAATCGGTTAAGTCGCGGTAATTCCATGGCTTTCAAATTTTGTGAGCAAATTCTTTCTGCTATGCAAGAAATAAGGAACAAAAACCGTTTGTTTACGTCTGCACGTATAAATAAATAATAATAATACGAGGGTTAAGTATGTAAAGTAACAATTAATGTAAATTATTAATAAATTGGAAACAAAAATAATAGACATACTTTCTTAAATTTTAATGGAATTGTAATAGATCAAATTAATTTTAAATGATTAAATTTTTAACGATTAATTAATAGTTAATTTCCCCAGCCCTAATTTTTTTTGTTTTTACTCAAAACTAAGCTGGCATGATTTTATTTTTTTTTCTCAATGAATTTGAAATTGTTCAAATTTCTGTAATGATTTAAAAATTTTGGTGCACTTGTCAAATATAATATAACTAGCAAAATACCAGCGCCGTGCTGCGGAAATTAGGATTTCAGTTAGCGCTGAAAACCCGTGTAACACAAATTCAAAACACCAATTGTTTTCAATCTGGATCATGTCGGATATACATGTACTACATATATTAACTTCACCATCTTGTCTGTCTGTCTTTCCTGGTCCCGCAGAAAAACAAAAACGAAAAGTAAAAAAATGACACACTTCCTGTGATCCTATCAAGCTGATAATTTAAATTTTTTTTTCTTTCCGTATGTTAAAATTGAGTAATGTTACTTAACAACTACCCAAAGTATCCTGCTTCTACCTACACAGGAAATAGGAGAATTAGTGATTTTCAGTTTTTACATAGCTCATATAAGGAAAAAACTACATTTGGGCCTTGGCCCCCAGTATATGATAATTTAAATATTTTTTGCCTGTTAACATTATGCGATAATTTATATAACTTTTATACATGTTACCATCGCGGAATGTTACTTAACAACTACCCAAAGTTCCATGCTTCTACCTTCTCAGGAAATAGGAGAATGAGGGATTTTTAATTTTTATATAGCCCATATAAGGAGAAAAAAATATTTTTGGGCCCTCGGCCAGCATGAGCGTGAATTTCAAAATTCTTTTTCGCCTGTTACCATTGCAGAAATGTACTCAACAACTTCCCAATGTTTCATGCTTCTACCTAAACGGGAAATTGGAGAATTAGTGATGAGTCAAATTTTAATATAAGAAAAAAACTACATTTGGGCCCCCCCCGTCCCCAGTAAGTGATATTTTAAATATTGTTTTTGCCTGTTACCATCGTGGAAGTGTATTTAACAACTATCAAAAGTTTCATGCTTCTACCTACATGGGAAATGTAGAATTAGTGATTTTCAGTTTTTATAGCTCATATTAGGAAAAAACTTCATTTGGACCTCGGCCCCCAGTATGTGATAATTTAAATATTAACATCGCGGAAGTGTACTCAACAACTTCCCAAAGTTTGATGCTTCTACCTACTCTTGAAATAGGAGAATTAGTGATTTTTGATTTTTATAGAGCCCATTTAAGGAAAAAAAACGTTTTTGGACCATCTGCCCCCATGAGTGTGAATTTTAAAATTCTTTTACGCCAATTATCACCGCGAGAGGCTACTCAACAACTTCCAAAGTTTCATGCTTCTACCTACACGGGAAGTTGGAGAATTAGTGATGAGTCAGTGAGTGAGTGAGTGAAGGCTTTGGCTTTTATTAGTATAGATTATTGCTTAATTAATTTTTATTTTTGTACTTTTTTCATAATGTTGGTTTTAGAAAATTACTGAATATATTGCACAGTTCTCTAAAAAATTGATATTTTTCTTTAGTTATGATAATCAGAAAATCATGCATTTAAAAAAATAATTTCAAGATATTAATTTGATTTAAAGAAGAGAACTCATTATAAAAAAAGATAAATTGTTAGAGAAGCTTGAAAAGATGTCAATTTGTTTAAATGAAGAGTTTATTTGCAATGCATTGTTTAAAAATAGTCTTTACAACTCAGGGAAGTTAAATAAAGTGTGTCTGTAGCCCATTGTACACTGTCAAGACAGTTCTGCATCTTATACCTTTCCCTCAGAAATATATAAATAATAATCAGTACATGTGGTATCAAAGATATTTTTTCAGCTTTCACAGATAAACATTACATTAAACATATTTGATGGTATGTATGGTAGGTTGAATGTATTTACCAAGATTTTGAATGGAAAAAAATGGGTCTAATATACAAAAATGAGACTTTCAGCAGGCTCGCTAAGCTAGCTTACGATGAGTACAGCATTCCAACTCTGAAATAAGAGATAGGGAATATGTCCACTAGAGTCAACGTTTTGGCAGCTTGTTAAAGGAAGGGCGAGCGGAAGTCTTTCCTTCTCTCATTTCCTAGTTGGAGTGCTGCGCTATTGAATCTATGAAGCTGGTAGTGGAGATGATTAAAATGTTTTCCCCATTATCTAAATGTGTTTTGGTATAGATAATATCTAGAGTTTATGCATGTATAAAGTGCTGAACAAAGACATACAAATTCTCATTCTTCCCATCCGGAATTGGTATGCAGAATGTGTTGCTTGAGGAAACCATGAAAACCAACACTCTATAAACATGTAAAACTCTTAATAAAAATGCAAGACTAGACATAAACCAAGGATAAGCGTATGATGCAATAATATGCTGTATAGAAGGAGCGTTTGTAACAGCTAAGATAATATATGCTTGAATACAAACTGTTTTGATTGAATCTGACTTACTGAAATCAGATTCTGTCCCGTATGTAAGTGTTGTACGCAAATGTTTCTCTTAAAAGTAAAAGCAATATCATTACAGTGGGGCCCGCTTAAGTCGACGGCCTCGGGGTATGAAAAATGGTGCCGAGATAACCGATCACCGAGTTAAACGAAAACTAATATGGCGGCAAAATATTAACATGCGCTTGAAATTTCTTTATAATTATATACATGATGTGCGTTACTTAGTGATGGGACGATTAATCCCAATCGTATCGGAATATCGGGACCCTATTTCTTCACTCTTTCCTAAGGTTGTTAAGACCGTTCGTTTTTAAGGACCGTTTAAGTTTAAATATAACCCTTTATTGTGTTAGCGCAGTTTTTTTTCCCCTAGTACATAACTACACGTATAAGGAATTCATCTAGTCCTGCCCGACACACCTCGTGCGCGCCAGCGTAGGGTCCGCTAGTGACTGGTGACTTTCCTTACAAGCTACACAAATACATAACCCACCCCGTCCGTCCCCTCAACTTACAATGGACTCGGAATTCCTTCGGTTTTTAAACTTGAGTGCTAATCGGACTAACCAACAACAATGGTGTGGGAGATTGAGAGTGGGGGTGGGTAAACTGTCTGTAGTCTGTTATATATTTTAAAATCTGGGGAGCCTTGTTTACAGTAAGCACCCTATGATTTTTCGTCCCATCCCTAGCGTTAATAAATGAGAATGTACATGCAGATGATTTTCGAGTTTTTTTTACACAAAGGCGTTGCCGTTATTTGTTTATCATGACCTATATATGACTCATAACAAAGAGAACTCTTCTCTATAAAAGTGTACAAAAATAAATTAGGAACTCCTTTTGAACTTTTGAACATTCAACTTTGATACATTTTGATTAATTCTAACCAATAGTTAAATGGCTTTTGCACACTGCCACTTCTTATGAATGAAACAATGAGAACAAAGCAGTAGTAATAGAGTCAAAATGAGGTTGAAGGATGAATGGTTGCCAATGACAACAAGTCTGCGCACGGTACATTTTGTTATTCCATACGAAACGAAATGTTTTAGACATACGATTCTGCGTGCATCTTTGATATTGGTAATACTCGGCATCAGTTACGCTGCCGATTGCCGAGTATCTCCGAGTATACGAAAAATCGGCTGATGCTGAGGCGCCGAACCGATCAGTTCAGCCCTATCGATAAGAACATTTTCAAAAGCTGGCAATTTAAGTTAGTAACACAGCGCTGTGAGCAAGCGGGCTGTGACGTCACCAGCAAGGCAGAAATTGTATGCCTTCACTTGGTTATAAAAAAATCACATCTAACATTTCAAAAGCTGACGATTGGTCATGGGGATCGAGATAACCAACACTAAGTGGCAAATTTTGCACTCTTTTGTGCTCAAAATATTAGGGCTCGGCGACTTAAAAAAATCGAATTAACCGCTGAAAAAATGCAAAGGCAAAGAGAGCATTTGGCGGTTCAAAAAAAAAGTCGACTTAATAGAGCTGGCGAGTTAACCGGGCTCGAGTTAAGTGGGCCCCACTGTAATTTGATAATCAGGATTTGCATATATAGAAATAGATATTCATATGATGGATTATCTAAAGTTATTTAAGGACGGAAGCACTGTTCAGCTCACCTATGGACTTTTCAGAATGTAGTGTGTTGAGAGTACGGAGGTCTGTTGTCTTCATGAGCAGTTTGGCAAAGAGAGTACCGTCCTCCTTGTGGTTTGTGTTGATGATGTTCTGCAAGGCTTCTGTTAGTTTATTTTGTATTCGCTCAACTTGCTCCACATTACGTAGTCCAGGGCGGTCTGAAAGCAGATGGACATAATCAACACACATAGGACTACTTTAGTCGTCTCATTAAAAAAAAATTGTTTTCTGTCATAATGTTATTCCTTATTAGTCACAAGGAACTTGACCTAAGCTCTCATTAAATAATGACAAACAAACACAAAAGACACTATTAAATGTTTTTTGAAGCTATGGCTGCTAGTGTAGATCACCAGCACATATTATTATGACAATAATACACCACAGTGTATAAGCTGGCTACAGCTATTGAAGAGAGTCATGAAATACAGGTATAAATTGATATAATCTCTAAACAAGCCTATTCCCTACTCACCTGGTGACATGAGTACAACGGCAGAGAATATGGCAATCTCATCATCTATCAAACACATGCGATTAAATCTCTCAGCAAAATCAAACATTGAGTCTAGAAGAAAGCCTACATTGGTTGGCATCTGTGGATGAAAGCACAGTCATCAGAATAACAGTTTCTTAGCAATCTTTTAACAACTATTCAAGGAAATTTTCATGGTGTAATTCTTTACAGAATCTATTCCACACTCAAGTCAAGATTTAGTAGAAAAAAGATTGTTTAAAAATTGCTGAAACACTTGCGACCTTTGTTTGGGTTCTTGTGCTTGCTTGATTCTTTGTGAGCTGTTTAGCCAATGGGCAAGACCAAGTTGAGTGGGTGTATATTAGAATGTGGGGCATTGTGGGTTATGATGAATTATATATGGTTGTGAGGGAGGGGTGAACTTGGTCAGTTAGTGGTCAGCAGAACAGATAGAATGTCCTCACTAATCTTTGTGTTTGAGAGGATGTCCTCACTAATCACTGTGTTGAGAGAGGATGTCCTCACTAATCTTTGTGTGTATGGGAGAGGATGTCCTCACTAATCTCTGTGTGTATGAGAGAGGATGTCCTCACTAATCTCTGTGTGTATGGGAGAGGATGTCCTCACTAATCTCTGTGTGTATGAGAGAGTATGTCCTCACTAATCTCTGTGTGTATGAGAGAGGATGTCCTCACTAATCACTGTGTTGAGAGAGGATGTCCTCACTAATCTCTGTGTGTATGGGAGAGGATGTCCTCACTAATCTCTGTGTGTATGAGAGAGGATGTCCTCACTAATCTCTGTGTGTATGAGAGAGGATGTCCTCACTAATCTCTGTGTGTATGAGAGAGGATGTCCTCACTAATCTCTGTGTGTATGAGAGAGTATGTCCTCACTAATCTCTGTGTGTATGAGAGAGGATGTCCTCACTAATCTCTGTGTGTATGAGAGAGGATGTCCTCACTAATCTCTGTTTGTATGAGAGAGTATGTCCTCACTAATCTCTGTTTGTATGGGAGAGGATGTCCTCACTAATCTCTGTGTGTATGAGAGAGGATGTCCTCACTAATCTCTGTTTGTATGAGAGAGTATGTCCTCACTAATCTCTGTTTGTATGAGAGAGGATGTCCTCACTAATCTCTGTTTGTATGAGAGAGGATGCCCTCACTAATCACTGTGTTGAGAGAGGATGTCCTCACTAATCTTTGTGTGTATGGGAGAGGATGTCCTCACTAATCTCTGTGTGTATGAGAGAGGATGTCCTCACTAATCTCTGTTTGTATGAGAGAGTATGTCCTCACTAATCTCTGTGTGTATGAGAGAGGATGTCCTCACTAATCTCTGTTTGTATGAGAGAGTATGTCCTCACTAATCTCTGTGTGTATGAGAGAGGATGTCCTCACTAATCTCTGTTTGTATGAGAGAGGATGTCCTCACTAATCTCTGTTTGTATGAGAGAGTATGTCCTCACTAATCTCTGTTTGTATGAGAGAGTATGTCCTCACTAATCTCTGTTTGTATGAGAGAGGATGTCCTCACTAATCTCTGTTTGTATGAGAGAGGATGTCCTCACTAATCTCTGTTTGTATGAGAGAGGATGTCCTCACTAATCTCTGTTTGTATGAGAGAGTATGTCCTCACTAATCTCTGTTTGTATGGGAGAGGATGTCCTCACTAATCTCTGTGTGTATGAGAGAGTATGTCCTCACTAATCTCTGTTTGTATGAGAGAGGATGTCCTCACTAATCTCTGTTTGTATGAGAGAGTATGTCCTCACTAATCTCTGTGTGTATGAGAGAGGATGTCCTCACTAATCTCTGTTTGTATGAGAGAGTATGTCCTCACTAATCTCTGTGTGTATGAGAGAGGATGTCCTCACTAATCTCTGTGTGTATGAGAGAGGATGTCCACAGACAACTTACTGTTGAGGGGTGCCTCTTGTAAAGCTTTCCACCAGTGAACATCATGGTGTTTGAATGGCTATCAAAAAGGCAGGCAAGGCGGACTAGCAGTACTTCGAATGTGCCGGCCTGTTGGCAAAGACAAATACACAGGAAATACACAGGAAAGTTGACTTTCAAAAAATTTTAAAATCAAACTAACAATATTTGTAAATAAAAATTTTTAAAAATTTTCCTGGGTGTGCTTGCAACCAGTTATTCAATAATGTTGCAGTTTTACAAATTGTAAGTTGAGATGATAAGTGAGGTGTTATAAATGATATTGTCATGTGATGATTATAACAAAGAGTAATAAAGCCTAGGTAGAGAGTAAGCTGTTAAACAGGGTATGGGTACCCCTGAGAAAAGACAAACCAAAACAGCAAATGGATTCGGAGCAAACAAAAAATGAAAAACATAACTGTGATATATAATCCATGTAACATTAACCAGAAAGTCTTGAATGTACATCGCAGCTATGTTTTTAAATTTCTTGTTCTTTCTCTGATTAAACTCCTTGTTGATTCATTTTTTGTGTCCTTTCTAAGGCTTACCATACCAAGTTTAATAGCTTCCTAGAAGCCAAATCTAACACTGTATCAAGGGATGAAATGTATACTGTGTTTATCCCACCCAAATGTTACTTGAGCTACAGTCAACTAAGACTCACTTTGAGCAATGTAACCTGATCATCCTGGTTAAGAAGAACAAATCCAGGGATGCCCTTAGCAAAGTCAACTACAGATTTGATGGCAGGTGTAAAACTCTCTGAGAAGTCTGTCAAGTTGTTTCTGTTTGCATTGGCGTCCATACCAATTTCATTGTTGAGTGGGCAGGCCTGGGGAAACAATGGCAACACTTACAGCATAACACAAAGGGAGCTGAGTTTAAACGGGAATTTAAAACCCCATTATGATGTACAAGTACACACACAATAAGCTTAGATATTTCTTAAATTTTGGTAAAATGTGTGTTAATGTGTCTTTAATAACCATTTACCATATTGGCAGGACAGATGACATAAACATTTGCCATATTGGAAGGACAGATGACATAAATATTTACCATATCAGCAGGACAAATGACATAAACATTTACCATATTGGCAGGACAGATGGCATAAACATTTACCATATTGGCAGAACAGATGGCCTAAACATTTGCCATATTGGCAGGACAGATGACATAAACATTTGCCATATTGGCAGGACAGACAGATGGCATAAATATTTGCAGGACAGATGGCATAAACATTTGCCATATTGGCAGGACAGATGACATAAATATTTACCATATTAGCAGGACAGATGACATAAATATTTACCAAATTAGCAGGACAGATGACATAAATATTTACCAAATTAGCAGGACAGATGACATAAATATTTACCATATTAGCAGGACAAATGACATAAATATTTACCATATTGGCAGGATAGATGACATAAATATTTACCATATTGGCAGGATAGATGACATAAATATTTACCATATTGGCAGGACAAATGACAAATATTTACCATATTGGCAGGACAGATGACATAAATATTTACCATATTGGCAGGACAGATGACATAAATATTTACCATATTGGCAGGACAGATGACATAACAATTTACCATATTGGCAGGACAGTTGGCATAGTCCTGATTGTGCAGTGCCAAGTCCCGCATCTGGTGAGCACGAAACTGTGTTATGTTACAAGTATGGCGGTGTGACGTCACCACGGCGTGGACAACATCATGGTCGTTGGCTAACAGGGTGTTGAGTTCTGTGCTTTGGGAGGCCAAATTCTTTTTCTGCATTTGTTCTATGATTCTGGCTTTCTCTTTCTTGGGAACCCGACCAAATCTAACAGCTTTGAGAAGAAAGAAGGAATACAACAATGGTTTAAACAGCCTGCACAATAATGTCGACATAAGGTTTCAGCAACTTTGCAAGAAAAGATATGAGCACTGGCATTGTTTGAACAATGAGAAGCATCTAGATTCATTAGTGTGGAAAGTTTTCAGCATTTATGGTGCTGTTCAACTTATAATGTCCTATAAGGTTTTCTATAAACTTATCACTGTTAGACTATCACTGAGCATCTTGAACATATGTATGTTTCAATGCTACTAGTGAGTTGATACAATTTCGAAAGTTAATTCTGAAATTTCCAGTTTTTTAAAATGATAGATGTATTAATGAGCCAGTTCAAATAATTTCAAGTACCAGAACTATTGATAAATTAATGGAATGTGTTATAATAAAGACAAGCTCTTACCATCTCTGGACATTCCTACTGAAATGCATTTTTTTAGTCTGGAAAAAAAATAAGTATTTGTAATTTATTACAGTGAACACTAACATGGATCATGAACACTAACATGGATCAGTTGAAATAAAATACAACTGTGAACTTTATTAAATAGTGATTGAGCAAAATCGGATAAAGAAATTGAGAGCTTAGTAATGTCAAATATACAAGTAGATATTAGCACTTAGGAATTTACAGTACAATATAATGACATTCAATCAGGCATTTACACTAAAATATGACATCCATTCAGGTATTTACACTAAAATATGACATCCATTCAGGCATTTACACTAAAATATGACATCCATTCAGGCATTTACACTAAAATATGACATCCATTCAGGCATTTACACTAAAATATGACATCAATTCAGGCATTTACACTAAAATATGACATCCATTCAGGCATTTACACTAAAATATGACATCCATTCAGGCATTTACACTAAAATATGACATCCATTCAGGCATTTACACTAAAATATGACATCCATTCAGGCATTTACACTAAAATATGACATCCATTCAGGCATTTACACTAAAATGACATCAGGCATACATAAAAAGACATCCATTCAGGAATTTACACTAAAATATGACATCCATTCAGGCATTTACACTAAAATATGACATCCATTCAGGAATTTACACTAAAATATGACATCCATTCAGGCATTTACACTAAAATATGACATCCATTCAGGCATTTACACTAAAATATGACATCCATTCAGGCATTTACACTAAAATATGACATCCATTCAGGCATTTACACTAAAATATGACATCCATTCAGGAATTTGCTATTTCAAAATAAAGACATCTAATCAGAAGTTTACAGTTAAATATATTGCAAAGACATACAAATATCCAGTACCAAAAGATGACATTATTTAAGGAAGTTACAGTACAATGCCATGACACCAGTTAACAGAGCTCCAACCTACCTACAATACTGACATCTGTTTCTGTTGACTCTTTGAATATTGCACTGTTGGTTTTTTAGGCAGGGGCGGTACTGAATTTTCTGCTGTATTGAGCGTCGGAAAAACCCCTGTGGAAAGAGATGAGAACATTAGAGCCAGCACTTGAGCCTCACTTTATCATTTGGAAACTATAATCCAAGCTTAAACTTTGATCGGTTGGAATTAAGTACACATTGGAAATCAGTGGGCAATAGACATTGGAAATCAGTGGCCAATAGACATTGGAAATCAGTGGCCAATAGACATTGGAAATCAGTGGCCAATAGACATTGGAAAACAGTGGCCAATAGACATTGGAAAACAGTGGGCAAATAGACATTGGAAATCAGTGCCCAAAACAGATTGGAATTTATTGGAAAATACAGATTGGAATCTACTGACAAAGTCACATTAAAATTTATTGATAAAAACCTATTGGAATTTATTGAAAAACTCAAATTGGAATATATTGGTAATTACATATTGGAATTTATTAGAAAAAAATAGTTATGTAATATTATGTAGAAGCTGTTTAATATGGATAAGTTTCAAGATAGCCTTCTCCCGTCATGGAAAATTTCCATAATTTTGAACACTCATTTGTATTTTGGTATGTATGTTTGCTGTCACTGCAACAGGTAAGAGTCAATCAAAGATACAACAGTCCTTACGAACATTCAATTATCTACATTATATATTGCATCATTATCTCCTGATGACCTTGCAAGCATGACCTTTATTACTTTATGAAAATGACAGCCTTTACCATGTTTAAATAAAAAGAGAATGTGCTTTTTATTCAATTTTTAAATATTTCTAAAATCTCTTTGGATTTTTTTTTGAGATGGGGGGGGGGTACTTTTATTACGTTCAAATACTGTATGTTTTCATTAAATTAAATTCATAACAACAATTAATGATAAAGAAACCATTCTGTGCTATGTACTTTTATATGATAGATGTGAATTTGTCAAAATAACTTCATCAGAAAGTGTGTTGTGTGTAACCTTTCCTAAGCTGGGCCAGGCCTTACTACAGGCTCTGCTGGGTTGTAAAAGTTGCCACTTCAAAGTGCCACTTGACCTGGCACAATGAGGACTAGGGACTGCCTGCCATGTTCAACTAACTGGCAAACCCCATAGAAAAACTAGGTTAGTGAGGGAGAATTTGGTGAGTAACTCAATCATGGTTGAAAGGGGGAAGGGTAGAGGAGAAGAGGGCAGAAACAAAAACAAAACAAAAGGTTATGAGATGTGTGAAGGAAGAATGAATCACAATGATCAGCAGTTCCCATATTGTGGCCCTAAACCATAACTCTAATCCTTGCTCAGGAGTTTTTTTCAAAGTTTAAAATAATTATTTATGGGAAAAAAAGGCTGATATGTGGAACCAAACCAATTAATTTAACTGAACATATGAACTTATTCAAGAAGAGAATATTTTGACATGAATGTTTGCCTCAGTATGAACATATCAGTGATATGTTTCAGGTATGAAGCCAATGGAGGTCTTTCATGTTCAATGGATGTCTATCAGGGCCACTGAAGGTCTATCAGGGCCAATGGAGGTCTATCAGGGCCACTGAAGGTCTATCAGGGCCAATGGAGGTCTGTCAGGCCCAATGGAGGTCTATCAGGGCCAATGGAGGTCTATCAGGGCCACTGAAGGTCTATCAGGGCCAATGGAGGTCTATCAGGGCCACTGAAGGTCTATCAGGGCCAATGGAGGTCTGTCAGGCCCAATGGAGGTCTATCAGGGCCAATGGAGGTCTATCAGGGCCAATGGAGGTCTATCAGGGCCACTGAAGGTCTATCAGGGCCAATGGAGGTCTGTCAGACCCAATGGAGGTCTTTCAGGAAGAAGCAGAGAGTTGAAAATACACCAATGCAAATGTGAGGTCATTGTGAGAACTAAAATTTATACTCTTGAGAATAATAGAACTAAAACAGTAGTATCAGAATGACAGAAGTATTACAGTACTATGGGAATTACACCTAAAACAGTAGTATCAGAATGACAGAAGTATTACAGTACTATGGGAATTACAACTAAAACAGTAGTATCAGAATGACAGAAGAAAATCAGAGAGCTACAAAGAGTATGAAGGGAATAGTCACATGCTATGACTTGATGACTTGGAGGGCACAGTTTAAATCGGTGGACCATGTTCTTGTAAGTCATGATGACCTGGTTAAGGTCAAAGAACTGATAAGATATGGAATAATTCTGTCAGTGTCATCAAAGCTGACTGTAAAATTAAAATAGACTTCAGCCCCATCCCTTCTCCAAAACCACACAAATCAAGAAGTTGGTTGATAATTTTTTTTTCTGGATAAAATCTTTTGAAACAAAATTGAACATCAACTTTATTTGAGGGGGACTAACATGGCTACAATATTTGTTATTTGAATATTATCCCTTAAGTTTGATAGATGACTCAGTTTATTAGAAATGGTTGGTGAACCACTGAAGTAGCTCTATTCTCAGATAGTTCAGAAGTGATATGAAACAAAACTAGAGTTGACTTGACACGAAACTATGACGTAGATCAGTGGTTCTCAAACTATTTAGTATGGCGGACCAGCAGGAATTTTTCCATTGCTCTAGGAACCGGTGCACTATTTTACCTATACTGACGTGGTAGCGAAATAATATGTATTTCATTTTAATTGTTTCATTTTATGCGCTTATTGCCAAAAAAATTGACATATTCTTTATTATTAATAGTTGCAAATGTATGATTAAAATTATATTTTTCTGTCCTTTTTGAATAACCTCTGTGGACCGGCAGCGGATGGCCCATGGACCGGCCACGGCCCGCGTACACCACTTTGAGTAGAACTGATGTAGATGTCACGAAGGTAGATGAAACAAAATGGGAATGGTATAGATAAGTGACATCAGGACTGGCCTGTGTCTAACAAAGTCTTACCTTACAACCCTCACAAGCATGAACTCCATAGTGAAAGCCACTGGCCCGGTCCCCACAAACTCGACAGAGTACTGTCTCCCCATCAAATTCTGAAAAGAAATACAACATTAACAATAAGCAATTGAAGTAAATAGATAGATAGATAGATAGATAGATAGATAGATAGATAGAGAGAGAGAGAGAGAGAGAGAGAGAGAGAGAGAGAGAGAGAGAGAGAGAGAGAGAGAGAGAGAAATAGGGAGACTGAGTGTAGAGACACGTAGTCCTCTAAACTTGGGTTGTAAGAATGAAATAAAGTTTGAACACAAAGATTTTCAACAATCCTTTGGATCCAATCAGCTTAGAAAATATTGAAACATCTTTAAAAGTTATAAATGATCGCCTTTCCTCCCCCAACCCGCCTAGAATTAACCCAGTTTCCATCTAACACGGGCCCGAACATTTGACCGAGATTTGCTATACTCAAAAATCAATGAACTTTATCATTGAGGAATCAGTTTAGTATCATCAGTAGGTCTTTGGCCTAAACATGAGGTCACCGTGCCATCTTTACTGACCAACATTTCTAGAGAGATAGAGAGAGGGAGAGGAGAGAGTGGGGGGAGAGAGAGAAAGGGGAGAGGGGGGAGAAGGGAGAGAGACAGGGGAAGAAGAGAGTGTGTGCCCTCCCACCCTATTATCTCTAGGACGGTGCAGCAGGTCAAAGGGGAAACAAGAGATCGATAGACCGCCATGTCATCCATCAGATCGCATACGCGTAGCCTAGTCGTCATATTGTACACTCGGTGCCGAGTTCAACGACCTCTTAGGTCAGCTTGACCTCATCAAAACAATAAAAAAAAAGTAAGGACTGAGAAGAATAAAATGTAACTTTCCGGAGTCGAAAAACGTCTGCTCGCTGTACCCTGAACCCCCCCCCCTTTCCCCCAAAAGTGGGTATGCATGTCTGATACCTAGAACCCAGATATCTAAAACCCAGATACCTAGAACTGCTAGAACCATCAGCCTAGGACATACTACCAATGAGATGGAATGGCTAAATGTTCACAGGTCAAATTGTTATTAATAGCCCATCAACGCAACACATTATGTCGAATAGTCCACGGCAAAACACGGTTTCGTACCATAGAACGCCTTCCAACTAACGAAAACGCCACTGAACAGGCAGGCGTCTTCCAGTAGTGTTATTATAGCAGGTCGTAATGACCTGACCGAAATCCGGGGGTCGTTCGTACTAGCGTCTCCTTTGTCTCATTAGTGCACACGATGTCTTAGACCAGCACAGTAGTGTGCTCCTTTGTCTCATTAGGGCACACGATGTCTTAGACCAGCTCAGTAGTGTGCTCCTTGGTGTCATTAGTGTACACGATGTCTTAGACCAGCCCAGTAGTGTGCTCCTTTGTCTCATAAGTGCACACGATGTCTTAGACCAGCCCAGTAGTGTGCTCCTTTGTCTCATAAGTGCACACGATGTCTTAGACCAGCACAGTAGTGTGCTCCTTTGTCTCATTAGTGCACACGATGTCTTAGACCAGCACAGTAGTGTGCTCCTTTGTCTCATAAGTGCACACGATGTCTTAGACCAGCACAGTAGTGTGCTCCTTTGTCTCATTGGTGCACACGATGTCTTAGACCAGCACAGTAGTGTGCTCCTTTGTCTCATTGGTGCACACGATGTCTTAGACCAGCTCAGTAGTGTGCTCCTTTGTCTCATTGGTGCACACGATGTCTAAGACCAGCACAGTAGTGTGCTCCTTTGTCTCATTGGTGCACACGATGTCTTAGACCAGCACAGTAGTGTGCTCCTTTGTCTCATTGGTGCACACGATGTCTTAGACCAGCACAGCAGTGTGCCCCTAGACCAGGGAGAGATTATGTCTTAGACCAGCACAACAGTTTGCTCCTAGACCAGGGAGAGATTATGTCATGGACCAGCACAAAAGTATGCTCCTAGACCAGGGAGAGTTTATGTCTTGGACCAGCACAGCAATGTCCCCCTAGACCAGGGAGAGTTTGTTCCCCACGATGGACTAACATTCCAATCAATCGTTTTATTCATTCCAGTAACAGACAAGGCAAATATAGCACAACACCAACAGGTTAAATGAGTCGAGCTCAAGATGAAAAAAGACAACTTTTTGTACTGGGTTTTCAACAGTCCTTCAAGTCCTAAATTCTCATTTTATTTCGACCTAATCCAAGTAATAAAGATATCTAACGATTCCCAAAAAATAACTGTACAGACTAGTCTCAGGAAAATGAGAGCGCCGCAAGTAATTTGAACCTTTTTTGAACTTAATGGATGGACATAAACAAAGGACTGATTAGCTTAGGTTATCTGACAGTTTGAAGGTGACCCTCTTAGACTCCTGGTCCATAATAACGGATTGCATCTGACAAGCTAGGTTTGGCGTGCACACAGGTCATAGAAGAATGAGACCGATGTTTAGAGTATAAATTATAGATTTGTGCTGTAGGCTATGATTCAGAGTTGGATTTGTCATGATGACCTGCAGACAATACAACGGTGGAAAATATGGGTAAGACAGCCTGATTATAGGTTACAGGTTGGGATGAAATGTCTGTGTCCACATTGACCACGATGTGATCCCGTGCCCACATTGACCACTATGTGATCCCGTGCCCACATTGACCACGATGTGATCCCGTGCCCACATTGACCACGATGTGATCCCGTGCCCACATTGACCACGATGTGATCCCGTGCCCACATTGACCACGATGTGATCCCGTGTCCACATTGACCACGATGTGATCCCGTGTCCACATTGACCACGATGTGATCCCGTGTCCACATTGACCACGATGTGATCCCGTGTCCACATTGACCACGATGTGATCCTGTGCCCACATTGACCACGATGCGATCCCGTGTCCACATTGACCACGATGTGATCCATGTCACAGTGTTGTTAAGTTGGGGGTAATTTGAAGCACATTGTTGATAAAAGTGTTGAACTTCTTGAATCAATCTGGAACTCTCCAATAAATTCAATCAGCAAATGTAGAGCATAACAATTGGGATTTTAATTTTAGTGACGTGCATTTCATTTTACTGGGCCGTCAATTAATGTTAACCAAAAGACTACTTTAAATTTAAAATATTTTAAAACAATTTCTGCCCCCCTCCCCCGAATGCCATTCAGGTAAACGCCAGTCTTAATATCGACAATGTAGTTTTAAGGTGCAAGCAAACTCAAAATTGAAATTAAATTATCTTAAATTATTTCCCCCTTTGGCCATGTGTTGTCATTAGTTGTGAGTACATGCGCCATGTTTCCGCTTTCCAGCTCACCGGGAAATGCCTTGAAGACAGCTCATACAATTCCTCTCAAACGTACACATACATACGTGTATGCGGTGAGGTGAGTTGAATAAAGGTGTCGGAAAATAGATTTTGTATTCAAAACTGATGGGAATCAAAATAATTAAAAATTAATATTACAATAGGAGTTTTTTAAAAAATGTTTTAAATATGCTAATTCTGAATTTTACACATGTTATTGGGTGGGGGGGGGGCAGAAATCCTATGGCGGGTGAACACAGGTTTGTATACTACTTAGCGGGTGACATTTTTTCTGCCGCCTGGTGACCTACATCTTCCTGATTGACAGCAGCAGTCTTTGTGTATTAGGGTTAGTATTATAACACAGACAACTGGGGCGCTGGTTTCTTTGCTAAGCCATAACTCAGCGCGCCAGTTTGTAAAACATTTCCTGAGATTTAAGGAGAACATGGTAATCTTTGCCCCCCTCCCTCCCCCACACACTTGTTTGTTCCGGTCCAGTGAGTAGAGAGTAAATTAAGGTTGCCGACGCCATTTCTCCTTGACCTAAATAGACAAAACAAAAACAACTTATTAAACAAGGACACAGTGCAACTTAGCCAGCAGTTCTTGATTCTACACAGTCAGTGCAACTTAAATTTGCGTGTACAGTTATCAATTGTACAATAGTTTCAACAAGAAATAACATCAGAGACGACTAACATTCTCAATCATGATAGAAGTTGACGTTTAAAATTACTTTAAGGTTCATGACGAAGGTCTTGAGTTCCCAGGAAAGCATTGAATTGGCCTTGAGTTGCGTGATGGGAGGGGGGAGGTAGATCACAAGATGGGACGGTTGGGTTAAAGAAAGGAGCTAACCTTAAACTAACATGTTGAAAAGAGCACTGTCCTAAGACGACAATTATATGTCAAGTAACGGTGCCCGTGACCTTAAGATTTTTTAAAATATTAAAGTCATTATTGCTAGGGCAGGGGATCTTTAAAAAAAATGTTAGTATGTGATATATAAGATGTGGCGTGAAAAATTGTTACTTAACTTCATTAATGTGATGTCGATGTTTTATAATTTTGAAACCATAATCTTTTTCAATAATAAAGTCACTTTTCAAGCTGTTATTGAGAAAGTTTAAGAACCACTGCTGTGAAGGCTTCAGAAGCCCCGCTGTGACGGTTCGAGAGGCACCTCTGACGGTTTGAGAAGCACGTCTGTAACGGTTTGAGGGGCACCTCTATGGCGGTTTGGGAAGCACCTCTGTGTCGGTTTGAGAAGCACCGCTGTGACGTGACGGCTTGAGAAGCCCCCACTGAGGCATGTTTACCACCAACCGCGGCCTAGCGGCTGTCGCGCCAAAATTAGAGCAAAGGGCAATGGACAACTTGGCACAACTTTCAGACAGCGCCCCCACCCCCTACCCTATTTCCACTGGAAATTTACTGTCAATTTTTACGGGACAGTGTGTTATGATTCTCTAATCTAGCAAATGCTTAAATACGTAACTGAATATTTGAATGACAGGTCCGGTCCATGTGAGATATAAAATGTTCAATCTAGATGGTGAGGACAGTACACCAACACTTGATGTTATGTCCGCTATAGCAGTGCTTCTCAAAGTGGTGGTCCGCGGACCGGTGCCGGTCCGTGGGCCATCCGCTGCCGGTCCGCAGATGTTCTAAAAAAAGGACAGAAAAAATTGTCAGTGCAGGGAAAATAGTGCACCGGTCTCTGGTGCAATGGCAAAAATTCATGCCGGTCCGCCATACTAAAAAGTTTGAGAAGCACTGCGCTATAGGACTTCCCTTGGCCTACTTTCAAAATGATTTGCTCTTTTTTCGGAACGTTGCCGAGTCCAGAATGACTTCTACAAAACGTTGGAAACAGTCATCTGATACCGAACGAACACATGCAGTTGCTTTTCATTGGACAAACCACGATAAGCGTTTTCATCTGATCAACCTTCTTTATGTTGTGAAATTCCTAGCGAGTGATTTCTGCTCCTTCCAGCAAGAAAAGTAGTTCACAAATGTAATATTATATTTATTTTAGGGCTGGTACTGAATATTTTTTTCGTCAATTAATCGGGAAAAATGTAATCGATTAATTTCGATTAATCTATATTTTATAGCGCATATATAGATCCCGTTAAGTTGCGATTGTTTCGCGAAATCGGTTAAGTCGCGGTAATTCCATGGCTCCCACATTTTGTGACGTAACACAGCAAATTCGTTATATGCTATGCAAGAAATCAGGAAGAAAAACCTTTTTTGTTTACGTATGCACGTCTAAATAAATATAATAACTAGATGCGACCCGCAGCGTAGCATACGCCGCAGACTTGCTCATATATAGTGCAACGAAAAAAAGGGGAGGGGAGAACGGACACAAACTACATCACGAAGAAATCAGAACAACGAGAGTGAACCTCGGGGCGGGGGACCACCGACGCATTGTTGGTCTCGAAACATGCGCACTGTGGTTAGCTACCTGCCCCCACCCTACATCACCATAGCTTGCCAACCATAAACTGTGATTGGCCGACCCTGGCGAGGGTCATTCGTCAAGCTTATTTGAACTCGTCTTGTGCTTGTTCTGGTAATATATGTATATATAATATATATAGATGGTGGATTGAAATTCTGCGGAATCCGTTCGTTCATTAGAGAGTGCTTTGAAGTGCGGTTATACATGTTTATCAGGATAGTGGCAAGGTGACTTCACATCAGTGTGATAAGGTGGCTGTGAAATTTGTGTGGACATACCGACGTTGTCAATAGATGGCACCAGCAAGTCATCACGTGTGAGAGACAAGAGAACTTCGTAATTGCCATGACTCAGATTGAAGGACCGCTAAAGAGCATTATAGAGAAATGTTGACCGGATTGTAAACTCGAGGAGAGGTATAGGACGTTCTCGGAAGTAAATGATACTGGCGGGAAGTATTTCGGACATCGCGATAATTTCTGCCTCGCCACCATATACTCCTAAAGTATTCATGTACTGAACGTATTGTTGAGGAGAGTGTATGACTACTTTTCCGCCACTGAGAACAACGGAGAGCACGTCGCCGAAGTTATCCCAATGTTGAGAAACAAAGTTTACAGCCATGTTTCGAAAGTCATGTTCGAAAAGAAAGGGGGAAAAGAACGGGCACAAACATAAACATTTTTAAAAATAAAAAAATAAAGTCTCAGCAGACTCAGCAATGGCTTGAACCCAGGAGCTTCCGCGTGTTTGGCGGACGTAATAACCACTACACCACTATATGTATGTAATGCTGAGAATGAACAACGAAAGTGAACTCCAAAAGCATCGTTGGTCTCGATGACCCCCCCCCCTTTTCTCCCTCTCCACCACCTTTGCCTGCCAACCATGCAATGATTGCTTGACCCCAGTGAGGGTCAGTCGTCATGCTTATTTGCACATACTCGCTCTTGATTTGGTGAATCATATATAATATATATATATTAGGGATGCGGAAATTAACGATTAATTTCTCGATTAATCGTTAAATTTTTTTATCGATTAAAATTATTTTAATCGATAAAAATTAAAGAAAATATTTATAATATTTTTTTTATTAATAAATAATAAATTATTAATAATAATTTGTATATTTTTTTACGTACAAACTTCTCCCGCGTAATATTATATTATATTTTATTACTGTATGTGGACCGGTAGACGTCAACTAAAAAATGGCTGACAGCATTAACGCAGTTAAATTTAAACATATAACTCGAAAGTTGAGCAAAAATTTTGTTTTTAAGCTAACTGCGGATGGCAAAGTCGAAGATGGTGAAAAAGTTAACTGTGTTCACTGCCATAAACAATTCTCTTGTAAAGGATAAAATACATCGCTGACGTACCACCTTCAGCACAAACATCCGATGAAGTATCAACACATTGTCATAAAATTTAGTTCAAAATATTCTTAATTTTCAATGTCTGTGAGAAATGTTCAGTTTAATGACGTCATAAATTTTTTATTTTTGGCTTTAATCGAAATTATCGATTAATTAATCGATACTTTTTCAAAAGTTAACGATTAAATTTAAATTAATCGATAACAGCCCTAATATATATATATATATAGTAGATAGAGGGGAAAATGTGCAAGTAACGAAAAATATAAATTATTAATAAATTGGAGGAAAAAAAAGAAATATTTTCTTAAATTTTAATCGATCAAATTAATTTTAATCGCTTAAACTTTGTAACGATGAAATCGATGAATTAATCGTTAATTTCCGCAGCCCTAATTTATTTTTATAATCTTGTAAGTTCTAATTTCTGGTTTCAATTTAATGGCATCGTGATTATGCCTTTCGTTTGATTTTCAAAGTTCAAATATATCCTTCTAAAAGTCAAAATCCTAAATTAATTTAATACTCAAATGTTTCTTTTAAATTCGACTGCTGTCCAGACTATCAGCTATAATGACTCAGTCGTTTTATTCAAAGAATGTAACTGGCTGAGTCTGCGGTAAGGCCCTTAGTGGTTAGCTCCCCTACCCTCGTGACTTCAAGACAGAGTAAACAAGGAGATTAGGCTTAAAGTGCACGATCATTTACCCAAATTTCCAAACCTTGACCTCGGGTGTTCGCGTGCATGTCTCAGTGCGGCACACACTAATAGGAACGGCTTCAATATGGTTACACATGCTACCACATACAGCGGCGGATCCACGGCAAGATATAGTGGCGGATCCACGTCAAGATAGCACAAATGTGTTAATTAAAACAGAGTTAATGACAGATAAATTAATCAAAAAGAATCATGTGTTAAGGAACAGATATGTCGTATAATTATAATTTTATTGAGGAATCATATGTCAAAGCACAGATATATCAAGTATTTTGTTATTAAGGAATCATATGTCAAAGAACCGATATGTCATGTAATTATATTTTTAAGGAATCCTTTATTTTTTATTTTTAAGGTTTTCTTAATTTGAGTTACTCTTGTTCCCAGGACGTGCCATGAGGCGGTGTCAGCCTCGTGTTAGACAGCATTCTGTCTTTCATTGGCACCATTCTAAAGAGGTTCAGAACGAAGAAAACGTCAGAAAACGTGAGAAGCTTGCACCCCACCCTCGGATAGGAGATATTTTGAAACCACAACGTGTTCTATGGAACAGACAGCTAAAGGAAACCTTGCCAGGGTTTCTGTAAAGCCGAACACTTACTTGTGTGCAAACAACTCAACAGTTCAGAAATTCCCGAGTTTTTTTCCAATGCAATCAAAAAATGTTTTTTTTAAAAAAATAATAATTGTTGAGATGTTCAAGAGAATCTTACTACAACCAACGGTATTGGATTAAAGCACGGTTAACAAACTGCAAGATGATCTTTGCAACAAAGGGCAAATCAATAGCAGTAGCAATGCCAACTTCACATTACATGAGACTTAACGAAATCAGAATGGTCAGAATTCATAATACAAGGGGGCTTAACAACATCAGAATTGTCAGAATTCATAATACAAGGGGGCTGAACAACATCAGAATGGTCAGAATTCATAATACAAAGGGGCGTAACAACATCAGAATGGTCAGAAATCATAATACAAGTTGGCTTATCAAAATCATAATGGTCAGAATTCATAATACAAGGGTGCTTAACAACATCAGAATAGTCCGAATTCATAATACAAGGGGGCTTAACAACATCATAATGGCCAGAATTAATAACAACAGAACATCAGAATTAACATCAGAATGGTCGGCATTGATAATAGAAGGGGACACAAGAACGGTCGGCATTGTAGCAATAAAAGAGAACAGGAGGTGATCAATCAAGCCAACTACATTTTTAGAAGAGTAAAATGTAAAAAGTTAATCAGTGTCTGCAACAGACTAAATGAGTCCTCCTCATTTTTAAAATATTTATTATTGGGCTGTTATTGTATAATATTAACATACATTTCAGATTCCAAAAAGTTATATTTACATATTATCCATGGTCAATGGGGAAAAATTTTGTGACATTATTTGAATCAGGTATATACAGAGTATTCCCTAGCTCACAAACTTTCCCAATGGCTAACTTCTCAAAATGATCACAGAGTTTTTTGTCAATAAGTGATAATTTTCCATTTTTTAATTTACACGCATTTACATTTTGGCTCCTATTTATTCCTTTGTGTCATTTCCCTCACTAATGTCAGGTATCCATCAGAGCTAGTTGGACTCGACACCCTTAAACTACTCAACCACCCCACATATTGTACAAAATATAATTTTTCTGTCAGTTTTTAAATAATAAACAAACCACAAAAGATCAGTTATGTAAAAAAACAAAACACTATCATTATCTCTTTCTCTTTTATAAATGTTATATTAATATTTTTGAAGATTTTCATTGCATACTAAGATCTTTTAAAATGTGAAGTCATTTTTTTTATATAAGGATAATAAAATCTAAAGAATTTTTTTTTGTAGAAGGTGCTGCATCATTTGACCAGGAGGATCCAAAACTGCTCAAAATTTTTATATAATTAATTAGTTTGGGGTCAATAGCGTTCTTTCAAAATTAAAACAAAATTATTAAAAATTAACTGTAAATGTAACAAATATAAACGCATTGTTTCATTCATATTTCATTTTTGAATTATAATAGACAATAAAATAACAGAACTAAAATTAAATAAAAACAAGTACTAATTATACACAAGACTTGTGATAATTAGGACCTTAAAAGATTACCAACATACCTGCAACAGTAACAGGAGAACCTCTCTCTGGTAGACTGGTCACCGATGATGTATCAATCATTGGTGATGATGTTGAAAGCAAATTTTCCATCATCTCAGAAGGTTTTATTCAAATAGGTAAATGCTCACGGCTATGAATTTTAAATATGATCTTAACTTCTTCACAACTTTTTTATAACAATTGAAAAATAAGATGTGTATCAGTAGGAGAAGACTTTCAACAATTCAAGATGGGCAGGAAAAATTCATTTGAATGTAACATTAACATAATATCACAAGTTCCTCACTCGAGATGAACAACATGAAAATAAAACAGCTGCCTCTAGATTTCAGACAGTGAGATATAAGTCCTTATACAAAGAACTTTGAAGATCAATTCAACAAAAAGTCATGGGAAAGGTAACAAAGTACATTGTGTAAAACTTGAATCAATGAAGTCACGGGGATGAATGTGGTGTATAGACATCAACGGGTTAAGGTGAAATTTGAAAAAATAACAAAATACTGCATAGAAATTCACCGGGTTGGACTAGAAGTTTAATATGCAAGCTTCACATTGTTGAAAATTCAATTTGTCAGTGTGTCCATTTCATGAGCTTGCCACTCAGTTTACTTTGCACTATGACATAGTTTCTTCCAAAGAGAAGCAAGTATTTTGAAAATAATTGATTCAATACACTGAATAAGTCCTGTTCCAAAGAAAATTCAAAATTAATATAAGTAATGCATTTTTATAATACAGTGTATTGTTGATTTGATATTTTACAATAAATTCATTTCAGGGTCTGAACACTGTAATGATGCTACAAAATTTATCAGATGAAATAAAAATATTTTTATTTAAAAAAATGCCTACTAATTTTGACTAGTTTGAAGATATGTAAGGCCTAAGCATTTATTAAAAGTTTAATAAATGTAGAGCTTGTAATTTTAAACTTTATTTTGTTTAAAGATTAATAACTAGATAATACACCTAAAATTTTAAAGAAAACAATATATCACAAAGTTATAGTTACCATTGCCATTTTCATTTATTAAACCCCAATTATTTTGGAATGAAATGTTTAAGTTTAATGAAATGTATAATTAGACCAAGACTTCAAACCATTCTTTTCTATGCCTATACTAAACTATACTTATATACTGAATTTGATTAATCCATAATCAATTAATTAATCTAGATTAGATCAAGTGAGTTACTCCAGTTACAAATCCAGTTTACTAATTTTTTTACTAAATTTAAATAAAAATATGAATTATTATGAATATATGCATACAAAATATTTTGGATTTCTTTTCTAAACTGAATAGTTTTCTTTATTAGTACAAGGCACATGACATATCTGAATCTGCAAGTAAATATGGTTAATTATTAATTGTTAATTAAATTTAAAAGGTACGGGCATTTTTTAATAATAATAAATATTTATTATTTAACAGGGCACAGATTAAACTCAGATCCAGCATCAAATCAATTAATTATTAATGTTTAATTTTTTGAATGAAAATAAATCCATTAGTATTACTTATACTTAGATACAGTATTAGTATTACTACTATTAGTTAGCCAATAATACATTATTATTTATAATTAATAATTTATTTATAATTTTGCCAGTATAGCATTAATGACACATGTATTGTACAATTGACAATGTACATAACAGAAAGTTCACAGACTATTTTAATTAACTAGTATTAGTTATTCACAAATTCATAGCGTTAGACTTTTACTAATTTAGAAGCATATTTAATAAATTATTTAATATTTATTTATTTAGTTTTAGGTTTAAATTAAGCGGCTTACATTTACGCCATTTTAAATTTTAAGAATTCGTGTCTCACACTCAAACTCAATGAATGTCAGTTCAGGCAACTACTATCAGTATCAGAGACGTGTAGGAACATATCCATTAGCAATAAAATTATTTCACATCATTAAATAAATAGTAGATGTCCTGAAGAAAATTACACAAGACACCGTCTGTGCTGCGAATAACGATTTTTCCATTTGTCAGTTACAAGAAAAACATTAAATTGGGCCTGCAGGTCAAGCTATTTTTAACTAACCCGGAAATCTAGTTTCACGGCAGAAGAGAATAAAAGTAGAGCAAGTTATGGTCTTGTTTGTTTTGTTTTTTTAAATTAAAAAAAAAGAATTATTAAAATTAAATGACATGACCCATTTATGTCAAATAGATCTGGATAATTAAAATTAAAAGTATATTTATAATTATATATTTTTTAAAAATGCTTGTTTAGCAGTTATCCATTTATTTACAAAGAAAAAGAAATAACATTAATAATTGTCCTTTTTAATAAAAATTTTATTTAAAAAAAAACACCTACTGAGCAGGATGAAGTAACCGTAATTAGTCTTCTACTTCTAGGAATACTTTTCTTTTAAGTTTCAACTAAAAGCCTACATTTTCGAACCAATCTGCAATGCGACTATATTAAGACGGTCGCGAGGAAATCCTTCCAAGATTATGACTATGAGATTAAATAGGTAAAGGTGATAACTATAACATTTGATGACTCAAGAGGAACAATAACTGGCTAAACTAAATAGCACGCTTTCAATTTCAAGGGTTTACATTTTTACAGGCCCTAATATATAATATAATTCATGACTTAATGCGCCTGAAGTCACTTCTCAAATTTGTCATTGATTATGTCTCTACTGACTACCGATACTGTACTATGCAATACTTCCGACTAAGTAATTATTTCCAGTTTAAAAATCTACACTGCCGAGATAACATTATATTGCCAAATCAAACTATTAAGCCCGCGAATAATGCCACCAATTAAGTTTAAGTCTTTTTTTTTAAATTTTATTTTACTGTCAAATGTGCTTAAAATGTACGAAAATATATTTGTTTATGCATAAATTCTTAAGTTCACACACATAGCTGGGATTTAAAACATAATGAAAAGTGTCCTGTAAATTTGAAATGCTTTAGTTTGCAAATGGAACTTTAAAAACTATTTGAACTACATTTGTGTTCCGTTGAAATCTGTAATTGGATACTAAAAATGGAAGAACGTAATTAACTTCGGGTTATATCACTCAATATAGAACAATCTATGTTTATTTCATATTTTTGACTACACGATATTTAAAAAAAAATATTTAAATGTTATTTAATTATTAAAAACTAAAAAAAAATGTTTAGCCTCCCCCCCCACGAAGTTTTAATTTTTAACTATGGTGCCCCAATGAATCAAATCGTGGTAGACTACCGTGAGCCCTGAATAAAGTGTTGAGGTGCATTGCTTTTGTTAATTTAACGTACTATAAATATATTTTAAATACTGTAATTACAAAAATCAATATGGTCAAATTGTTTTATATTCTATAAATAAATAGAGGTAAAAAAAAGATTTTTAAAAACCACGTTTTTATAACTTTGCTAAAAAGAAGAAAATAATTTAAAACTAATAAGTCAAAGTACCTTCATATAATATGACAAAAACGTTGGGTGGGCGCTTATGGGGTTTTACATATGCAGTTCACTCATTCTCTCACTTATAGATATCTTTTTTGCCTTCTTAATTATAAATCTTTACTCTGTATAACAAACACCCGCCCCACGTTTTTAGTCATATTATATGAACGTACTTGAACTTATTAGTTTTAAATTATGTTCTTCTTTTTAGTACAGTTATAAAAACGTGGTTTTTAAAAATCTTTTTTTACCTCTATTTATTTTATTCTTTTTAGTTCTCTTACAAAAACGTGTTTTTTAAAAATATTTATTTTACCTCTATTTTTTTTTACACCAAACACCTCATAAGCGCCCGCCTCCCAACTTTTTAAAAAACACGGTGATGTGGTCACGGTAACTCATGGATGTCCACAAAAGCGGACGGTACAGATGCTTATATATAGATAAACTAAAAAGTTCAATAATTTAATAACGGTACATTCGATCGATCTGAAATTTTGATACAATGCATTGTCATCCAAGATCTATCTGTGGTAAAATTTGGAGATCGCTAGACTCTAGGACCATCAGAAGTGGTTTAATTTTACGTGGGCATATTTGAAAAATTGTGGACAGACAAACAAATCCACAGGAACGAAAGCGAGTTAATAAAACGTGGTTTAAAAAATAATCAACTTAAATCCTAAACTATTTCTGAAACAGACATTTTATTATAAGTATATGGTCTTATGGTCATTCTAATTCATATTCATAGCTCACAGTTTTAAGCTGGTCATTGTAATATTATCATTGACATGTCAGTCACAGTTTTAAGCCATGGCCATACATTTAATATTATGAAATTCAAAAATATATTATATTGAATTAAACTAGACCTGAATGACTGAAGAAAAATATTAAATTTAGCAAAATTAAATTTGATGATTTCACCCTTTCACTTTTGGTCGAATAAATTAATACACCGTCCATATTATTTCAGTCTAATATTAATTAACTATTTAAAATATTTTTAGTTCCATACACAATATCACCGAATAGTTATGGTGTAATGTAAACAACTCCTTTTCCATTCGGGTTTACATCGAATTAACATGGTCGGTTCACCCCAACTCACTGGCTAACCTCAGCGGTCTGAACAACACACAAACACACGAATAAGTGGGGCCATGGAGGAAAAACAACCCAGTTTTCAGTGACAGTGACCCAGTTATTTCTATCGAGCCGTGCCACCTCTCCGAACCCTTCCGCATTTTTTTTTAGCCAGTATACATTGACAACTCGGCAAAATGTAATGTGAGGCTCTGTCAGGGATACAATAAAAACAAATGGTTTCATGACAAAGATGACAAGGGTTATAAATAGAACCAGCCAATGGCAAATAGAAAATACAATTCCTAAAAATGGAATAAGAATAATAATATTTTATTTCTCCTCATCTCTTCACTGAGTAAAGAGTAACCGTTTTATTTAAGAAATTATTAGGTACCGTAATTACAGTGACATATTATTAAATAGTACAGTGTCACAGTGGCGCGAAAAAAAAATCGAGTAAAGTACAGGTCTGATATTTCTTTTACGGTTGATGAGTAATATTAGTAATAAGTAGCTTGCTTTGAAAACGGCAGATATCTGGACCACTAGATGCGTGTGTGGTGGGAGGGGGGGGGGCAAGGGAGGGCCGCCCCTGTGCAGACGATGATAACATTTTCTGTATTTCGACATGGACTGATTTCTTTTAGTGGAATAAAAGTCGCCTCTTGAGCGATTATCTTAGCTTCACGACTCATGTAGAGTAGCTATAATTTGAACAGGTCAGGTTTTATTCGATTCATGGACTAAGGTGAGAGAATTTCTGAACAGACTCATTTTTGTGTCAATGTTATAGGGAACAAAGCTAAACTCAGGTATCTGACCGCCGCCTCGCAGCAGAATAGAATCACAGTGCACCAAATTTTATCAAATATTGCACAAAAAGGGATGCTTTTTTTTAACCTTGCACACGGATCAAAGAACTTCCCAGGGAACATTGGCTGTAAGTGTAAGATGTCAGAACAAAGTGTAATCAAAAACACAAATACTGAATCATGAGAAGCTATTTCTCGTTGTTATTTGAACATTGAAAGTCTACTGTAAAGATAGAAACGAAATAATTTTTAAATAAAATTTCTTTATGAAGGAGATGGGATGGGAACGCGGCTCGCAATGACAACATGAGAGGGGCAACAATTCCTACCATCGATCAGTGGCCTTATTGCTCTAGTTATAATCAACCAATTATGTTCACAATTAAATCCAACTTCATACAAAATAAATAATAAACCAACAATCTATCAACATTTGAAACTCTAATAAAAATGCAAAGCAAGACATAAACCACCGATACACGTAGGATACAATAATAATCTGTATAGAAAGAGCATCTGTAATAGATAAGATAAGATAATAAGACACTTTCCCTAACTATCATGTCCATTGACAGCATGAAATTCTAGCGCCACCCCCTTCCCCACCCCTACCCGGCGTTATCATAGGCACCGTTAGGATAAATCAGCTGTCCAGCCCTTGACCACCTGCCATAGGTCAAGCTAGGGTCACTCGTATGGGGGTCAACACGGGGAAAGACCTTTTGTTATCAGAATGGATGCTACTGACCTAGATAAAGTGACCCGTGTCTGGTCCAAGCTAGGCCGTCCGCTGTGACTAAACTCCGAGCCGAAAGCATGACGTGCGGTTGGTTCTATGAGTGAAACACTTAAAACCTCATTGACATACCAATACTGGGACAATTTCTCCCAATTAATTTAAAAGCCAAAGAAATACTTCAACTTATAGAAAATAAAGTAATGGGGGTGAGACTGCAATCAGGCTTTTAAATTAGAAAATGTATAACATATAAACAGGGTATTATCTCGACTGGACTAATTGGATTTCACCGCAGCTACGTTTTTTTTTATTCTTTCGTTTTATTTGTGTACTATTTGTTCGTTGAGGAAGGCTCTTTTCCGAAACGTTCGCTGTTGTGTTACGTCCTGTCAGGCTAACTAATACCCTGTTTATATGTTATACATTTACTAATTCAACTTATAGATGAACACTGGAGGAAAAACTTGGGTAAATATGATGATACGAGATACGACCCGCGGCGTAGCATACGCCGCCGACATGCTCATCATAGATAGTGCAAAGAACGGGGGGGGGGTAGAAAGGACACAAACAGCAGCACGAAATAATGGGCGAAAAACGCAGAAACAAACATTTTAAAAAATTAAAATAATAAATAAAATGTTCACGCTGGGGCTTGAACCCAGGACTTTCCGCGTGCAAGGCGGACGTGATAACCACTACACTACGAATCATGTTATTATGTGAAGGAACAACGCAAGTAGCATCTTTGCACCCCCCCCTTTTTTTCCCTTTCTTTTCACCTCACTACGCTTGCCATCTATGTGTCGACCCCAACGAGGGTCATTCGTCATACTTACTTGCACATACTCGTTTAGGTGAATCATGTATAATGTATATATAAAGATGATTATAAATTCCCGTCTGGAATTCGGATGTAGAATGGGTCGCCTGATCAAACTAAATAAATTTGAAATCTCCCAGATTACCTCCCCGCAAAGTTCAGAGGAACCATTGTTTGGAGGCCCAGTGTCGGGGCTGCCTACCCTCCAACCCATGATACACGAGTCAACTCCATACCCTCCAACCCATAATACACGAGTCAACTCCATACCCTCCAACCCATGATACACGAGTCAACTCCATACCCTCCAACCCATGATACACGAGTCAACTCCATACCCTCCAACCCATGATACACGAGTCAACTGCCTACCCTCCAACCCATGATACACGAGTCAACTGCCTACCCTCCAACCCATGATACAAGAGTCAACTGCCTACCCTCCAACCCATGATACACGAGTCAACTCCTCATCTCCACCCCCAATTGGTACAAGTCCGTTGAATATTAATAAATTAGTACAAACATCTTTCTTTATATCACTCCAGATTATTTATTTTTTCAATCTCTCCTTATTAATTTCTCTCTCCATATCTAGATATATTTTGCTCTTTCTATTTCTCCAGATTATTTGCTTTTTCTAATACTCACGGTCACCTTAATCAATTTCTTCTAACGATAAATGAAGCTTATGTGTACCGTACTGTCATTTATTTGGTTGTTAGGATATGAATGTTTATTGAATACTTATATGTATGAATATGTTATTATTTTTTTATGTTAAGCGCTGTGAGCCCAGTTCCTTACTGGGGTACAGCGCTATATAAATTATCAATTTATTATTATTATTATAATCATTGACATAACAGTGAAGTTACCTTACTCATTGACATGTCAGTCACAGTCAACTTTATGATTGACATGTCAGTGACAGTCACCATTATCATTGACACAGTGGCGTAGCGATGGGGGCAGGGGGGGGGCAAATGCCCCGGGCGGCAAATTCCAAGTCGTTAATTAGTTTCTTAAAATGAACATTTTAAAAGAAAGAGGTATTTTTTTAACATTGAAATTAAAGAAAAGCCAAATAAAAATTAATAAAAGAAATAAAGGCAATAAAGAAATCCAAAAGCATGTGAACGTTTTAACTGCCAAAACTTCAAACTCCATATTGGATATAAATTATTCTGATAATAAAACTACTGTAAAAAAAACAAAAAACAGAGGCTAAATTAGTATGAGAACGTGACACTCATGTGGTGATAAATTCATCGATTCTTAAAATTTGACAGCCGCCCCTATTGTAAAATTTGTGGGGGGAGGGGGGGGGGCGGCAAATTCCTAGGTTGTTCATTAGCTGATTGTTAATACGTGAAAATAAATTTTAATAAAAGAAAAGCCAAGATAAAAAAAAATTACGAAATGAAGAACTATATTAAAATACCAGAGCGCTTCTAATGCCCAAAACTTCAAACTCCATTATAAATCTAAAGTCTTCTGATACTAATGTTACTGAGCTGGAAAACATAGGGGCTGACAGTATGATAATAATGTGCTGTTATATATATAATTGATTCAAGTTTGATTTTTAGCGTAAGTGAACTACAGGAAAAAATTGTTGGTGTATTTATATGGCTTCTTATAGTTTTAGTTTATTTTGTTTTGTGCCATAAACAAAAATAATGTTTATCTAGGGCAGGGGTCTCCAAACTACAGCCCGCGGGTCAGATGCGGCCCGCGAGGCCCTCTCATACGGCACCTGGAGACCTTTTAATCTTCAAAAAAGATACTATTTTTACCGATATTTTAACACAAAAATGTGTGTATTTGGCCCCCAAACTGCTGTTTGACAGTTAATGTGGCCCTCCGGCAGAAAAGTTTGGGAGACCCCTGATCTAGGGGAATTAAAACGTGTTACATATAAATACAAAATTTGCAGCAAATTCTTCCTTGTTAATTAGCTAATTGTTAAAACGTGAAAGTATATTTAATAAAATAAAAGCCAAGATAAGTACTCAATACATACTCAACATTACCAACGTTTTTTCTGCAAATTGAAGGAATCAGAAATGGGATAAAAAAGAATAGACTATTAATATTAATAAAGATCGACAATTAGTTGTAAAAGAGAAAACAAAGTGGCAAGAAGTTCTTGTTAAAATATTTGACATAACTAAATCTTGGCGAAATTGAATGTGACATTTTGAGGTCATAGAGAGGGCAATACCGTTGCAAATAAAGGCAATATTCTGGAACTAATGCATTTGCTTGCAAAGTAGGTTCGACCACTCCGAGAACATAGTGGGAAAAGGGGTAAAAAAAACTTGTTATCTAAAATTCAAACTGAGCTCATAGCAATTTTAGGAGATACAGTTCACGAAAAATCATCTTTCATCAATAGCAAGATACCAAATATTGTTCCATTGTACTTGATAGCTCTTCATATATTTGACTTAAGGATCAAACAAGTCCAGTGTGTGATATGGAAAGAAGTAAAATAAAAAAGTAGACGCTTAGAATCTTTCAAAGATTTCATTCAAGCAAAAGTGAATCTGCTTAAGACATTTCTGAAATGATTTTGAATAAATGATGATCTTAGAATAATGGATGGCACAGGCCCAATGTTTGTCAATACTTCTTAAGGGCTGGAAAGTATACACGAGTTCAACAAAGCACAAAAACATAAAACCTCATGTCAAACTCGTTCAAACAGTTAAACCTAATTTGTTAACATGACACTCCAACTGAAACGAATTCTCCAACTATTTTAGTACACTTGAGTGTTGTTATGCATTCTTTTCCAAGTCCATGCACTGTTGGAAATACCTAATTGCTTCTACAAGCCAGGCATTCAGACTTCAGGATACAAAATAGTGAACATACCATGGAGCCATTTTGAGGTTACTTTGTAAGCTATAAAACTGAAAGGTGTAGACAAAAAGCTCAACACACGAACAGACGCAGGAACTTTGCTAGTCACAATGAAATAATTTTATTTTCAAAGTTATATAAAAAAAAATGCCCGAAATTCTTTACAAACGTATAGTGCTCAACAACAAAATTTCTTTATCAGTGGCTACTCAAAGAGAAACTAATGGAATGGAATACTTAAGGGATGCTTTGAGATCTGATAAAAATTTATGTGGAGACCTTATCATTTTAATCGAACCTTCCAAAACTTCCAATCAAAGAACAAGATAGCACATTTTTGGTGATCGAAGCAAATATGTATGTATCCGTGCTATGTAGAATAATAGTTAAGAAGAAATTTGGTTTCGTCATAAGATGATATTAGTTTTAAATTCGTGTGAAGCTTTGGCAGTTATACAGAATCTAGAAAACAGACATGATTTCCGTACACCGGCTAATCTACTGGACTTTGAAATTTTGTCTTCAAATTAGAGTATTCAAAAAATCCAACATGATATAGTCAGGCAAGGAACATTTTAACCCCATGAATAGAATTTTTTTTAATGAATTCAAGACTAGGTGGTTTATTTAAGTTTATAAAGATATTTAGGCTCGAAGTTACCCTGCCTAAAATAATATAATTAATTCGAACATTGCTTACAACTGTCTTAAGTATTGCAAGGTGTTAAAACGGCTTCTCTAAAAAAAATTAATGAAAAATTAATGACGATTAATTACGAATACACCAACAATCTCTAATCTATTTCTATTTTGGTTATTGAGAATGCCATGGTTGAAAACATTGATACATGAAAGATTGAGCCATGAGGAAAAAAAAATAAAACTTTAATTTCATTAAAGAAATGAAGCCTTTCTTTTTAACATAAAAATATATAATGTTCTTATTATTACTTTCTAATTAATTTTTTTTTACTTTAAAGCGTTAACATATTTTTCGGGGGTAGGGGGCGGCAAATTTGGTTTCTGCCCCCGGGGGGGGGGCACATACCCACGCTACGCCGCTGCATTGACATGTCAGTGACATTCACCATTACCATTGACATGTCAGTGACAGTCGACATTATCATTGACATGTCAGTGACAGTCACCATTATCATTGACATGTCAGTGACAGTCACCATTATCATGACAGAAACTGGAGGAACTCTAAGCGCCATGGCCATGGCCATGATAAAGGTCATCCTGGACTGAAACATGAGAGTTGGAGAACCGTCGGGCCAGTGTTTCTGCTGTTTACCTTTGCAGCGGTCCTGATCATCCTGACCCCCCCCTCCCCCAGATTTAAATGAAGTCCTGCCCCTAAAATAAAATACCCCCACCCTCCCTCGCTACTAACAGGCGTAGCTTACCGTAAGCCACGAACACAAAGGCAAACTGCGGTCTGCGTACACTTTAGTCGTGGCCCACTTACCTCTGTGCGACCCCGGGCAGCCAGGGGAATGCTACCGGGGTCACGGCAAGGTTCACTGGGTTATACTTTGACCTAAAGACGGGACCCTTACTTCTGCTGGAACCCAAGAGTTAGCTCCCTTGCCAGACTTTCCGTAAATGGAATACCGAGTCCCCCCTCCTCCCGTTAATTTAAGGAATCTCGTTAGTCTTTGAGATTATTATTATTATATTTTTGATCCTACTAAACCCATTACAATTGTTCTATTTTATAGTTATAGCAAGATAGTACATGTAGATCAGAGAAGTGTTGTTCTATTTTATAGTTATAGCAAGATAGTACATGTAGATCAGAGGAGTGTTGTTCTATTTTATAGTTATAGCAAGATAGTACATGTAGATCAGAGAAGTGGACGTGTGTGTAAGTGTAAGTAAGTTGATTTGTTAAATATTTTCCCGATTTTAACACATTTTGCTGTAAATGTAAATTTTTAGGAAATAGTCCATTAAGGCCCATTAGTATAAATTTCCCTACGACTACGATTCTTAAAGACTTTTAAAAATCAAATTAATTTACAACAAAGAAAAACTGAAATAAACGAAAAAAGGAACCCTAAATTCCCTAAGAACATGCTATTTGCTGTTGACGTGTGGTGTCATACATATTCGTGTGTTTTTAATTCATTGAATTCATTTGATGAAAATTTCTTGAGTGTCTGATAATCGGCACTGGGTGTGGAGCGGAGGAAGTGTATGGGGAGTGGGTGGGGGAGGTGTGTGTGTGGAGCGGTTGTGTGGAGGAGGTGTGTTGGAAGAAGGTGTGTGGAGTGGAGGATGTGGAGACGTGTGGAAGGAGGTCTATGGAGAGGATGTGTGTGGAGAGTGGGTGTGTCCAAGGGATATTTTACAGCATGCGTGTATAAGTGCTTTTTTAAAAATGAAGTGTGTATATTTGAACTTTCGATATGAAGCCTTGATGGCTTTCAAATTTGATGACAAACAATATTCTTTAGTCAATAAACTTTTAACATAACTTCAAGGTTAGTCTTTGAACTGATTGTAATTGTAATGAAAATATCAACCGAAATGTTTGAAAACTAAAGTATAATCTAAGGGAAAGAACCGGTGAATTACGAACATGTTTCACAATTACCTCCCATCAACGGATTTTAGTATATTTTCAGCCTCCTAAATTATCATACAGTTATTAAGGTGCTTTATTGGTACACATCAGCTTTACAAGACTTTAACAAAATACTATTTCAACACCGTACCACTATGGCACTGTACAACAAAGACAGTTTATATGGATACAATTTCTATGTATTTAATGGATAAATTTAACAAGATATTTTTAAGATACTCATTTATCAGAGAGTAGATGAAAGCAGAGAGACATTACAAATTATAGAGGCTATATTATGCTATGAGCGCAGAAATGTGGGTGAGTAAGGTTCTTGGAAGATGACTGTACAAGACATCATGCGTAAAACATAATAGTAACAAAAAAAACAACAACACATCCTTACTCACCCAAGTTATCTACCATGTACTCACCCAAGTTATCTACCTTGTATTCACCCAAGTTATCTACCATGTACTCACCCAAATTATCTACCCTGTAATCACCCAAGTTATCTACCCTGTATTCACCCAAGTTATCTACCCTGTATTCACCCAAGTTTTCTACCATGTACTCACCCAAGTTATCTAAGCTTGCCTCCTTCACCATTGTGGTCATGCTCAGCGTATGGAGAATGGGAAAAGCCAGTTTCTTTTAGTGGACGCCCCTGCCTAGTCCTGATCTCGGTCACCGCCCCTGCCTTGTCCTGAAGACGCCGCCGTTAAGGGGCTGTGGTAAGGACGAGCAGTTGTTAGCAGCATACGGTGTGTTTGTTGGTATGTCGTAGTGGCTGTTGGACGGACGATAATGTCTCGTGGGCACTCATCAGTGGCCGCAGCTCACAACGACAGACTTGCATCGTGAGCAAATGATAGCCTTGAACAAGTGAGCAAACCACAGGAATTAGGGAATACCGTAGTTAACGTAATAAACATAAAACTGTAATAAGTAATACCGTACATAACGTAATACTCTAGACTCTCATAATGTACTGTCGTAATAAGTATTACCGTAAATAACATGATAAGGGGATATATAAAGGACAAGAAACGCTAGACATTCTGATAAACCAATAGAGCAAGCGAAAAGTTCTGAGAGTGAACTCTATGAAGTTTTTGGCTTACGCTCTACATTACTATACTCGTACATCGAATGTTTCCGAGTATTATGCTGACACGTTGCACTGCCGCATGAGCTCATGGGTGGTAAAATATTGCTTCTCTGAATTTTCCCTACTATCGAGCAACAACATTAAACAATTTTTAATTATTGATAAAATTTACATGATAAAACTGCAAAGCTCATACTCATAGACTGTAGACCCAGAAGCAATGTTCCCTTTAACTTTAAGCTGTGTGGGGTTGCGCAGATGTCTGACCTACGCCGCGCAGCAGTTAAGTATTACAACGCAGCAAATTTGTAAAAATTGTGTACATAATATGGAAGCTGTGCAACTTTGCACATGAGTTTTTATAATTTGCACACGGAATAAGGAACCTTAGAGGGAACATTTCCCAGAAGTGCCATAAAAACGTACTTCTACACTAAAATATACTCTTAACACCATAATATGATCCAAACAGCCAATCGGATTTATTGTATGTGATATCCACGGCAAGTCCTACAAGTACTCTAAGGCTATAACAACATTCCAAATACCGGAAATACCCTAGGCTAGGCAATCCTAAGACTCGAACGTCTTGCAGTCGCCTAAAATGAAGTTGAAAACAACATGAGTCACTATCAGTAAGTTCAAAAGGTCAGCGACTGGTTTCATCTAGTCATTAGCCAGTCCTAGACTCCCGGCGTCTTTTAGCTACTACTCTCAAACCATTTCTGGCAAGGCCACAACTTCATCACCTTCTCACGACACGGCGAGCTTGTGGTTTATTTCTAGCAAAACAAGAGTAGTAGAGTAATATTAATAATGAACATGATATTCTAGGGCTAGAACCGGCTACACTGAGTTATGATACATCCCCTGCCCCTGGTGAGAAATTCGCAATTAGAAAATGAAACTGAAAAATTATTTGGGTTTTAATGGTATAAATAATAAATAACTGTTGTTTTTTTTTAAGCTACAAACTAGACAATTGGACTTGAGCTATTAACTAAAAACAATTGGACTTGAGCTACAAACTAAAGACAATCGGAATGGCGCTACAAACTAAAAATAATTGGACTTGAGCTACAAACTAAAGACAATTGGACTTGAGCTACAAACTAAAAACAATTGGACTTGAGCTACAAACTAAAAATAATTGGACTTGAGCTACAAACTAAAAATAATTGGACTTGAGCTACAAACTAAAAATAATTGGACTTGAGCTACAAACTAAAGACAATTGGACTTGAGCTACGAACTAAAAACAGTTGGACTTGAGCAACTAATTAAAGACTATCGCTGTTTCCTGTAAGAAGTTGCATTACATCATGTGCAAAAAAGAAAAATAATAATTCGTGTGCAAATTATCATAATTGTCAGTGCAAAATCCACAAACACACATTTATTATTGCTATCAAAATTTTCTGCGCGGTGTCTAAATACTAAAAACAACTGGCGCTGACTCAAGATCTAAACATTAGACATACACATGACTGTGACATAGCCAGGGTTGGAATTCAAGATCCGACTTTCCAAATGATTATTTTATAGGCAGAGCAACTAAACAAAAACTTTCATGAAAATATCATTCGACCCGCTACTTATCTATCAATAATTAATATTAATTTTGTATTTGTTAACTTAAAATAATTCTTCATTTTGTGCCATCACATACAATTGCTCGATAGTTCCACTGCCATCCCAACACTGGATATCAACATACATAATTCCCGTATAATGGATGTAATGCTGATTTGTTCAATAGTGACAATAGTGCGCACCAACAATTACTGCACCAAATATAACTCTTTTCGAACGTTCCGCATAAAATTGTTCAATATGATAATAAATGAATCGAATAAAAATAAATAAAATAAATGAAAGTTCTGTATTACGTTATTTTTTAATCTGATGTGTATTTATTTTGAAAACTTCCGTCATTTTTGACGGGTGATACGCTAGTCATAAAATAAAACTTCATGTCGTGTGGAGAAACAATGAGCACAGCTAAAAAAAAACCCTTGGGGGGCAAAAAATAACAAAAAAACATCAACTTTGCTGGTAATCTTATGTTTCGCGAGACCGCGAAGAAAATGTCAATCTAATTTATGCTGGTTATTAGGTTACCTACCGTACTAAACAAATCTAAGTTTAGTTTCTAAACGAGATTTACAAGAAGCTAATATTTAAGATGAAATCATTTGTCTCGACTAGACATAAGACTCAAAGGCAGTCAATTTTGTGTCCAGACAAAGCTACTAAAAACACACACACACCAGGTCCATGAGAAAACACACCTTTGACCACGACACACTTTTGACCACAATACACCAAGCACGTGGTGGCGTCGGTTCTCCCCCTCCCCCCCCCCTCCAACAGTATAGTGACGCGCTAAGATCAGCTAACGACAGGTTTCTTCTGTGGCTGAGTGTAAGAAAATCTCCTAACACAAGTGTCCACAAATCAAAGTAACACCAATAACGACGAACAGTGGAGTAGGAAATGTTATCCAAGAAATAAATACATTAAATACACTAACCCAAAGTTACCGTTAGTGAACACAGTCCAGGCAACTACAATCAACTGACCCGTGCCCGTGACCTACCTCGCACTGTGTGACCATGAGAACTTAAGACTTAAGACCAACGGGGGGCAGCCGTTGTTCCCCCACGCGTTGGTACCGTAGTAGTGTACAGTAAGACCGCTCCCCTCCCCTCCCCAACCCCCCCACCCCACCACACACCTCCTTCACTTAAACGACTTGCACTGGCTCAGTCCGCCATTAAACGGACTGCTCGCCGTAGTGGGCGGGGTCTTAAGACAGCCCCCCCCCCACCCACACCGCACGCTACCAGGACCGTGTTTCGTTACCTTGGAGGTTCAGTGGGGGAGGGGGGAGAGAGATGAAGTTTTGTGGGGCAACCTGGACGAGAATAACTGGACGAGGTCATTCCTGGCAGTGATGGTCAGGGGGTCATGGAGACTTCAGGTCAAAGCTGGACACAGTGACGTCAGCAGACGTGATGCGTCTGTGACATAATGGACATCCTAATATCTCTATAGCTATTATAATTTTTCCCCAGAGAACATAATCTTTATTCCAGTTCTTGAATATCCCAGATTATATTAAGTTTATCCCAGTCGATAAATATCCCAGATTATATTAACTTTATCCCAGCGATAAATATCCCAGATTCAGATTATATTAAGTTTATCCCTACCCTTAAAAATCCCTGATTATATTAGGTTTATCCCAACGGTTAAATATACCAGTTTACCGCAAGTTTGTCACAGCCGTAGCTTTTTCCAAAATAAAAAGAAAAATAAATAAATAAATAAAAATGGGTGTACAATGGGTGGGTGCTACAAATAGTTTGTGTGTGGGAGGTGGGGAGTGACGAAAGGTCTCTTGTAAACTAATCTGTCATTGGTTCCTGCACGCCCATCACTGGAGAAGAGGGAGATATTTTTGGGGGATATACAGGAACTGAGCTAGACTGAGCTCGCGTCAAAGAATTACCCGTCCAAGCGATCTAAATATAGCTCACCTGACCACGCTGACGTACTCACTGACCAACCACAGCGACCCGTTCAGCAGCCAGGTAGTCAGCCATCTCGCGGAGCCAAGTGGTCAATAAAAATAAACCTGACCACCAAACTGACCTTGAACTTCGATTGGACAGGAAGGACCTGTGATGCTTGAGAAACAATAATAGAATTATGGGAAGGGAATGCTTAAGGAGAGTCAGGTGACCTTGAATCAAACTCTTCAGAAAAGCACCCGTTTTGGTCATGTCTGGTCCTGGCATGTTTGTCTCTTGGTCTTTACTTGAAGATAAAACCGATCACTTTTTGGGGTCCCCCGCTTCAGATACATCACAGGACTTGTGTGATTTGTGTTTTCTGACTTCTGTTGTCTGTCTTTGATAATATACCCAGTAAATTTTGATAAAGTGATCGCATAAATAATAATGATTTGATAATTTATGTAGCGCAGTACCACAGACAGCAGCTGGACTCACAGCAGTTTATAAATAAAAATAGTAACACACATATATCAATTCATTCAATGTAAAATATTCAAATACTCAATACAACAAATTAAAAAAACCCGTAAAAAACCAAGTTTTTGACTATAGAGTAAGTTACCGCCTCGCGAACGCTATCTCGTAGCGAACACTATTTCATAAAGCGTTCTCTGTATTTTTATTTTCCGTCTAACACGAAAGCGAACACCCGTAAGTCGAAAGTAGTTCTGTTTTCAATATCATTTTATCGTTTCGTTTGCCGGGACGCACTATTTTGTGAGTAAATGTGTGTCAACATTTTGATCCTTGCGCCATGCATGCTGTCAGCGTCCCTAGGAAGAACGAAGTTGATGTCCGGGTTAAGACTACTTTTCCTGTTCACTTTGGAAAACACACGTGTTTGGTATTGCATCATCACTTACAAATAGGCCAGTAACAACGCTGTTATACTTTACAATGCTTTTTAATAGCAATGTTCGTTTCGAAGGGGTGTTCGCGACGAAGTAAGTTTCACGTTGGATTTTACTTCGTACCGAACACTTTTATTCTGCAGAAAAAATTAGTTAAATAAGGGTCTAGCTCTTGGCCTTTAATGTTATTTGAAAATAGTAGTGTTCGTTTTGAGGGCATGTTCGCGTTGAAGTATATTTGTTTTATTGTAGGATATTACTTCGTTGCGAACACTTTTTCATGTAGGAAAATTAAGCTAAACCACCTGCACAGCATAAATGACAACAAATTGATTGAGTCCCAACGATAACCAAGCAATCATCGAGGCACAACACATAGAATCCGACACAGCAGCACCCACTGAAACAACGCCAATAGAAATTTACACAGAAACAATCATTGAGACACAGCCAATCGAATCTTAAACACATGCACTCATTGAGACACAACCGATTGCGAATGAAACACAAGTAGTCATAGAGACCCTGCTCCATTATACAGGAAAACAGCCGATTTGAGAATGAAAATTAGTCTATCATTTACAAATCTTCCGTACCAGAATCATTACCTGCATCATCACCACCAAAGTCCAATTTGTCTGCTGCACAACTTAAAGCACTCCATGACTATTCAAACATTTTGTATATGGTGAAATGGGTCGCAACCAATTTAATAAAAAAATTTGTCAACTTACAATGACAAGTTCTACTGCAGGAGACGACCTTAGCAAAGAGGAAGAAGAGAACAAGTTTCAAGCCTTAGCTGTGGGGCTAATAGAAACGTGCAGTCTAGAAGAACCCAAAAACTGCACACTCAAAGCTAACTTGACAGTAGATGACATTTTAAAGCTGCCTGCTTTTGTTAGAAGGAATAAAAACAAGACGTTAACAGCAAATGCTCCAACCATGCCAAACTTGGTCAGTGGTAAGAGCTTAGAGAAGCATTAAAAAAAGAAAACAACAGACTAATAAAAAATAGAAAAAATAAACTGAAAAGAAAGATCGAGAGGGAAGAAAGCAAAAAGAGAAAAGGGTGCAAAAAAAGAGCCTACAAAAAGGAAAAGAGAGCAAGAAAGGGAAGAAAAAAGATGCAAGAGAGAAGAAGAGCACATTAAAAAAATGAAAATAGTGGAGTCCAAGAAAGTAAAGTAGTATCCAGTAATAGATCTATCTGATAGCAGCAGTGATGACTCAAAGTTGGTACAAACAATGGAGCCTGACATGGCTGCAGATGACGATACTTTAGATATAGAAGAGGATCTCTTGTTGGCAGGAATGTGTCAAGGGTGCAAAAAAGGGGGAGGGGCAGAGGTTTGGGTCCAATGTGATGTGTGTGATGGCTGGTGGCATGCACAGTGCACGCAAAATTGTGCATCTTTGAAACAAGGCACTTTTGTGTGCACTGTTTGCTGCCCTGACTAGACTATAGATTATAGATCTACCTATAGTATCATTTTGTATATATAGATCATAAGTTATTCATATTAATAGAGATACGTTATTCGGGATCTAATTTCTTTAATAAACGTTTATTACATTATTATTGACATCTCCAGTGTTATTTTTTGACTCCATTAACTAAAAATTGATTGTTTGATGATTTTGGTTATGTGTCTGCTTTGAGGTAAAAGTGTCTGCTTTGAAGTAAATTAAGCAAAAAAGTGTTCGGCAGGCGGTAGCTAACTGGGTCCGCTAAAATTGGACTTTACACTCTAACCCCGCGTAGTAATAGAAGAATACTGTCTCATTATATTAGCCTTGTTGTCATACTACTTGTAGGTACTTTCGTTTTTACCCTGTGTCGAACGGTTTAGAAACTAGGTAATGAAAGCCAAAAATGGTGCTATTTTTAGCGTATGGCGTTCGCGAGGTGGTAAATTACTCTAAATCCTTTATGTACGAGACGTAACTAAAATAATGTTCATTATAATACGCAGCGCCAGACCACCCAGAAATACAAAATTGCAGTTGTGTGGTAAAACATGTTTAATATAATGCGCACCGATCAGGAATATGTTTATAAAAAGAGTTGTCAATAAAATACGCACCTTATTGCGCGACAGAAAGGTTTTTCAATATAATACGCACCGCGAAGCTCTCTCTAAAAAATAGCATGATACATAGGAATAAATAAAATAATCTAAAAAATCAATAATTTAATTACGGTGCATGCGATCGATCTGAAATTTTGATACATTGTTTTTATAATCGGTACGAAACTGCCTGCAAAATTTCAGCTTGCTAGCTTACGAGCAAGTGGGTTAAAAAACGATCAAAAATTTTAGCGACAAGCAATCAAGCAAGCAATCAAGGGTACAGACACCACGAGTTAATATATAAAGGATTTAAAAACAACGTATAGTCAATATAATGACATGATGGGGGGCATAATCTACGTTTGTCATTTAGCGAAATATTGGAGTGCCGTTTATTTCATCACACAACATCCTACACCACACCCCGCACAACACCCCACTGAACAACTCACACACCACCCCACACAACATCCCACACAACACCCGCACAACACCTCACACAACACCCCACTGAACAAATCACACAACATCCCACACAACATCCCACACAACACCCCACACAACACCTCACACAACACCTCACACAACACCCCACTGAACAACTCACAAACCATCCCACACAACATCCCACACAACATCCCGCACAACAGCGCACACAACACAACACACCACACAACACACCACACCACACAACACTTCACAAAACACCTCACACAACCCCCACACAACCCCACACACAACATCCCACACAACACCTCACACAACACCTCAAACAATACCTCACACAACACCTCACACAACACCTCACACAACATCCCACACAACACCCCACACAACACCTCACACAACACCCCACACAACATCCCACACAACATCCCACACAACACCACACACAACACCCCACACAACATCCTACACAACACCCCACACAACACCCCACACAACACCCCACACAACACCCCACACAACACCCCACACAACATCCTACACAACACCCCACACAACACCCAACACAACACCCCACACAACACCCAACACAACACCCCACACAACACCCCACACAACACCCAAAACAACATCCCACATAACACTCCACACAACACATCACACCACACAACACTTCACACAAAACCCCACACAACACCCCACACAACACCGCACACAACACAACACACCACACAACACAACACACCACACAACACTTCACAAAACACCTCACACAACCCCCCACACAACACCACACACAACACTTCACACAACACCCCACACAACACCACACACAACACCTCACACGATAGCCCACACAACACCCCACACAACACATTTATATACAACACGTCACGCATCGTCCCAATGTTTCTCACGTTTATACACAACACGTCACACATCGTCCCAATGATTCTCACATTTATACACAACACGACATGCATTGTCCCAATGATTCTTACATGTCCACCAATGAAAGGTGGAATAGATCTCTATGTCCACCAAAGAAAGGTGGAATAGATCTATGTCCACCAATGAAAGGTGGAATAGATCTATGTCCACCAATGAAAGGTGGAATAGATCTATGTCCACCACTGAAAGGTGGCATAGATCTATGTACACCAATGAAATTGGCAGAGATCTATGTCCACCAATGAAAGGTGGCAGAGGTATATAAGGAAAGTTCGAGGCGTCCGCTGCAATCAAGCACACCCCACAGAAGCGTAACTGGGTTTTCCGCGCCCTTGGCTAATTTATTTTTGGCGCCCTTGACAAATTTCAGCTTTGCGGCTTTTTCAATAGAAAATTTAAATATATTAAAGGATTAGCCCGCTGCGCCCTTGGCAACTGCTCCGATGCCAAATCGTTACTACGCCTCTGGCACCCCCCCCCCTCATTTGCCATGTAAAGGGAAAAAAGAGCTGGGAGCCAATTTGGTTGTGAATTAAGTATTAAGTTTGGTATCTTTAATATCCATTAAATGGATGGGATGATGTGTAGAAATGGATGAGTCTATGTTTAACGTTGAGGGATAATAACAACATCCAACACAACATCATACACAACATCCTGAACCGACTGGTAAGTGTACACCCCAATCTGACATCATATACAACATCCTACACTGACTGGCAAGTGTACACCCCAATCTGACATCATACACAACATCATACACCGACTTGCAAGTGTACATACATCTCAAGCTGACATCATACACAATATCCTACACCGATTTTTTAAACTGGGAACCAATTAGCTGGTTCTCATTTCTTATCAAACATTTCATCATTAATTCAACATTTCATCATTCCTGATTGACATCTTGAGTTCAGTTACAGGAATTGATTATTGCAGCGTTTCTCAAGTTAGCGGTCTCCAAATAGCCCCCCTCCCCCTGCACCCCACCCCAGCATGAACACGCACTGACAATTTCCTTTCTTCACTGACGCGAGTCTTTTATCGACCAGGGGCGTCTGCTGACCGCTGCATGAACCGTGCGGGAAAACCCCCCGATAGACCCCCCCCCCATTCCCAGTAAGTCCATTGGTGGTTCCCGAGGGAAGCCCTGATCCCGACACCAGGAAGGTCTTTTTTTCTCGGGCTATACAGGTCAACAATTTCAACAATGGCTGCCAATGTAAAAATAATGGTGTGCGGAAGTGGTCTAGCAGAGGGTTTTGCTGTGGTGCATAATGTTAGGTCAGGTTCATACAAAGGTTGGCGGGGTGAGCAAAAAAGCGCGTGTGTGTTTGTGTGTGGAATCATGACAGGAAATAAAAAGGATAATTTGGCGAAAGGCAGTAGCAGCAGCACCACCATCGCCACTTCCTCCACCGTCACCATCATCACCCACACCAACAAAAAAAAATTATAATAATATCAATAAATAATAATAATAATAGTCATCATATCTATACATATTACGCTCAATTATGTATGACTGTGGCCTAACGATAAGGGACATCACTCTGCTTTTAAAAAAATTGAAAATATAGACTTAAAAATCATAATCATTTTGGTTTTCAGATTAACATTAACCAAAACAACGCACGAATCTTTGACGTCAGCATTTGTGTTGTAAACAGTGCTGACTGACTCAAAGAGTTATTTTTTTTGGTGCAGTAATTTGGTGCGCTGCTTTCTAAGATTAGTTTAAAAATCGTGTGGTGATTAGCACTGTAAAAAAAAATATATATAAACTAGTGTATCACCCGTCAAAAATGACGGAAGTTTTCAAAATATATACACATCAGATTAAAAAATAACGTAATACGGAACTTTTATTTATTTTTATTTTATTCATTTATTTCCCTATTGAACAATTTTATGCGGCCATTCCAAAAGAGTTCTTTTTTGGTGCAGTAATTTGGTGAACTGCTTTCTAAAATTAGTAGAGTCACGGACAGACAGACGGGACGTGACATACATTGCACATTATGTATGTTGATACTTTGTGTACATTTCAGGAATATTTCGTATTTATTATACAAGGATAAGTTATTTGGGCTTTTGACACACAAAAAAAGTGGGCGCCTTAGGCGCCCCACAACCCCTATTATAAAATACTTTGTGTAAATTTCAGGAAGTTTAATATTACGTATTTATCTTACAAGGACAAGTTAGTTGGGCTTTTGAAAAAGGTGGGCGCCGTAGGTGCCCTAAAAAAGTGTGCGCCGCAGGCGCCACAACGCTGTAGCACAACCTAGTAATAATAAGAATAATAAGAATAATAATAATAATAATAATAATAATAATAATAATAATAATAATAATAATGGATGTTTTGAACTTAATATCTTGCATTGAACGGGCCCGGTGGTTCTTAATGTCGTTAAGCTGATTAAATGTTTATTTATCATATGGCTATAAAACTTTGTGAAGTTATTGAATAAGCTCCAGCAAAGGTTTCTGACATAAATCATTTGTAAAATACAATTATAGGGGCCCAGGGCCCAGAGGTAGTTTTTTCCTCATATGAGCTAAACAATTTTTTTTAAACATATGATACTGAGTTAATGGATGGAATTTGACCTGGGGTTTGCCAGATACGTGGACACCAAAAGGAGGACATCATAAAACAAAAGGAGGACATTTTGAATATTTCATTTGAGTCGGCCCGGATTAAACTCACAGTCAGTACAATTTTATTGTAATAGCTGCCACTGTTTATGCAAGAGTCTTTCAAAACACTGTTATTTTTCGTCTTGTAAAAATGATTTAAGATTGCAGTATTGGTCAAACAATTGCACATCGTCTAAAATAATAACCCTCTCTTTCAGATACAATATGCATGCCAAAAGGTCATCAAATTTACAGTCTGTGATTTTATTTAAGTAAATCAATAGGTTTCAACCACTTTTCTAAGTAACTAATGCATGCTTCATACACCAACTTAACATTGGCCATAAAATTATTATACTCTGCTTCTCGACCACTTTCCTCAAGTCTACTAAACGTCTCCCTGACTTTAAGTGAAATAAATGTCTGCTCCAATATATTTGTCAAAACTTACAAAGTTGTGTGAAGACGGCTTATATCCCTCGAATACTCTTTCAATGACTGCAATATTTTTCAACCTAGATCTAGGTTTTTTTCGTCCTTGTCTAGGTTTTAAAGTTTTTTAAATTAAAAACTAGCCATAATCTAGTTTTTAAAAAAGTAAACATACGATGTAATAGTTGTAGCAACGATACATAAAAATTAAACAATATAATTTGCAATTGTCACGCAAGTAGTGTTTGTCAGTCAGTCCTGACGCTACTAATTTTAGAAAGCAGGGAAAACCAAATTACTGCACCAATGCATCAAAAGGTGAGCAAATTAAATATGCGAATGTAAAATTAGGATTTGATGATGGTTAATTATAAATAAAAAAAAAGCAACCCCTATTATAAAATACTTTGTGTACATTTCAGAAAGTTTAATATTTCGTATTTATCAAACAAGGACAAGTTAGTTGGGCTTTTGAAAAAGGTCGGCGCCGTAGGCGCCCTAAAAAAAGTGCATTTTTAATAAAATAAATAGATTTCAGCTGAAAACTTCCGTCATTTTTGACGGGTGTACGCTAGTTATAATATAAAATGTAAGAAAAGCCGGACATTTTAAACGATGTTAGCTTTGCCTGCCAGACGGAGGACATTGAGCTAAAAAGGAAGACATGTCCTCCTTACCCGGACGTCTGGCAGCCCTATCTTGACCAATCTTTGGAAATAAATAAGGGGCCCCAAATCAATTGGTTTTTGTTTTGGTAAACTTACAATTTTAAAGACTTTATTTCATATTCGATTTGAAAAGATCTTGAGAAGTATTTGAAAATAAATCCATCAAGGTCCATATTTAAATCTTCAGGGATTTGAACTTATATATTGTGCCTTTTAGGCCCGGTGGCTCTTATTGTCATTTTTTAATTATATGAGATATAATTGTTAATATAAATGAGATATAAAATATATTAATATAATTTGAAACTTTGGCTACCAGCACCGTTCATTCGTTTGACAGTAAACTTTGGCTACCAGCACACTTCATTCGTTTGACAGTAAACTTTGGCTACCAGCACCATTCATTCGTTTGACAGTAAACTTTGGCTACCAGCACCGTTCATCCGTTTGACAGTAAACTTTGGCTACCAGCACACTTCATCCGTTTGACAGTAAACTTTGGCTACCAGCACACTTCATCCGTTTGACAGTAAACTTTGGCTACCAGCACACTTCATCCGTTTGACAGTAAACTTTGGCTACCAGCACACTTCATCCGTTTGACAGTAAACTTTGGCTACCAGCACACTTCATCCGTTTGACAGTAAACTTTGGCTACCAGCACACTTCATCCGTTTGACAGTAAACTTTGGCTACCAGCACACTTCATCCGTTTGACAGTAAACTTTGGCTACCAGCACACTTCATCCGTTTGACAGTAAACTTTGGCTACCAGCACACTTCATCCGTTTGACAGTAAACTTTGGCTACCAGCACACTTCATCCGTTTGACAGTAAACTTTGGCTACCAGCACACTTCATCCGTTTGACAGTAAACTTTGGCTACCAGCACACTTCATCCGTTTGACAGTAAACTTTGGCTACCAGCACACTTCATCCGTTTGACAGTAAACTTTGGCTACCAGCACACTTCATCCGTTTGACAGTAAACTTTGGCTACCAGCACACTTCATCCGTTTGACAGTAAACTTTGGCTACCAGCACACTTCATCCGTTTGACAGTAAACTTTGGCTACCAGCACACTTCATCCGTTTGACAGTAAACTTTGGCTACCAGCGCCATTCATCCGTTTGACAGTAAACTTTGGGAAATTGTTGACTGCACTTCCGCTTAGGGTTCTGCCAAAATTTTGTTGTTGTAAATAACATTCATAGGAGGTCGGGTCCCAAAATGTCGTTATTTTCTTAAACGAACTATTAAAGTATAATTTAAACATTGGCTTCTGGGTTAATGGGTGGATCTTGAGCAAACTTGGTACACAAATTATACTTGACGGCCCATATTAAAATATTATACTATGGAGCTGTGAACTCATAATGTCCATTTTTTGGCCGGGGACTCACATCTCTTTCTTTGTTTTTTAAAAATTTAATTTAATTATTTATTTTTTAAATGTGTTTTGTAAACTTATAAGACGTTATTCCCAAATCATTTTTACACGATCTTTACAAATATTAACACATACATCCATCATGAGCTAGCTTGCAATATATTATAGGGTTTTGAACTTTACATATTGCACCATTTGGGCGCGGGGGCCCTTTATTATTTAAAAAAAAATTGAAATAAGCTTTATAAATATCATTTTGTTCAACCGATTGCCCTGATAATTTTTAAAGTTGTTGAGTACAATGGGACTATATATTTTAAAAAAAAATCACACATTTTTGGGCCTGGGCCCTACATATAGTTTCTTCTTAGGTAACCATTTTAAATATTATTTTATTTATCATATCGCCACCAAACTTTGGGAATTTTTTTAAAGCATACTCCGTGAAGGTTTATGGAATAATTGTTTTTAAAAACTACCACTCGTTTACTTCTTTTAATTTCCTTTATACTGACATCGTTTCAACGCACGACGGGTCAGCTAGTATTCTATAAATTTTAATGTTGTATAAAAAGAGAGTCCCCCCCCCCTATGAAATGATCTCGTTGCATGATCGATCAAAGGACTTTCTCTGTTACTCAAAACTTTAAAGCAGGTCAAAGCCCTCAACAAGATCCAACTCCCCCAGATCTCCCCCGCCCACACTCGCGCGCTCATACCCCCTTCCCCCACATCTCACCACCCCCAGCATAAGTAGGGCCTCGTTGACCCCGAGTTGACCCCAAAAGGTAATGATGACAAGTTTGTTCACAGCTGATCTAGATCGAATGCACCACCCTGTCACGCCCCGCCACCCTTCCTCATCTCCTCCCACGACCTGTCCAATGTTTGCCCACTCATCGATCATCTTACTCTCGCATTGTCCTTGTCCTTGTTTGTCCAAGTTTGTCCTAGTCAATGTTTCTCCAAGTCCTTGTTTGTCCAAGTGTGTCCAAGTCCTTGTATGTCCAAGTTTGTCATAGTCCTTGCTTGTCCAAGTTTGTCCTAGTCCTTGCTTGTCCAAGTTTGTCCTTGTCGTTGTTTGTCCAAGTTTATCCTAGTCCTTGTTTGTCCAAGTCCTAGTTTGTCCAAGTTTATCCAAGTCCTTGTATGTCCAAGTTTGTCCTAGTCCTTGCTTGTCCAAGTTTGTCCTAGTCCTTGTTTTTCCAAGTTTGTCCTAGTCCTTGTTTTTCCAAGTTTGTCCTAGTCCTTGTTTGTCTAAGTTTGTCATAGTCCCTGTTTTTCCAAATTTGTCCAAATCGTTTTTTTAGTCCTAGTCCTTGTCTGTCATAGTCCTAGTCTGTCCTAGTCTCATTATACAAAAATCATATCCAATTTTACCAAAATCATATCTCATTATACCACAATCATATCCAATTATACCACAATCATATCTCATTATACCACAATCATATCCAATTATACCAAAATCATATCCAATTATACCAAAATTTTATCCAATTATGCTAAAATCATATCCAATTATACTACAATCATATCTCATTATACCACAATCATATACAATTATAACACAATCATACCCAATTATACCACAATCATATCCAATTATACTACAATCATATCAAATTATACCACAATCATATCCAATTATACCACAATCATATCTCATTATACCACAATCATATCCAATTATACCAAAATCATATCCAATTATACCAAAATGTAATCCAATTATACCAAAATCATATCCAATTATACTACAATCATATCACATTATACCACAATTATATCCAATTATACCACAATCACATCCAATTATACCACAATCATATCCAATTATACCACAATCATATCAAATTATACCACAATCATATCCAATTGTACCACAATCATATACAATAACATCCAATAGCGGCTAGTGGGTTTGTTAAGATATAATTTTTGTAAAACATTTTAACTCGATTTTTCAAGTTGGGCTGTGCGTCTTTGAGTGTGTGTTTGTGTGTGTGTCTGAGACTCCGAAATCCGACTGGTTGGCTCCTCTTTATACAGTTCCTTATTACCCCCCCCCCACCGCCCCCCCCCCTCCCGTCCAACAGATACTCCAAAAGTTTGCTTCACAAGATGTCTTCAATATTTAAGTTGTCACGAACCAGCACAATCAAATGGGGACGGGATCGATCACAGCATTTGTGGTGTTAAGGGGACACGGTCGATACCATCACTAGTGGCTTCAGTGGACGGGATCGATACTAGCAGCGGTGGAGGAGCGTGAAAGAGGGAGGTGAAGAGGAGCAGGAGGAGGAAGGAGGTTGGGTGAGAGAAGGTGAAGAGATGGGGTGACTCAATTTTATCCACTTCTATAATATAACTTAAGCAATTATTTTACTTTATGAAAACACATTTTTAATGAGACATAAAACAACATACATTTACAAACACCCATCAACATCAATAGACCCACACACACTTCCATAAACCCACACACACTTCCGTAAACCCACACACACTTCCATAAACCCACACACATCTAAAAACACACACACATTCATAAATCCACACGTACATCCATAAACACTTACATACATCAATACACCTACTCACACATTCATAAAAGTACATGCACAAAATCCCAAACACGCATCCATAAACACACACACTAACATCCGATAACATCCCACACACATCCATAAACACACCCCCAATCCATAAAACCCACACCCACATCCATAGGCCAACACACATTTACACACTCATTTATGTAGACACACTTTCATAAAACCACACACCAAACCAAACACACATTTTCCCCTCACCACAAACCTGCATGAAACAATCCTACAAAATGCCCCAAACAATGGTTCTCATGTTATTGATGAAGTGAGTTCATCGTGAGAACGGGGCCCCGTTGTGTGACCAGGGCAAATAGCCAGCCCTGGGTCGCCAGGCGACTGGTTGAGGTTTGGGGACTGTTTCAACAAACACTTAATGACTACAGAGTCCGGAGACAAAACCAGGCGATGACAGAATGAGCATCCACACGTGCGGAGGGACGCCCATGGGGCATGGCACAGGGGCGTGGCTCTAATTTTTTGTTGGGTGAGTGGGGAATAGGGGTGACTGGAATAATCATTTATTTATAAAAAAATAATTTACTATTGAAATTCTTGTAAATTTTATATGTACTTGATCTAATTATTACACGCTTTTATTTAACTCACACTGTTTGTATGTTGTATGTTTTATGTTGTAACCGTCAAATCTTATAACGTAAAATTAAACCACTTCTGATGGTCCTAGAGATCTCAAAATTTTACCACAGATAGATCTTGGATGACAATACATTGTATCAAAATTTCAGATCCATCGAATGTACCGTAATTAGATACATTCATTTTTTAGTTTATCTTTATATATAATCTGTATCCGTGCTATTCTTGACTTTCACGTGAATGTCACCGGAGTTCACCACCAGCCATCGGTGCCCACATTCCAGGTGTTAAACAGCTCAATAATAGGAAACTAAATCTAAATTGACATGATAATACAAGAGGAACAACTGGAATTTTTTGTAGCCTAGTTGGCCGAATTGTTAGCTTAATGGATTTTCGACCTGGAGGTACCGGGTTCAATTTTCAGTTGGGGAAACTGTTTTTTTTTATAAATAAATAAATTTGTAATTAATAATCTATCTTTTTACCACTATCACAAATAAGTTATAGACAACAAAGTTTGACTAATTAAATTGAATTGATTATGTCGAAAAATTGATTTAAAAAATGTTGATACTAAAAAGTAGAAAATAAAATATTTAAAAAATCTTTTTTTTAAAAAGCACACGCTTTTATTTACACATAGAAAGTGCACTGAAAAGAAGAAAATAAATTTTTTCTATGATAACAGGTGAAATGACTGAATCTATCCACTGCACATATATTTCACCAAAGCGAGTATGTGCCGACAAGCATGACGAATGACCCTCGCTGGGGTCGACCAATGTCTCGAGACCAACATTGGTTCTTGCGTTCACTTGCGTTGGTCCTTCACAGAATAACATGGGATTCGTAGTGCAGTGGTTATCACGCCCACCTCCACGGGGAAGGTCCTGGAATCAAGCCCCAGCGAAAACCTTGTTTTTTTTAAATAAAAAAAAACGTGTGTTTTATGACCATTCTTTTACCCCTTTATTGCGAACATGGATGACCCTCGCTAGGGTCGGCCAATCACAGTTTATGGTTGGCAAGCTAGGGTGGTGAAGGGTGGTGGGCAGGTAGATAACGCTGTGCGAATGTCTCGAGACTAACAATGCTTCGGTGGTCGTTCCCCCCCCCGAACCGACGTTCACTCGCGTTGTTTTGATTTCTTCGTGCTGTAGTTTGTGTCCGTTCCCCCCCCCACTTTCTTTGCACGTCTGTGGCGTATGCTACGCCAATAGGCGTATCTAGTTATTAATAATGTTCAATTTAAGATTTAAATTAAAGATTTATATTAATTGAAAAAGAAAAACCTAAAATATTATAAATCTTGACAGTATTCAGGGCCTTAGATTTTTAAAAATCAACCTAATATACATGTGTTTATCAATGTAGAAACATTTAGGGCCTTTGGCAGATCAATGTTACTTATGTACAGAAACATTTAGGGCCTTTGGCAGACCAATGTTACTTAGGTATAAAAACATTGAGGGCCTTTGGCACAAAATGTGACTACGGTAGAGAAACATTCAGTATAGAGTTGTGTATTCTAAAATTAATTTTTCAAACATCCATAAATTTATTCCGATATTTGAAATGCCATTTAAGAAAACCTCCGTACAGTTTAATGAGAAGCGATTTAAGATATCATCGATATACATAATTTGCAATCTCTGTCACGTCTGTCTGTCATGTCTGTCCGTGACGCTACTAATTTTAGAAAGCAGCGCACCAAATTACTGCGCCAAAAAGAACTCTTTGGAACGGCCGCATAAAACTGTTCAATAGGGAAATAAATGAATAAAATAAAAAGAAATAAAATTAATGAAAGTTTTATATTACATTCTTTATTATTCTGATGTGTATTTTTTCAAAATTAATAGATTTCAGCTAAAATATATTCATTTTGAAAACTTCCGCCATATGTGACGGGTAATACACTAGTAAATAATATAAAGGCCCAAGTCACTGGCTCACTTGATGGATCATTGTATCCGTAACGCTATGACGTTATAGTTTGAGCTTTTGGTGTGCATCTAAAGTCGTGAAGAAAAATTTATAAATAAAGACTCGCCGTAAAAAAATTATTATATGACGTCATTGTTTTAGCTTATATTTTAATTTTGGAAAAGGGAACGATGTAAAAATAAGATTTGAGGATATATAATTATAAAACACTTTGTGTCCATTTCAGGAAGTTTAATATTTCGTATTTATCAAACTAGGATAAATTACTTTGGCTTTTGACAAAAACAAGTGGGCGCCGTAGGGACCCTACAACCCCTAGTTATTAAATAATAATATTGTAAATTCGAGATGCAGATCCAAGATATAGATTCAACATTCAGTTACAAGAAATAGGATTGTGTCGTCCATTTCCTTGACAACAATCCCTCCCTCCACCATTTGACATCCTCTCCCGCCCCCCCCCCTATAGTATCACTAGCAGTATCCAGCCTACCTATCAACCCAATTGTGTTACTGGTAACCTGAGATATTTACATAACCGCTTGCAGTGGTCCCCAATCAATAGTAGCACACGGGTTCTAAATGTGTTTGAATGTTGTTGGCTTGCTTTCAACGTGGACCACATTTGAAACATGTTTGTACAGAGTTATCGATGAGAAAAACAGTTTCACTGCTTTGTTGTACAACAATAACATCGGCTCCTACAACAATTAAGCCTGCGAGTAAAACAATAACACCAGAAAGTACAACGATAAAATCAGAAAGAACAATAATAACATCGGAAAGTACAATAACTTTGGCCCCTGCAACAATAACATCGGCATCTCCAATACCCTCGGACCGGACAACAATAACATCGGCACCTACAACAATAACATCGGTATCTCCAACAACAACATCGGAAAGTACAACAATAACACCAGCACCTGCAACAATGACATCAGCATGTACCACAATAACATTGGAAAGTACAACAATAACATCGGCCTCTACAACAATGACATCAGTGCGTACAACAATATTTACATGAATGAATTAATGAAAGCAACAACTGCAATCATTTAAGTTTGAAAATTATGTTTTGAGTGTTGTGTTTATTAAAATTATTTTGCACACATTTTCTATCGTTTTATGTGTGTGTGTTTTTTTTCCCCTTTCTTTTCTTCTGGGTATAAACGTCTATTCTTCATGGGGAAAAATCGATTACCATTTGAGCCCATGCAAAATCACGATACTTAATATCCTCTTAAAATCATCGATTCTCTGGAGGTGTGAAATTGACGAAGGAGCAAGAACCACTGCCACCCATAATAGAGGGAAAAAAAAACAATTCCTATTATTTCTTGAACTGCGATTGGTCGGATACCAGCACGTGATCGTGTGGGGGAGCCATTACAAACTCCCGAGGTGGTTTCCACATCTGGGTCACGGGGTTATGAAGTAAACAGTGTCGACGATCTCTAAGTAGGTCACCACAAATAAAATTTGAGCGAAGCCAGGTCAAAATGTGCACAGAGGTTGTCTTAAATGTTTATCATGGCCCAGGCTAGATTTGAGCTCAAAGAGGAAGCCTAAAAGAGGAGGCCTAACAGCAGAAGCCTTACAAAGGAGGCCTAACAGAAAACAAACTTAATAAACTTAACACCAATTTTTCTATAAGTCTGTATTTTGAGATCAGCTTTTACCAGAAAAAACCAAGGTCAATTGTTATGACATATTACCTAAGTTTAAGCTGGTACATAAAATCTGTTTTATTGGCTAACTTGTGACATTGTGTCCATTCATCTAATTAACCATCCAGAAAATCAAACATCTCACAATGGTTCCACATTAAAAAAAACTCACTCACAACACAATGGTTCCACATTAAAAAACAACTCACTCACAATGGTTCCACATTCAAACAACTCACTAACAATGGTTCCACATTTCAAACAACTCGCTCACAATGGTTCCACATTCAAACAACTCACTCACAGTGGTTCCACATTCAAACAACTCACTCACAATGGTTCCCCACTCAAACAACTCACACACAACACAATGGTTCCACATTCAAACAACTCACTCACAATGGTTCCACATTCAAACAACTCACTCACAATGGTTCCACATTCAAACAACTCACTCACAATGGTTCCACATTCAAACAACTCACTCACAACACAATGGTTACACATTCAAACAACTCACAATGGTTCCACATTCAAACCACTCACTCACAATGGTTCCACATTCAAACAACTCCCTCACAATGGTTTCCACATTCAAACAACTCACTCAGAACACAATGGTTACACATTCAAACAACTCACAATGGTTCCACATTCAAACCACTCACTCACAATGGTTCCACATTCAAACAACTCCCACACAATGTTTCCACCTTCAAACAACTCACAGCAAAATGGTTCAACATTCAAACCACTCACTCACAATGGTTCCACATTCAAACAACTCACTCACAATGGTTCCACATTCAAACAACTCACTTTTACAATGGTTCCACATTCAAACAACTCACTTTACAATGGTTCCACATTCAAACAACTCACTTTTACAATGGTTCCACATTCAAACAACTCACTTTACAATGGTTCCACATTCAAACAACTCACTTACACAATGGTTCCACATTCAAACAACTCACTCACAATGGTTCCACATTCAAACAACTCATTTACAATGGTTCCACATTCAAACAACTCACTCACAATGGTTCCACATTCAAACAACTCACTCACAACACAATGGTTCCACATTCAAACCAATCACTCACAACACAATGGTTCCACATTGAAACAACTCACTCACAACACAATGGTACCACATTCAAACAACTCACTCACAATGGTTCCACATTCAAACAACTCACTCACAACTCACAACACAATGGTTCCACATTCAAACAACTCACTCACAATAGTTCCACATTCAAACCACTCACTCACAACGGTTCTACATTCAAACAACTCACTCACAACACAATGGTTACACATTCAAACAACTCACTCACAATGGTTCCACATTGAAACAACTCACTCACATTGGTTCCACATTCAAACAACTCACTCACAATGGTTATACACTCAGACAACTCACTCAAAACACAATGGTTCCACATTCAAACAACTCACTCACAATGGTTCCGAATTCAAACCACGCACTCACAATGGTTCCACATTCAAACAACTCACTCACAATGGTTCCACATTCAAACAACTCACTCACAATGGTTCCACATTCAAACAACTCACTCACAATGGTTCCACATTCAAACCAATCACTCAAAACACAATGGTTCCACATTGAAACAACTCACTCACAACACAATGGTTCCACATTCAAACAACTCACTCACAATGGTTCCACATTCAAACCACTCACTCAGAACACAATGGTTACACATTCAAACAACTCACTCACAATGGTTCCACATTCAAACAACTCATTCACAATGGTTCCACATTCAAACAACTCACTCACAATGGTTCCACATTCAAACAACTCACTCACAACACAATGGTTCCACATTCAAACAACTCACTCACAATGGTTCCACATTCAAACAACTCATTCACAATGGTTCCACATTCAAACAACTCACTCACAATGGTTCCACATTCAAACAACTCACTCACAACACAATGGTTCCACATTCAAACAACTCACTCACAATGGTTCCACATTCAAACAACTCACTCACAATGGTCCCACATTCAAACAACTCACTCACAATGGTTCCACATTCAAATAACTCACTCACAGTCACATCACTCACAATGGTTAAAACTCAGACACTCATCAAATGTTGCACTAGACAACTCACTCACAATGGTTCCACATTCAAACAACTCACTCACAATGGTGTAAACTCAGACACTCACAATGGTTCCACATTCAAACAACTCACTCACAATGGTTGTACACTCAGACAACTCACTCACAATGGTTCCACATTCAAACAACTCACTCACAATGGTTCCACATTCAAACAACTCACTCACAATGGTTGTACACTCAGACAACTCACTCACAATGGTTCCACATTCAAACAACTCACTCACAATGGTTGTACACTCAGACAACTCACTCACAATGGTTCCACATTCAAACAACTCACTCACAATGGTTGTACACGCAGACAACTCACTCACAATGGTTCCACATTCAAACAACGCACTCACAGCACAATGGTTCTGACATTAAGAGACAATTAGATGCAAAAGCAGAAAAAATGACTTTTCTTCGATAGCCTATGATGAAAGCACTGATGCATCTGACGCTGACCAACTTCAATTTTTTTTAGAGGAGTTAATGATTACATGTGTGTGAGTTAAGAATTATTTGTCCTTCAGAGCCTTAAAGACCAAACAAGGGGAAAAGATTAATTTGCTTCCGTTTGTTCTGCTGTCAATTGTATTAAACTATAATGGAAAAAAATATCTGGAATTATCCTGCCATGATTGTTGAGCATAGTGGACTAACAGCACTTGTCTGCAACAAAGTCAGTGAAAAGGCTGGCAAAGTTTTAAACTTCACTGTATCATTCTTATACAAGTTATTTGTGTCAAACAGCCTAGACTAGCGTATCACCTGTCAAAAATGACGGATGTTTTCAGATGATATCTATTTATTTTGAAAAAATGCACTTTTTAATGCGCCTAAGGCGCAGACCTTTTTCAAAAGCCCAACTAACTTGTCCTTGTTTGATAAATACGAAATATTACACTTTCTGAAATGTACACAAAGTATTTTATAATAGGGGTTGTAAGTTGTTTTTTGATTTTATAATTAACCATCATCAAATCCTCTTTTTACATTGTTCCCTTTTCCAAAATTAAAATATGAGCTAAAGCAATGACGTCATGTAATATTTTTTACAGTGCGTCTTTAATTTGCACACCTTTTGATGCATTGGTGCAGTAATTTGGTGCGCTGCTTTCTAAAATTATTAGCGTCACGGACAGACACTACAGATGTGACAGAGATTGCAAGTTATGTATATTGATGTGATTATGTCATTAAGCCAGTGATAAAAGCTATAAACTCTATTTGCTCAAAAGCCCTGTTTCACCGACAGTTTCATCATTTGCTTCTTTACATCCAGAGAGAATACGGAAATGTGTCTCACAATGATGTAAGATGCCTCAGTCACGTGACAGTACCTCTACGCACTTAAAAAATAAATTGGGGAATTCTTGGAAGATAAGGAACAACCAATTCCAGAGCTATTTGATACTGCTTGGTTGGCAGATTTTTAGTTGATATGACAAGACATCTAAACTTTCTTAACACAAATTTTTAAGGGCACAATGGACTGGTAAGCCAATTATATATTGACATATGAAGGCCTTAGGGAACAAGATGCAACTTTTTCAAAGGCAACTGTCTCAAATGCAGCGTAATAAAACACATTTCCCCCCACTACATGAAATAATGAGAACTTTACAAGAAAGAAACTTCAATGATCAAATGAAGAGAAAGAAACTTCAATGATCAAATGAAGAGGTATGTTGCAGGTATCAGTGGACGCGGTGGTCGAGTGGCAGCGCACTTGACTGGCGTACCGATGGTCACGGGTTCGAATCCATGTGAAGGCAAGGATTTATTCCCGGGGCTCTGAATGGGTACCTAACACTAGTTAGGCGGCTGGGTAATGCGTGGAACTCACAAAGCCGTGGCCTGTGAACGCTGCATCACTTACCAATAGATCATGTGTCATGGTCTGTGGACGCAATTATCTTTTGCACAGAAGGAGCGTCTGTATAGATAAGATAGATCACATCTCTGGCTCAAGAATTTCAAAGACGATTCCAGGAATTTGCAACTATTGAAAAGAAAATCATATTTTTTATACACCTTTCTCTGTGGACCCTGAAAATGCTCCAGGCAAACTGCAGCCGGAACGCATTGAGTTGCAAAAGTGATGCTGAATGTCGAAGCAGACAACAACATCTTTCTCTCATTGTCTGTTACCAGGGGCGGATTAAGACTGCACGGGGCCCCTGGCTGCAATTCAAACTGGGGCCCTATCCAGCCAGTGTACCTTTAGATACACAAAAATGTGCAATTAAAACAATAAATTTGAGCTTTATTTTAAACTAAAACGACAATAGACGTTTCGGCTAATGCCTTCATCAGTACAATAACATAAAATAGGTACTTACATATATTTAAATTCTTAAAACATGTTATATCATAAAATAATTTAAAATATTCATGTAAAATAAAAATGAAAGGAAAAACAAAAACAAACAAGGACACAGGATGTAGGAAAAAGGAGGAAGTATCTAAAGTTACAGTTAAAACCACAACGGGAAAAAGATTCTGCAGTTAGGTAAAATTGTGAATTTGGTTAATTCCATTTGTTATTACTAAATAACTTTATATGTAAGTACCTATTTTATGTTATTGTACTGATGAAGGCATTAGCCGAAACGTCTATTGTCGTTTTAGTTTAAAATAAAGCTCAAATTTATTGTTTTAATTGCACAATTTGTTTGTGTATTTTGTATTTTATTTAAAAGCTTTATCGCAGTCCCATTCTGTATGATACCTTTAGATAAAATGATTGCTAGCAGTTAATATAAGACTGTAACTTGTAAATATTCATCCAAAATGATTATTCATGAAAAAACCGAATTCGAAGAAATAACTTTTTGCCGGTATCCTAAAATGGAGTGTAAAAGAAAAATTTATAAAATTAAAAAACACATGAAAAAAAAATTTCACACCTCACCCGGGGATCGAACCCGCCACGGCTAGAACCATAAGCCTTAGTACTTCATATTCGGCCACGAGAGATCATGTAGGATTGTTATTTTAAAATATATATATAATATTCTTTAATAATTTCTGTTATTGAGCCTATCAAATCAGGTTTTTTGACTGCTAAGACTATCGTGTGGGAAAAAGAGATCATTTTAGTTTTAGTAGATAAGATTTTTTTAACTTATCATATTTTCAGCAATTCATGTATACATTAAAATTTGTCCACATTTATTATAAAATATGCTAAATTTGGGGGCCCTAAATCATCGGGGGCCCCTGGGTTTAGCCCGTTCAGCCCCCCCCCCTTAATCCGCCATAGTCTGTTACAGTAAGCTGGATAAAGAGAGATTCCAAGAGATTCGAACATTTGCTAAGAAAATACCCGGCTTGTTTGGCTCGAGCAAACATTTTCACTTATAAGTTTTAACAAGAATCTAGTGAGGACGAGAACAAGTGACTCTCACGTGTGTGATATCATACGTATCAAAACTAGTGGCACTGAACCTGACCTCACCTATTTACTGCATTCAAGATGTCAGTTTCACCATTCACATTAAAACTTTGCCATGAAACTTCTCAACCTATGTCATTTTTGTTTATTATTCTAATCCGGCCCCAGAATATCTTTACTTCAACGAATATAGCCCGCCATTCAAAAAGTTGGACGCCCCAGGTTTATACTAACAAATTAGTTAAGTAAGTGTCCATTTTTGCTTGGTGACGTCAGTGTCCATTTGTTGTTTGGGACGTCATTGTGCATTTGTTGATTGGTGACGTCAGTGTCCATTTGTTGGTTGGTCCATTGAGACAGCATGGTTATTGAAATCAATGACATATTTAACAAAAAACGTGACCTGAGATAAAAATGACTGACATGTTTGTTTAGCAAATTAAGGGGATGATGTAATACCATCTCATTGTCATACCAACTCATGTTGCCATACCATCTCAATATGTGATGTCATCTCATGTTGTCATACCATCTCATGTTGTCATGTCATCTAATGTTGTCATGTCATCTCATGTTGTCATACCATCTCATGCTGTCGTACCATCTTATGCTGTGATACCATCTCAAGTTGTCATGTCATCTCATGTTGTAAAACCATCTCATGTTGTCATACCATCTCATATTGTCATGTCATCTCATGTTGTCATACCATCTCATGCTGTCATACCATCTAAGGCTGTGATACCATCTCATGCTGTCATACCATCTCACAATGTCAAACCATCTCATGCTGTCATGCCATCTCATGCTGTCATACCATCTCATGCTGTCATACCATCTCATGCTGTCATACCATCTCATGCATGTCATACCATCTCATGCTGTCATACCATCTAAGGCTGTGATACCTTCTCACAATGTCAAACCATCTCATGCTGTCATACCATCTCATGCTGTCATACCATCTCATGCTGTCATACCATCTCATGCTGTCAGAACATCTCATGCTGTCAAACCATCTCATGCTGTCATACCATCTCATGCTGTCATACCATCTCATGCTGTCATACCATCTCATGCTGTCATAACATCTCATGCTGTCATACCATCTCATGTAGTCATACAATATCAAGTTGCCATACCAGCTCATGCTGTCATACCATCTCATGCTGTCATACCATCTCATGCTGTCATACCATCTCATGCTGTCATAACATCTCATGCTGTCATACCATCTCATGTAGTCATACCATCTCAAGTTGCCATACCAACTCATGCTGACATACCATCTCATGCTGTCATACCATCTCATGCTGTCATAACATCTCATGCTGTCATACCATCTCATGTAGTCATACCATCTCAAGTTGCCATACCATCTAAAGTTGCCATACCAACTCATGCTGTCATACCATCTCATGCTGTCATACCATCTCATGCTGTCATACCATCTCATGCTGTCATACCAACTCATGTAGTCATACCATCTCAAGTTGCCATACCATCTCAAGTTGCCATACCAACTCATGCTGTCATACCATCTCATGCTGTCATACCATCTCATGCTGTCATACCATCTCATGCTGTCATACCATCTCATGCTGTCATACCATCTCATGTAGTCATACCATCTCAAGTTGCCATACCATCTCAAGTTGCCATACCAACTCATGCTGACATACCATCTCATGCTGTCATACCATCTCATGCTGTCATACCATTTAGTTTTGTCCTACCATCTCCAGTTGTCAAGTGTAACCCACTGCATCCTCCTATGCATTCTGCCAAACCACTCATTGAAGCAGACAAAAAGTGACATGGAAAAAAAAAGTCAACCCGAGACAAGTTTGACCCGGACAAGTATGCCCGGACATCTCTCCTTTATGCCAACATTACCAGAGCTTAGACCGCTAAACTCCTCCGCCCTCCGCGTATACGCCCCATCCCACATTCCCCCCTCAGGACAATTCAGCCCCCTCGCCCCTCGCCTCTCTATGAAAATGTACTTTATCTGATAGTTGCAGTGTGAGCACTGCCTACACATGTGGGGTGGGGTGGAGGGGAAGAGGGAGCGAGTGCGGGGGGGGGGCGGGAGTGGGGAGCTACTATTGACAGAACTCTGAAGATTCTCAGCGATCACTGACCTTGACCCCGGTGGGGTGACGCGCGAGTTCACTGGGTCATATTCATCGTCAGGTCAAACATGCACACTCAGTAGAGAGACTAGATTTAATAACGAAATAAGATTTGATTTGCTTGAAACTCATCTTTTAAAAGTGCCAGCAAAATTTTCTTCTTAATGCCGGGGAATTAGGAATTTAATTTACAAACTAAGGGAGGCGGGGATATGATGTTACAAGGAGACAAAAGCAGTTCTGTCGGGAAATTAGATGTTTTAATGGAGGAAATTAGAAATTTATTTTGAGGAAACTTTTGAAAGTGCATTTCTTCCAATTTGATTACACGACCATAGAGCGCTCACTACACTGAACTCTGTTCCACATGTTTGAGTTGACATGTGTCAATGATGTTGAGGTTACTTGACCCCGTGATGCGGCCCTTTGAGTTACTTGACCCAATGATGTGGCCCTTTGAGGTTACTTGACCAAATCATGTGGCCCTTTGAGGTTACTTGACCCCATGATGCGGCCCTTTGAGGTTACTTGACCCCATGATGCGGCCCTTTGAGGTTACTTGACCAAATCATGTGGCCCTTTGAGGTTACTTGACTCATGATGAGGCCCTTTGAGGTTACTTGACCCATGATGAGGCCCTTTGAGGTTACTTGACCCATGATGAGGCCCTTTGAGGTTACTTGACCCATGATGAGGCCCTTTGAGGTTACTTGACCCATGATGAGGCCCTTTGAGGTTACTTGACCCCATGATACGGCCCTTGAGGTTACTTGACCCCATGATGCGGCCCTTTGAGGTTACTTGACCCCGTGATGTAGCCCTTTGAGGTTACTTGACCCCATGATGCCGCTATTGATGTTTCTTTACCTCATGATGCAGCCCTTTGAGACTACTTGACCCCATGATGCGAGCCTTTGAAGTTACTTGACCCCATGATGAAGCTCTCTGATGTTACTTGACCCCATGATGTGGCCCTTTGAGGTTACTTGACCCCATGATGCAGCCCTTTGGGGTTACTTAACCCAATGACGCGGCCCTCTGAGGAAACTGGACCCAATGCGACACTTGTTTTTATACATATCTTTTCTCATTCTGAAACTGATGCTATCATTCGTGAATACAACCAACCCTCCCCTATCATTCGTGTATACAACCAACCCTCCCCTATCATTCGTGTATACAAACAACCCTCCCTTATCATTCGTGTATACAACCAACCCTCCCCTATCATTCGTGTATACAACCAACCCTCCCCTATCATTCGTGTATACAAGCAACCCTCCCTTATCATTCGTGTATACAACCAACTCTCCCCTATCAGTCGTGTATACAACCAACCCTCCCCTATCAGTCGTGTATACAACCAACCCTCCCCTATCATTCGTGTGTACAACCAACCCTCCCCTATATCGTGTATACAACCAACCCTCCCCTATCATTCGTGTATACAACCAACCCTCCCTTACCTCACCCCCTGTATTTCCCCTGATATTTCTCATGTTTACTAGTTATTACCAGACTCTGGTTTGTACATGACGTCACCGCCCACTCAACCTACTTACCTTACAGCCAGCAAGTCACACGGTCAAATTAAACTTTCACAGTCCGGCCATCACATGCCTGGCCGAGAATGCGGCTGACCTTTTGAACTGACCACTACCTTACCTGCCTGACCGTATCTCCGTACCTTTGTCATCAAACCACGGCTTTCAACCCAATATTAACTCTGTCCGTCTGCCGCTGTGGACTTTTTAAACTCTCAAATAATCTTACTTCCAGGTGGCGCATCTCATGTTTTTGACTAAGGGAGGGAATATTTTTTAGTCGGGAAGGAGCGGGGGAATTCTTCTGTCCAATGATGGAAGGGTTCTCACCTTTTCGTGGCCAAGACCCGAGCGGTCGATAAAATCGAGGCTCATTCTATTTCCATCTTTCCGTCACCGACTGTGTATTCTTGAAGTAAATCTCTGATAGATTGGAGTGTAGTTGCTATGATAAACGATTTGATAAGAAAATCAAAGGATCGCTTATCCTATCTTCTTATATTATCTGTTATAGACGCTCCTTCTATTCTGAAGATTATTGCGTCCTACGCTTATCCATGGCTTATGTCTAGTCTTAAATTTTCAAATTAGAGTTGATTAGAGTTTAAATGTTGATAAAGTGTTGGTTTTCCTGGTTTCCTCAGGCAGCCCATACCATGCCCGAATCCGGACGGGAAGAACGATAACTTTTATGTGTTTGTTCTTCATAAAGAGTAAGACAATTGTTTTTTCCTCTATGTCTATCTGGGGATTGTATTTGATTAACTTTGTTTTGTAATTAGTTGCCTTCAAGCCTTATTATTACTATTTTGCTCTTTGTTCTTTTATCATCTAGTGTTTCAAAGTTTAATGATTTAACTAACGGTGTTACTCTTGTCAGTTTTGAATATTCTCCAGTAATGAACCTGGCAGCTTTAACCTAATATAGACAGAACAGCTACGAAAGAAATTGATTTGAGATGCGAGTGACATCCGGATGACAATTTAAGAATCCCTGGACCTGCAGTCTCACCCCATTGTGTTCTCTACCTGAGGGATGACCAGGACCACCTGAGCCTTGACTTAACCGGACATAATATCCGCATTGTGTCCACTACCGGCTTTGTGTCCCAAACACACTGGGCACTAGCAGGTGCGTCCACACAACAGAGGACAGCAGACATGATGGACAATGTCCGAACCTTGGGTACCGGGAAATCCCTCATAAGTGGGTCGTCAGGTGGATAATAAGTTGTCAGTCGTTCTCAAGTTCCGGCTGGACTCCGATGTGCCACTGATTGGAATATTACTCAAAGGAACTTGCTCAACTAAGCTGAACGGAAAGTCACAGTTATGGCCATTATGGGAGATATTTCATTGAAATGTTCATCTGAGCCGAGAGAGATAATTATTTCATGGAACTACAGACTCCGCCCCCTTTATCTACAGCCTCCACCCCTTTAACTACAGACGTAACCCTCTTATGTTAGAGACTCCAATCCCCTTTAATAACATCCTCCCTCTTTAACTAAAGACTCCTCCCCTTTTAATAATAGACTCCTCCCATTTTAACTACAGACTCCACCAACTTAACAAACTACAGACTCTATCCCCCCCCCTTTTTTTTTAATACAGACTCATTCCCTTAAACTACAGACTCCATCCCCTTTCATCTACAGACTCCACCCCCTTAACTATTATACCCTCAACACCTTTGACTACAGACTCCACCCCTCTTATCTACAGACTCGACCTTCGTAACTACAGACTCCACCCTTTTAAGTGCAGAATTCTCCGCCTTTTACCGCAGAACCTAACTCTTTTTAACTAAAGACTACACGCCACTTTTCCTACAGACTCCACAAACATCACATCTTCACTCCCCCGCCCCCCCCCCAATCCCCAATAATGATGTGAATCGCCCTGCCTCCCCATCACACCACCGTATCCGCCTATGACTGCATGTCCGCCATCGATCCCTACTGTGTTGGAGTGTAATCACGATTTTCGGTCTGAGGTCCGCGCCATATGCGTCAACACCACTTCTATCTTCAACATTTAAACGCTCCCGTCCCCACCCATACACCGTCATCTCCCTCCTCCACTACACCCTCCCTTCCCCCACTACAGCTCCCTCCCTCCGTGGCGTGTCAAAAATGATACTTGGGCGGACATTAACCTTATAAGAACCTTCATCAAAATATTTAATTACTGCAGGGAAAACGATTTGAAGCCTTCCATGGGGAAAACGATAAAATCTACAAATGACAAGATACCATCGCTAAATGACAAGATACCATCGCTAAATGACAAGATACCATCTGTAAATGAAATGATAAAATCTGTAAATGACAAGATACCATCTGTAAATGACATGATACAATCTTTAAATGACATGATACCATCTGTAAATGACATGATACCAGCTGTAAATGACAAGATGCCGTCTGTAAAGGACAAGATACCATATGTAAATGACACGATACCATCTGTAAATGACAAGATGCCCTCTGTAAATGACATGATACCATCTGTAAATGACAAGATACCATCTGTAAATGACATGATACCATCTGTGAATGACAAGATACCATATGTCAATGACAAGATGCCCTCAGCGGATGACAAGCACGAGTGTGTGAGAAGAGACCCGTAGTTTCTGTGCTTCCATGACAGATGAAGTCAATCTGTAATTGTGTAGTGACCAGTAGCAGTAAATAGTGAGCGGATAAAGAAAGTTAATGAAGGCCCTGGTTGTTAGAGAAGGTCCGGGATGTTAGTGAAGGTCCGGGATGTTTGAGAATGTCCGGGATGTTAGTGAAGCTCCGGGATGTTAGTTAAGGTCCGGGATTTTAGTGAATCTTCGGGAAGTTTGCGAATGTCCGGGATGTTAATGAAGGTCCGGGATGTTAGTGAAGGTCCGGGATGTTAGTAAAGGTCCGGGATGTTAACGAAGGTCCTGGATGTTAGTGAAGGTTCATGGAGTTAGTGAAGGTCCGGGATGCTTGAAAATGTCCGGGGAGTTATAGGCAAGGTCCGGGATGTTAGTGAAGGTCTGGGGAGTTAATGAAGGTCCGGAATGTTCGTGAAGGTCCGGGATGTTAGTGAAGGTACGGGATGTTAGTGAAGGTCCGGGATGTTAGTGAAGGTCCGGGATGTTAGTGAAAGTCCGGGATGTTAGTGAAGGTCCGGGATGTTAGTGAATGTCCGGGATGTTAGTGAAGGTCCGGATGTTAGTGAAGGTCCGGGATGTTAGTGAATGTCCGGGATGTTAGTGAAGGTCCGGGATGTTAGTGAAGGTCCGGATGTTAGTGAAGGTCCGGGATGTTAGTGAATGTCCGGGATGTTAGTGAAGGTCCAGGATGTAAGTGAAGGTCCGGGATGTTAGTGAATGTCTGGGATGTTAGTGAAGGTCCGGGATGTTAGTGAAGGTCCGGGATGTTAGTGAAGGTCCGGGATGTTAGTGAAGGTCCGGGATGTTAGTGAAGGTCCGGGATGTTAGTGAAGGTCCGGGATGTTAGTGAATGTCTGGGATGTTAGTGAAGGTCCGGGATGTTAGTGAAGGTCCGGGATGTTAGTGAAGGTCCGGGATGTTAGTGAAGGTCCGGGATGTTAGTGAAGGTCCGGGATGTTAGTGAATGTCTGGGATGTTAGTGAAGGTCCGGGATGTTAGTGAAGGTCCGGGATGTTAGTGAAGGTCCGGGATGTTAGTGAATGTCTGGGATGATAGTGAAGGTCCGGGATGTTAGTGAAGGTCCGGGATGTTAGTGAAGGTCCGGGATGTTAGTGAAGGTCCGGGATGTTAGTGAAGGTCCGGGATGTTAGTGAAGGTCCGGGATGTTAGTGAAGGTCCGGGATGTTAGTGAAGGTCCGGGATGTTAGTGAAAGTCCGGGATGTTAGTGAAGGTCCGGGATGTTAGTGAAGGTCCGGGATGTTAGTGAATGTATGGGATGATAGTGAAGGTCCGGGATGATAGTGAAGGTCCGGGATGTTAGTGAAGGTCCGGGATGTTAGTGAAGGTCCGGGATGTTAGTGAATGTATGGGATGATAGTGAAGGTCCGGGATGTTAGTGAAGGTCCGGGATGTTAGTGAAGGTCCGGGATGTTAGTGAATGTATGGGATGATAGTGAAGGTCCGGGATGTTAGTGAAGGTCCGGGATGTTAGTGAAGGTCCGGGATGTTAGTGAAGGTCCGGGATGTTAGTGAAGGTCCGGGATGTTAGTGAAGGTCCGGGATGTTAGTGAAGGTCGGGGAGTTAGTGAAGGTCCGGGATATTAGTGTTATTCATAGTGCCTCCTTCTTCTGTGAGTCACTGAGTCATAGTCCGGACGGTGGTGGGGATAACGACGTGACGTAAGGAGTCCATGACCGCAAGTCAGCCATCATTCATACAGGTGTTCTAGCTTGAACAACATGACCGTGTGACAAGTTCTGGTGAGTTGTCGTGTGAAAAGTTCTGGTGAGTTATCATGTGACATTTGACTGTGACAAGTTCTGGTGAGTTATGAATTGACAAGTTCTGGTGAGTTATGATGTGACAAGTTCTGGTGAGTTATCATGTGACAAGTTCTGGTGAGTTATCATGTGACAAGTTCTGGTGAGTTGCCATGTGACATGTGACTGTGACAAGTTCTGGTGAGTTATGAATTGACAAGTTCTGGTGAGTTATGATGTGACAAGTTCTGGTGAGTTATCATGTGACAAGTTCTGGTGAGTTGTCATGTGACGTATGACAAGTTCAGGTGAGTTGTCATGTGACGTATGACAAGTTCTGGTGAGTTGTCATGTGACAAGTCCTGGTGAGTTATCATGTGACAAGTTCTGGTGAGTTGCCATGTGACATGTGACTGTGACAAGTTCTGGTGAGTTATGAATTGACAAGTTCTGGTGAGTTATGATGTGACAAGTTCTGGTGAGTTATCATGTGACAAGTTCTGGTGAGTTGTCATGTGACGTATGACAAGTTCAGGTGAGTTGTCATGTGACGTATGACAAGTTCTGGTGAGTTGTCATGTGACAAGTCCTGGTGAGTTGTCGTGTGACAAGTTCTGGTGAGTTGTCATGTGACAAGTTCTGGTGAGTTGTCATGTGACAAGTTCTGGTGAGTTGTCATGTGACGTATGACAAGTTCTGGTGAGTTGTCATGTGACGTATGACAAGTTCTGGTGAGTTATGATGTGACAAGTTCTGGTGAGTTGCCATGTGACATGTGACAAGTTCTGGTGAGTTATGATGTGACAAGTTCTGGTGAGTTGTCATGTGACGTATGACAAGTTCTGGTGAGTTGTCATGTGACGTATGACAAGTTCTGGTGAGTTGTCATGTGACGTATGACAAGTTCTGGTGAGTTGTCATGTGACGTATGACAAGTTCTGGTGAGTTATGATGTGACAAGTTCTGTGAGTTTTCATGTGACATGTGACAAGTTCTGGTGAGTTGCTGGGTTTCTCTTATGAGGGATGCTGTCGGAGATTTTAACTAGATCAGCTGTCATTTTCTAAGAGGAAAAATAATGTTAGAGTTCGTTTGTAAGTTGAATAGGCAGACAAGCCAAGATAGGCATTTACAATCTGTGGCATACACCGCTGAAAACTAACACACACAGATACAGGGTGAGAGATTGAGAGGGAGAGAGAGAAAGAGAGAGGAGTGAGAGGGGTGAGAGAGATATGTAATTTGGTGAAAGAGAGGAAGAGACAGTGAGAGATAATCTGAGAAAAATAGGTAAACAGGGAGTGATTATAGCAGATAGGTGAAGAGAGAGAAAGAGTGAGACAAGAGGGGAGATATAATGCGAGAAAAAGGAAAAGGGAGTGAGAGGGAGAAAAAAAGTAATGTGTTATAGGAAATATAGAGGGAAATAGAGAGGAAGGGAAAGAAAATGTTATAGAAAGAGAGTAAGAGAGAGAGAGAGAGAGAGAGAGAGAGAGAGAGAGAGAGAGAGAGAGAGAGAGAGAGAAATTTGGAGATGAGAGAGAGCGGGAGAGGGAGAGAGGGAAACTCAAAGAGAGAAAATAGGATGAGAGAGAAAGAGGGAAGAATAAGGGGAGAGACGATTGGATAGAAAGAGGAGAGAGATAGAGTGACGAATAGAAATAGAAAAACAGGAAAAGAGCAAGAAAGAGGAGAGAGTATTGGAGAAAAGGGAGAGAGAGAGTTAAAGAGAGAGATAGAGTGAGGAAGAGAGTTAAAGAGAGAGATTGAGTGAGGGAGAGAGTTAAAGAGATAGAGATGAGAATATATAAACATGGCAAAGGTCTCCGGCCATAGGGAGGATGAGGGGAAAAAGAGGAAGGGGGGGTCAAAATTAAAAACACACCAAACTATTTCCCACTTAATTACATATTTACAATCTGACTTTGTTTTGTATCCGGGTATCAGACTTCAATAGAAATTATTTCTTTACTCCCCCCCCCCAGATGATCTATAATTGATCTGCAACTGATTAGGTCAGAAGTCAGCTTTCCACTTATGACTTGACCTAGATTGTAATTAGGCTGGAGTGACGTCATACTGATGTCATTTATTCATGCATTGCTAATAGTTAGCACCTGAAAATATTTGACGTACAAAAAAGTAACGCAGTATTATCAAAAGTAGCACCATCAGAAAGTACCGGTGTAGTACTGACACCAGTGTCAGTTTGACAGTACCACAATAAGAAAGTACCGGTGTAGTACTGACGCCAGTGTCACTTTGACAGTACCACAATCAGAAAGTTTCTATACCCACACATATTTTTGACATAATATTCTAAACTTGCGTATTGCCTTTTTTAAAATAATATTGTCTAGCATCCACCAAAAGACCAAATGAACTAATATGATAGCATCCACAGAAAGACCAAATGAACTAATATGATAGCATCCACAGAAAGACCAAATGAACTAATATGATAGCATCCACAGAAAGACCAAATGAACTAATATGATAGCATCCACAGAAAGACCAAATGAACTAATATGATAGCATCCACAGAAAGACCAAATGAACTAATATGATAGCATCCACAGAAAGACCAAATGAACTAATATGATAGCATCCACAGAAAGACCAAATGAACTAATATGATAGCATCCACAGAAAGACCAAATGAACTAATATGATAGCATCCACAGAAAGACCAAATGAACTAATATGATAGCATCCACAGAAAGGCCAAATGAACTAATATGATAGCATCCACAGAAAGGCCAAATGAACTAATATGATAGCATCCACAGAAAGGCCAAATGAACTAATATGATAGCATCCACAGAAAGGCCAAATGAACTAATATGATAGCATCCACAGAAAGGCCAAATGAACTAATATGATAGCATCCACAGAAAGACCAAATGAACTAATATGATAGCATCCACAGAAAGACCAAATGAACTAATATGATAGCATCCACAGAAAGACCAAATGAACTAATATGATAGCATCCACAGAAAGACCAAATGAACTAATATGATAGCATCCACAGAAAGGCCAAATGAACTAATATGATAGCATCCACAGAAAGACCAAATGAACTAATATGATAGCATCCACAGAAAGACCAAATGAACTAATATGATAGCATCCACAGAAAGACCAAATGAACTAATATGATAGCATCCACAGAAAGGCCAAATGAACTAATATGATAGCATCCACAGAAAGGCCAAATGAACTAATATGATAGCATCCACAGAAAGGCCAAATGAACTAATATGATAGCATCCACAGAAAGACCAAATGAACTAATATGATAGCATCCACAGAAAGACCAAATGAACTAATATGATAGCATCCACAGAAAGACCAAATGAACTAATATGATAGCATCCACAGAAAGACCAAATGAACTAATATGATAGCATCCACAGAAAGACCAAATGAACTAATATGATAGCATCCACAGAAAGACCAAATGAACTAATATGATAGCATCCACAGAAAGACCAAATGAACTAATATGATAGCATCCACAGAAAGGCCAAATGAACTAATATGATAGCATCCACAGAAAGGCCAAATGAACTAATATGATAGCATCCACAGAAAGACCAAATGAACTAATATGATAGCATCCACAGAAAGGCCAAATGAACTAATATGATAGCATCCACAGAAAGGCCAAATGAACTAATATGATAGCATCCACAGAAAGACCAAATGAACTAATATGATAGCATCCACAGAAAGACCAAATGAACTAATATGATAGCATCCACAGAAAGACCAAATGAACTAATATGATAGCATCCACAGAAAGACCAAATGAACTAATATGATAGCATCCACAGAAAGACCAAATGAACTAATATGATAGCATCCACAGAAAGGCCAAATGAACTAATATGATAGCATCCACAGAAAGACCAAATGAACTAATATGATAGCATCCACAGAAAGACCAAATGAACTAATATGATAGCATCCACAGAAAGGCCAAATGAACTAATATGATAGCATCCACAGAAAGACCAAATGAACTAATATGATAGCATCCACAGAAAGACCAAATGAACTAATATGATAGCATCCACAGAAAGGCCAAATGAACTAATATGATAGCATCCACAGAAAGACCAAATGAACTAATATGATAGCATCCACAGAAAGACCAAATGAACTAATATGATAGCATCCACAGAAAGACCAAATGAACTAATATGATAGCATCCACAGAAAGACCAAATGAACTAATATGATAGCATCCACAGAAAGACCAAATGAACTAATATGATAGCATCCACAGAAAGGCCAAATGAACTAATATGATAGCATCCACAGAAAGACCAAATGAACTAATATGATAGCATCCACAGAAAGACCAAATGAACTAATATGATAGCATCCACAGAAAGACCAAATGAACTAATATGATAGCATCCACAGAAAGACCAAATGAACTAATATGATAGCATCCACAGAAAGGCCAAATGAACTAATATGATAGCATCCACAGAAAGACCAAATGAACTAATATGATAGCATCCACAGAAAGACCAAATGAACTAATATGATAGCATCCACAGAAAGGCCAAATGAACTAATATGATAGCATCCACAGAAAGACCAAATGAACTAATATGATAGCATCCACAGAAAGACCAAATGAACTAATATGATAGCATCCACAGAAAGGCCAAATGAACTAATATGATAGCATCCACAGAAAGACCAAATGAACTAATATGATAGCATCCACAGAAAGACCAAATGAACTAATATGATAGCATCCACAGAAAGGCCAAATGAACTAATATGATAGCATCCACAGAAAGACCAAATGAACTAATATGATAGCATCCACAGAAAGACCAAATGAACTAATATGATAGCATCCACAGAAAGACCAAATGAACTAATATGATAGCATCCACAGAAAGACCAAATGAACTAATATGATAGCATCCACAGAAAGACCAAATGAACTAATATGATAGCATCCACAGAAAGACCAAATGAACTAATATGATAGCATCCACAGAAAGACCAAATGAACTAATATGATAGCATCCACAGAAAGACCAAATGAACTAATATGATAGCATCCACAGAAAGACCAAATGAACTAATATGATAGCATCCACAGAAAGACCAAATGAACTAATATGATAGCATCCACAGAAAGACCAAATGAACTAATATGATAGCATCCACAGAAAGGCCAAATGAACTAATATGATAGCATCCACAGAAAGGCCAAATGAACTAATATGATAGCATCCACAGAAAGACCAAATGAACTAATATGATAGCATCCACAGAAAGGCCAAATGAACTAATATGATAGCATCCACAGAAAGACCAAATGAACTAATATGATAGCATCCACAGAAAGACCAAATGAACTAATATGATAGCATCCACAGAAAGACCAAATGAACTAATATGATAGCATCCACAGAAAGACCAAATGAACTAATATGATAGCATCCACAGAAAGACCAAATGAACTAATATGATAGCATCCACAGAAAGACCAAATGAACTAATATGATAGCATCCACAGAAAGACCAAATGAACTAATATGATAGCATCCACAGAAAGACCAAATGAACTAATATGATAGCATCCACAGAAAGACCAAATGAACTAATATGATAGCATCCACAGAAAGACCAAATGAACTAATATGATAGCATCCACAGAAAGACCAAATGAACTAATATGATAGCATCCACAGAAAGACCAAATGAACTAATATGATAGCATCCACAGAAAGACCAAATGAACTAATATGATAGCATCCACAGAAAGGCCAAATGAACTAATATGATAGCATCCACAGAAAGACCAAATGAACTAATATGATAGCATCCACAGAAAGACCAAATGAACTAATATGATAGCATCCACAGAAAGACCAAATGAACTAATATGATAGCATCCACAGAAAGGCCAAATGAACTAATATGATAGCATCCACAGAAAGGCCAAATGAACTAATATGATAGCATCCACAGAAAGACCAAATGAACTAATATGATAGCATCCACAGAAAGGCCAAATGAACTAATATGATAGCATCCACAGAAAGACCAAATGAACTAATATGATAGCATCCACAGAAAGACCAAATGAACTAATATGATAGCATCCACAGAAAGACCAAATGAACTAATATGATAGCATCCACAGAAAGACCAAATGAACTAATATGATAGCATCCACAGAAAGACCAAATGAACTAATATGATAGCATCCACAGAAAGACCAAATGAACTAATATGATAGCATCCACAGAAAGACCAAATGAACTAATATGATAGCATCCACAGAAAGACCAAATGAACTAATATGATAGCATCCACAGAAAGACCAAATGAACTAATATGATAGCATCCACAGAAAGGCCAAATGAACTAATATGATAGCATCCACAGAAAGACCAAATGAACTAATATGATAGCATCCACAGAAAGACCAAATGAACTAATATGATAGCATCCACAGAAAGACCAAATGAACTAATATGATAGCATCCACAGAAAGACCAAATGAACTAATATGATAGCATCCACAGAAAGACCAAATGAACTAATATGATAGCATCCATATAAAGACCACATTGAACCAATATAGCATCCTTTAAAAGACCAAGTGATCTAATATTAAAATGTTTTGATCAAGTTTGTTGTTCAGAACTCTAAATCTGGCCTTTCAATTGAGGCGCCCATATTTCTACATTAACCTGTCAGACAATTAGCCATCGATATTTCTACATTACCCCGTCAGACAATTATCTATCAACAATATTTCTACTTTAACCTGTCAGCGAATAAGCCACCAGTTGCTTTCGCTTTAAAAGAGACACCACGATAAGAAAATATATATATAATCTAATAAGATTCGAACTTCCTCTAAATAAATAGAACTCTTCCTTGATTCAACCTCGCGCCCAACCCCCCCCCCACCCCCCCCCTTTTTGCGCCTTTTGTCCGACCATCCGAAAAATAACCACGGGAACTCAGGGGGGAAAGGGGGGGGGTCCCATCGACCGTTGGTATTGACTGACCACAGAACGTGCCTGGTCATAGCCTGGGAGAAGTCCATTTACAACACGAGTATCATTGGGTACTGTTGAGTACTAGTGAGTATTGTTGGGTTCTATTGAGTACTATTGAGTATTGTAGGGTTCTGTTGAGTACTATTGAGTATTTTGGGGTTCTGTACAGTACTATTGAATACTGCTGAGCAATGTTCCCTCTAGATTCGTTGGTCCGTGTGCAAAGTAAAAAAAACTCGTTTGCAAAGTTGCGCAGCATCCATTTTTTGTGCAAAATTTTACAAATTTTACTGACTGGGAATTCTAAACTGCTGCGCGAGTTCGGCGAGATGTCTGCGTGCTCGCGCAGCCGCAAGGGAACATTGCTGCTGAGTACTGATGTGTTCTGTTGAGTACTGTTGTGTTCTGTTGAGTATTATTGGGTTCTGTTGAGTACTGTTGAGTACATGTACTTTTGGGAACTGTTGGGCACTTTTGAGTACTGTGGGGTTTTGTTGAGTACTTTTGGGTTACCGTAATTTCACCTGTGTGGACCGTCCAATAACCATAATACCCGCCTAATGGTTTAAATCATCGTACAAGTATCAGCTGTAGCTGTGAAACAATGTAGCTATAAACAATTTAACCAGTAGTATAACAAACCAATCATGGTAAAAAGAAACATTGTGTTCAGTAACAAAACTATTCAACCCCATCAGGAAAATGTCAAAGCTTGTGATGTGGTTCAAATGTCAATCTATTTACTGAATTGCCAATCCTCGTTTGAAGGTAATGGCGACGAGCTTATTGGTTGTAATTTGCCATGGAAACACGCGCTCAATTTAAGTGACACTAATCATTGTCCCACTATTTCAATGGAAGCCTCACTCACGTGATTGAAGTATATTGAAAGCAATAGATACAACAGCCGTTTCAAAGAGATTGACATCAGCGGGCGTTGATTCACTAAAACACAGTTTGATCAACTCTATGATGGTTTAATGGACGTGTACCCCCCAGTGGCGGATTTAGCTATAGGGCAGGGGGGGGCGGCTTGCCCCCCCGCGCCCCTGTTGGGTCTAAATTGGCGCCCCCCTAAAGACGCCCTCGTTGAACATCAAAAAGGTGTCACAAGAGCAGAAAAATGATTTCTTAACACGAAACTTGTAATCAACACCAAACTGCTTGCTAAATATTGTATATCAAATGATGAAACGGTAATATCTGGTTTAAATCAATCACTCGCATCTGAATTATCGGCGACAATTGATAATGTAGTTAAGTCTGCACAATTATTTTCTTTAATTATTGAATCAACCATTGATATAGAATTGATCAGATGTCAGTTTCTTTACATTCAGTTTTAAAATCAGGACATGTTGTGGAAAGATTTATAGGCTTTTATACTTTGGTAAACAGCGGCTGGATAGGGAATAGTGCGCTCGCCTCACAAGCTGAGGGGCGTGGCATCTATCCACGTTAAAGCCACAATAAAAAATAAATAGAGGTAAAGAAAGATTTTTAAAAACCAAGTTTTTATAAGTGTACTAAAAGTAAGAAAATAATTTAAAACTTATGAATTCAAGTTCATGTACTTTGATTTAATATGACTAAAAACTTGGGGCGGGTTTTTGGTATAAAAGTTAAAGAGAGATCTATAAGTGAGAGAATGAGTGAAATGCATATGTAAAACCTCATAATCGCCCTCATAAATAAAAAATGCTCCCTTATTTGCTGAGAAGATTTTAACAGAAATAAAAAAGTGAAACATTGATTTCACACTCTGTCGAGGACAGGCATAATCTGGAAATAAGAGTGGCCTTTAAACTCAGATAAAGAAACTTTCACCCAATTATTGTGCCCATGTTTTGAACTTGGTTACTATCGAAGCAATGTCTGTAAACAGTGGTATACAGTTGTTTTTTGGCGCAGATTTAAGGTTGTATGCATTCCTTACGTCTAGTTTACCACGTCTACATAATCTTAAAGAATACCAGAAATCTCAATATGAATCAACAGTAGATACTCTCAAACGACTTTCTTATACAAAATGTGCAAGCCGTAAGCATGCAGTTCATGCAGTTGTTGGATCATTCTCTGCTATTCTAGCCACACTTGATTCAGGGGAATCAACAGAATAGAAAGGAGGTGTCAGAGCAGAAGCTATGGGACTATCTGTTTTAATAACAAAATATTCTTTTGTTTTTCTGATGCTATTTGTACAAAAGATATCTTCATGTTATCAAACTACTTGCAACGCCTTTGCAAAACAGTTGATCGAAGTTGGAAAAAATAAGTTTGTTGAAATGAGAAGCGATGAAGCTTTTGAAATGCTGAATGTAGATGTCAAATCATTTATTAATTAAATTGTTCCAAACTAGATGTTAAAACAGAATTTAAAGAAAAGTGAATTGCAAAGTATGGCAGGCGAACTTAGCAGAGATAAAATGGCTGATGATCCAACTACACTCTTTAAATCTGAAACGTACTTCACTATCATGGATACACTTGTAACACAAATAGATGATCGATTTAATGACTTTCGGAGCACAGTTACTTATTTCTATGGCATTGATCAATCACAAATATCGGAGGAAAATAAAGATTCTTTTCAAAGTTTACGCAAAATTTACAAACACGACATTAACCTTGAAGAAGCAATCGTAGAATATAAGATTTGTATGCATTAATACAGGCAACCTTCACTAGTGGACTACAACTTAAAAAGGTTCAGCCATTCTTGACTGAAAAACTAATGGCATCGGTCGGGTCTCACTAGCTTGTCAATACTCTATAAAATTTACATGCCTCTTCCTGTTAGCAGTGCTACTGCTTAAAGATGTTTCAGTAGATTGAAACTCATCAAAAATTATTTGCGCTTAACAATGACAAACTAACGTCTGTCTGAATTGGCATTAATTTCAATTGAACGTGATCTAGCTGAGAACGTTGACTTTGAATCAACGATAAATCGTTTTGCTTAAATGAAATCACGTAGAAAGCAATTTATATAGGGCTCATGGCTCTATCTTATCTTATCTTATCTGTTACAGACGCTCCTTCTATACAGAAGAATATTGCGTCAAATGCTTATCCATGGTTTGTATTTAGTCCTGCATTCTTATTAGAGTTTTGAATGCTTATTTAAGGAACTTACAATCATTGTTTGTGTAAAGTTCATAGATTTTCCCAAAGTTTGATGCTCAAACTTACAGTGACAAATTTTTTTTTAAATATATTCTGAAGTAAATTGTTTAGTTTATTTATAAGTATAATATTATTGGCACTCTTTGTGTGTGTGTGTCAGTGTTACTAATCCTAACCAATCCACTCCACTAAAGTCTCTGTGTTTTTCATTATTTGTAGCATCAGATTACCTGGACTTAAACTGAACTATTTTGCCAGATACAATTCTCCTTTCTTTTTTTTCAGATAGAAAACTATTACAAGAACTAAAAACAGTAGCTCTAAAATTTGATTAGTAAAAAGAAGTTGTTCTCTTTGAAACTAAGTTCATAATTTACTGTCATCTTTTTATCTACAACTGATATATGCATATAATACGTATACGATAAATGATTTCTTTAATTACTTAGGCCTTTTATTAATGATCAACATTTTTTAAAATACATTACATTTTGTTTGCATTTTTTACCTATTACTCTCCTGAATATAAAGCAATTGTTTGTATATTGAAGAGATTCATTGCAATGGTTTGATGTAAACAAAAATAATATTAAATAATGTACTTTGAATGATCAACACAGCATTTATTATTTAACACTTAGTTATTTGTTTGAGTTACTGTCAGTGCTATTTATGGCACGCTGAACACTGATGAGTCATCTTGCAGATAGTACAACAAACTATTGGAGGCCTATAAAAAATTTAATAAAATTCTACCTCATTATCAAAACATTTTAGAAGTTTTATTTAGCCCAAAGACTATAAACTTATTATGCTGAGTTTTCTATGTTAAAGTCTGCTAGGATATTCAGCAATTGAAAGTGAAACAAAGGATTATGAGAAATTTAGATTTCGTCACAAATAACAGCTCCCAAATTAACTACCATTTTCATAAATTCAATTGATTAACCATATCTACTTAAGACTAGATGTTTCTTTTTGTCTAGCAAGTTGCCATAGGGAAACTCTGAAAATGTATGTAACATAAACAAAACACTTTAGATTTCATATTTGAGACTGCAGCAGACTCTTATGATGAAAACTTATTAAAGTAAAACTCACATTTAAAGTGAGCAGAAAAGTTTTTTAACATAAAATATAGCAATAAGAGTGAATCTCATATCAAATTTCTAATCTTCATTGCAGAACCAGCAATTTAGACAAATGAATTTTATTTCAGCACCTATAAATATTTGCACTAAGTGCATGAATAAAAAATTTTTTGCGGCGCCCCTTGAAATTCTCCTCGCCCCCCCACGAAGACAAACCTAAATCCGCCACTGGTACCCCCCCCCCTTTTTTTTCCCCCCGTCCCTATACAAGACTTTTTAAACCAAGACTTGTCTTCCCCTCCCTCCCACCCGCCCCCTACACTCACTCGCTTGGCCCAGTGTCCGCTAGGTGAACTCTCAGTTTGGTGACATCACTTCGATCGGTGCGGTACACTTCACAGGGCCAAGGTCTTATTTGTGGGTCACAACGATCGTGGCAAAGTGTTAGACGTTGAGGGAGTAAGATGGTGAGGGAGTAAGATGGTTAGGAGTAAGATGTTGAGTGAGTAAGATGGTGAGGGACTAAGATGGTGAGGGAGTAAGATGGTGAGGGAGTAAGATGGTGAGGGAGTGAGATGGTTAGGGAGTAAGATGGTGAGTGAGTAAGATGGTAAGGAAAGTAAGATGGTGAGGGAGTAAGATGGTGAGGGACTAAGATGGTGATGGAGTAAGATGGTAAAGGAAGTAAGATGGTAGGAGTAAGATGGTGAGGGAGTAATATGGTGAGGAGTAAGATGGTAAAGGAGAAAGATGGTAAAGGAGTAAGATGGTGAGGGAGTAAGATGGTAGGAGTAAGAGGAGTAAGATGGTAAGAGAAGTAAGATGGTAAAGGAGTAAGATGGTGAGGGAGTAAGATGGTGAGGGAGTAAGATGGTAAAGGAGTAAGATGGTAAAGGAGTAAGATGGTGAGGGAGTAAGATGGTGAGGGAGTAAGATGGTAAAGGAGTAAGATGGTGAGGGAGTAAGATGTTGAGGGAGTATATGGTAAAGGAGTAAGATGGTAAAGGAGTAAGATGGTGAGGGAGTAAGATGGTAAAGGAGTAAGATGGTAAAGGAGTAAGATGGTGAGGGAGTAAGATGGCGAGGGAGTAAGATGGTAGAGGAGTCAGATTGCGAGGGAGTAAAACGTTGAAAAAAGCTACTCCTTTCCCTAACCCCACCTCCTTAGAACCCAACCTCATTTTAACCACATTTTCCCCGTTCTGGTCTACCTCATTCCATTCATATTCTCCCTCCCCCCCCCCAGCATCAATCGATACACAGCGATCAGACTGAGTGCCACGAGTTTCCCCATTTTCCTCCCAGAAAAGTCCATTTCATGATTAATAAATGACGACTCATACTTCATGCTTGGCTGACGTTGTGTCCGATGTGTGACAGGATTGTCATACAAATATATGTCATTAAACTATCCAACATATGGTGGAGTTACGATACAGGTAGCCATAAAATGGGAAGATTGATACAATACAGGTAGCCATAAAATGGGAAGATTGATACAATACAGGTAGCCATACTACTAGGAACAGTGATACAATACAGGTAGCCATACCACTAGGAACAGTGATACAATACAGGTCACCATACCACTAGGAACAGTGATACAATACAGGTAGCCATAAAATGGGAAGATTGATACAATACAGGTAGCCATAAAATGGGAAGATTGATACAATACAGGTAGCCATACCACTAGGAACAGTGATACAATACAGGTAGCCATACCACTAGGAACAGTGATACAATACAGGTAGCCATAAAATGGGAAGATTGATACAATACAGGTAGCCATACCACTAGGAACAGTGATACAATATAGGTAGCCATAAAATGGGAAGATTGATAAAATACAGGTAGCCATACCACTAGGAACAGTGATACAATACAGGTAGCCATACCACTAGGAACAGTGATACAATACAGGTAGCCATAAAATGGGAAGATTGATACAATACAGGTAGCCATACCACTAGGAACAGTGATACAATACAGGTAGCCATAAAATGGGAAGATTGATACAATACAGGTAGCCATACCACTAGGAACAGTGATACAATACAGGTAGCCATACCACTAGGAACAGTGATACGATACAGGTAGCCATAAAATGGGAAGATTGATACAATACATGTAGCCATAAAATGGGAAGATTGATACGATACAGGTAGCCATAAAATGGGAAGATTGATACAATACATGTAGCCATAAAATGGGAAGATTGATACAATACATGTAGCCATAAAATGGGAAGATTGATACAATACAGGTAGCCATAAAATGGGAAGATTGATACAATACATGTAGCCATAAAATGGGAAGATTGATACAATACATGTAGCCATAAAATGGGAAGATTGATACAATACATGTAGCCATAAAATGGGAAGATTGATACAATACATGTAGCCATAAAATGGGAAGATTGATACAATACAGGTAGCCATAAAATGGGAAGATTGATACAATACATGTAGCCATAAAATGGGAAGATTGATACAATACATGTAGCCATAAAATGGGAATATTGATACAATACATGTAGCCATAAAATGGGAAGATAGATACAATACATGTAGCCATAAAATGGGAAGATTGATACAATACATGTAGCCATAAAATGGGAAGATTGATACAATACATGTAGCCATAAAATGGGAAGATTGATACAATACACGTTGCCATAAAATGGGAAGATTGATACAATACATGTAGCCATAAAATGGGAAGATTGATAAAATACATGTAGCCATAAAATGGGAAGATTGATACAATACAGGTAGCCATAAAATGGGAAGATTGATACAATACAGGTAGCAAATAAAATGGGAAGATTGATACAATACAGGTAGCCATAAAATGGGAAGATTGATACAATACAGGTAGCCATAAAATGGGAATATTGATACAATACAGGTAGCCATAAAATGGGAAGATTGATACAATACATGTAGCCATAAAATGGGAAGATTGATACAATACATGTAGCCATAAAATGGGAAGATTGATACAATACATGTAGCCATAAAATGGGAAGATTGATACAATACATGTAGCCATAAAATGGGAAGATTGATACAATACATGTAGCCATAAAATGGGAAGATTGATACAATACAGGTAGCCATAAAATGGGAAGATTGATACAATACAGGTAGCCATAAAATGGGAAGATTGATACAATACAGGTAGCCATAAAATGGGAAGATTGATACAATACAGGTAGCCATAAATATGGGAAGATTGATACCAATTCTGGGAGCCATTTTTAGGGGTATGATTGGGATACTTACTGGTAGCAGACTCGAGAGATCAAGTGTATTTTATTCAGGTTGCCATGACACACTTGGTTAAGTGTTGTACATTGTCTGGGTGAATGTACAATCTTAGGTAACTAGGAGTACAAGTATGGGGTTGGCCCTGTTCCACGAGGTCTCTTGTAAGTATTAGTCTGGGTGCATTGATAGTGGTCATTATGCAAGTCAAGTTGTAGACGGTCGATGGGTAGAATGGTGTCTTGGTGGGGCGTAACTTGTCATAGTGGTTCTTAGTGTGTTGTCGGGGTTGTATGTGTCAGGGTTTTTTGGTTTATTGTTGGGTGGCGGCTATCTGTTATGTAGCTAGCGTGTTAAATATATGCGAAATGATAGAGTATGTATGTGGAAGTCAAAGATATGGGATGTTAGACATCTCAGCAAGATAGGACTCAGGAAATATAACGCAAGAACAGAGGAGCGATAAATATGAACGATTGCAAATTCAGATTAATTATCGAAGGTTGTAATAAGATCATATAGAAACGACCCGCGGATTGATCATCTCTGCCAGATCGAACTTAGATCTATAAGCATAGATAGAGGCATAGATGGATCTGAAAGATAGAAAATAGATGTTAACGATGTAACAGATGTAAAGCGTACTGATATACTGTGAAGAGATTGGACTTTTGATATATAAGAAGAGAAATTGGATTTGCATATATATGAAAGCATAGAACTTCAGATATATCAGATCGACGCGGATGATAAATCTAATGAACAGGACAATAGACTAGATCTAAATAAGATATAGAAAGAGGACTTAAGATTATCTATGAGGTAGTATAAGCTTATATAACACAGATAGAGGATTGATAGATAAGAAGGAATGGAAATTAAGGTCTCATAGCAAGCAACGAGGATTGAATATATATGAAAGACTAGCAATTGAGAATATAAGAACGAGCGAGGATAGCATACTATCTGCCACGCAAATTGAAATTCAGATCTCATACAGCCAAGACAGACGGATTTGGTATCTTATGAAGAGATAGAAATTAGATACTATAAGCCTGACAAGCGGATTTGTTATAATCATGCAAAGATGAACATTAGACTAAATAAGAGAGCACGAGAATTGCTCTATCTGATCGATAGAAATAAGATACTATAAGACAGCAAGAGGATTGAAATATAAAGAATGATAGACATCAGATAATCGAAAGAACGACAGGACTTGCTATTATTGCGAGATGGAACATTAGCTTGGCTAAGCAACGACAATCGGATTGACTATGTATGAACGACTCTCATTAGATCTATAGGCAAATAACACGGGGCATGGACAATTCTACAACACTTCATCGAAATTCGATCACAATCAATCCAGCTGAATGGACTCTCTTTCCCTCACTCCCAACTCACACACCTCCCTCCCTCTTCAATCACACACATCCCTCAATCCCAACTCACACACCTCCCTCCCTCTTCAATTACACACATCCCTCACTCCCAACTCACACACCTCCCTCCCTCTTCAATAACACACATCCCTCACTCCCAACTCACACACCTCCCTCCCTCTTCAATCACACACATCCCTCAATCCCAACTCACACACCTCCCTCCCTCTTCAATTACACACATCCCTCACTCCCAACTCACACACCTCCCTCCCTCTTCAATAACACACATCCCTCACTCCCAACTCACACACCTCCCTCCCTCTTCAATCACACACATCCCTCACTCCCACATCACACACCTCCCTCCCTCTTCAATCACACACCTCCCTCACTCCCACCTCACACACCTCCCTCCCTCTTCAATCACACACATCTCTCATTCCCAACTCACACACCTCCCTCCCTCTTCAATTACACACATCCCTCACTCCCAACTCACACACCTCCCTCCCTCTTCAATAACACACATCCCTCACTCCAAACTCACACACCTCCCTCCCTCTTCAATTACACAAATCCCTCACTCCCAACTCACACACCTCCCTCCCTCTTCAATAACACACATCCCTCACTCCCAACTCACACACCTCCCTCCCCTCTTCAATCACACACATCCCTCACTCCCACATCACACACCTCCCTCCTTCTTCAATCACACACCTCCCTCACTCCCACCTCACACACCTCCCTCCCTCTTCAATCACACACATCTCTCATTCCCAACTCACACACCTTCCTCCCTCTTCAATTACACACATCCCTCACTCCCAACTCACACATCTCCCTCCCTCTTCAATCACACACATCCCTCACTCCCAACTCACACACCTCCCTCTCTCTTCAATCACACACATCACTCAATCCCAACTCACACACCTCCCTCCCTCTTCAATTACACACATCCCTCACTCCCAACTCACACACCTCCCTCCCTCTTCAATAACACACATCCCTCACTCCCAACTCACACCTCCCTCCCTCTTCAATCACACACATCCCTCACTCCCACCTCACACACCTCCCTCCCTCTTCAATCACACACATCTCTCATTCCCACCTCACACACCTCCCTCCCTCTTCAATTACACACATCCCTCACTCCCAACTCACACACCTCCCTCCCTCTTCAATAACACACATCCCTCACTCCAAACTCACACACCTCCCTCCCTCTTCAATTACACAAATCCCTCACTCCCAACTCACACACCTCCCTCCCTCTTCAATTACACACATCCCTCACTCCCAACTCACACACCTCCCTCCCTCTTCAATCACACACATCCCTCACTCCCAACTCACACACCTCCCTCACTCCCACCTCACACACCTCCCTCACTCCCACCTCACACACCTTCCTCCCTCTTTACTCACATTCATCCCTCACTCCCAACTAATACACCTCATTCACTCCCAACTCACCACAACCCACCCATTCCCAAATAATACACCCCTCACTGGAGCTGGGTGACAATGTTAGGAGGCGGGATGAGGGGATGAAATTGATCTGTTATGTTTCAATTTGTCCAATGTAGGAGATTCCAAATGTTAGTGGACGAGATCAATTGCCAGTATAACTGGACTCAACTCAGATTTATGTCTCAGATAGGCCAGCGCCTTTCGTGTCATTATTGAGGTCGGCTGGGGGGGGATGAGGGGGTGGGGGTGAAACTGAATAAACTTAAAGTTTGGGGTGTGGGGGGGGGGCAACGGTGTCTTTAAGCAACCATTTGACTGGGCTGGAAACTGGAAACTGTTATAAAACAACTCAAAGATACGTTCAGCAGATTTTAGTTTAAAAGTTAGGACCACGTTAGATTTAAAAGTTACGACCATGTTAGGTTTTAAAGACGGGACCATGTTAGATTTGAATGTTAGGACCATGTTTGATTTAAAAGTTACGACCATGTTAGGTTTAAAAGACGGGACCATGTTAGATTTGAATGTTAGGACCATGTAGATTTGAATGTTAGGACCATGTTAGATGTAAAAGTTACGACCATGCATGTTAGGTTTAAAAGACGGGACCATGTTAGATTTGAATGTTAGGACCATGTAAGATTAAAAAGTTAGGACCATATTTGTATTGAAAGACAAGACCGTGTTAAGTTTGAATGTTAGGACCACGTAGATTTGAATGTTAGGACCATGTAAGATTAAAAAGTTTAGGACCATATTTGTATTGAAAGACAAGACCGTGTTAAATTTGAACGTAAGGAAAAAAACGTTAGAATTGAAAGATAAAGGACCACGTTATATTTGAAAGATGATTGGACAAAGTTGGGCATGGCATTAAATACATTAGAACCGCTAACTTCTGAAGTTCTTAATGGAGTCTCAATGATCTAATTCCCACTTTCAACAGAAAAAGTATTTGTTGACAAGTCTATAATTAGGTTTTAACTCCTCTTTTCTCGCTTAAACAAAACATAAATGGACATCTGACGTCTTAGTGACCTACTAAGATCGGACAGTGACCTACTAAGATCGGGCAGTGACCTACTAAAACAAGTTAATCGCCAGATATAGTGACCGAGTGGTAAGTGGGGCAGTTAGATCACAGATATAGTGACTCAAGTGATAGTCGAGACAGTTAATCCACGGATATTGTGACCTAGTGACATGTGGAGCAGTTAATCCACAGATATAGTGACCTAGTGACAGTTGGAGCAGTTAATCCACAGATACAGTGACCTAGTTATAGGTGAAACAGTAGGATCACATATATAGCGACCTAGTGATAAATGGGACCGTTAATCCACAGATATAGTGAGCTAGTTATAGGGGGGACAGTTAATCCACAGATATAGGGACCTAGTTATAGGTGGGACAGTTAATCCACAGATATAGTTACCTATTGATAGGTGGGATAGTTAATCCACAGATATAGTGACCTAGTTATAGGTGGGACAGTTAATCCACAGATATTGTGAGCTAGTTATAGGTACAGGTTCTCACGGGTCTTAGTGTGCCCAGATCTATTTCAGGATAAGTTGTAATTTTATACTATACTAGAGTTTCGAACTTAAAAAGGTATCTTATCTTATCTTATCTTATCGATTACAGACGATCCTTCTATGCCAATCTATGCAGAAAATTATTGCGTCCTACGCTTATCCATGGTTTGTGTCTAGTCCTGCATTCTTATTAGAGTTTTAAATGTTGATTAGTGTTGGTTTTCCTGGTTTCTTCAGGCAACCCATTCCACGGCCGAATTCCGGACGGGAAGAACGACAATTTTTATGTGTTTGTTCTTGCATACGGAATAAGAAAACTTTCTTTATCACTACACCTATCTGAGGGTTGTATTAAGTTATTTTTGTCTTATATTTCAAAATTAGAATTAATTGCCTTGTGTATTATTTCTACTTTACTCTTATATGCATTTTTAATATAATATTATTTAACTAGTGTATCACCCGTCAGAAATGACGGAAGTTTTCAAAATAAATACACATCAGATTAAAAAATTAACGTAATACAGAACTTTCATATATTTTATTTATTTTAATTTTATTTATTTATTTCCCTATTGAACAATTTTATGCGGACATTCGAAAAGAGTTCTTTTTTGGTGCAGTAATTTGGTGCACTGCTTTCTAAAATTAGTAGCGTCACGGACATGACAGACGGGATAGACGGGACGTGACATACATTGCAAATTATGTATATTAATATTTGCATAGATTTTTCGTGACGCATAGTATAAGTAAAAAGGAAATCGTAAACTAAATCACAAATCGTATAAAGTATAGTAACATCTAAAATTAATCACTTTACTTTGCTAACAATTTATAAATATTCGATCCCGTTCATAAAGCAATGGCGCCACCCTGGTATCGATACGGTTTGCTCCCATTCCGACGTGGTGTTGTGATTTGAGCCAATCTGACCTCCCAGCCCCCTCTCCCCTTGCTTGAGTCCTGAACTAGGCCACTAGAATCAAGGGAGGGTTCATCCATCGGTCACACACAGGGGGAGGGGGGACTACCACAGACACCCACGAGTAGACCCACACCCAACCACGCACGGGCACACACACACACACACTGACGGCCGTCCGACCAAGAGTGCGTAAGTTAATCTCGGGTTAGTAGAGTACATCCTCCCGTTTAATGGCACATTCTATAAAAGAGAATGTCAAGAAATGTTCATTATTTTTATTTTTTTGCAAAGATTCTGGAAGATTGGTGTCCCACCCCCTCAAACAATTTTTATTCGAAAGAGATACAGAGAGAAACGAAGAGTTGAACTCAAAGAAAAAGATAGAAATACTATAAGAGAGAGAGATAGAGAGAGAGAGAGAGAGAGAGAGCGAGAGAGACCGAGAGAGAGAGAGAGGAGAGAGAGATAGAAAGAGAGAGAGGAGAGAGAAAAGAGAGAGAAGAGAGAGCAGGAGAGAGAGAGAGAGAGAGAGAGAGAGAGAGAGGAGAGAGAGAGAGAGAGAGAGAGAGAGATTTTGCATTAGTTAATTTAATGAAGCTTTAACTTATTGTTATGATTACACATTATTTTCATTGATACAGATGTAGTATGCCTAAATAATTTATATATAATTTACATACTTGTGTAAGTACTGTATGTTATTATACTTGTGTAAGTACTGTATGTTATTATACTTGTGTAAGTACTGTATGTTATTATACTTGTGTAAGTACTGTATGTTATTATACTTGTGTAAGTACTGTATGTTATTATACTTGTGTAAGTACTGTATGTTATTATACTTGTGTAAGTACTGTATGTTATTATACTTGTGTAAGTACTGTATGTTATTTGCACTGACTAAGGCAGTAGTCTTAACGTCTAATTTTGCATTAATTAATTAATGAAGCTTTAATTTATTGTTATGATTACACAATTTGTTTGTGTATTTTGTATTTTCTTGTCAACACGCCTTTACGTGACAAGGCTGCATCTTTACTTCCAACGCCAAAAATGAGCCATGCCGTTGTTCGTGTGGGAGGTTCCATTAAAATACCATGGTCTTCACATAGAATTTTGGCATAACTCTGACATCGTTTACAAATACATTTGTTTCTATGTGTGTTGAGTTCGTTTCAGTTGCAGCAGCGTGATAACAAATTAGGATTAAATTTGACATTCAGATTAATGTCTTTGAAGCTATTTTGATCTCCTGTAACCGTTCCAGCCATGGCATCTGTATTTTTTAAACGTTTGAGCTCTGCAGCTCGTTATATTAAAATTCATCAGCGTTAATCCTACGTAAAATCATTAAAGAAATGTCTTAAGCAGATTCATTTTTTGTTTAAATGAAATCTTTGAAAAATTCTTCCACATTTACTTTCTGATTTTCAATCGTTACATATCACACATTCGCAGTATTCCAACTACGAAGGCCTTCAAGATTGTCTTAAAAACATATCTCTTCAAACGTTATTTTTCAAAATTAATGTAATAACAACCAATCATTTCTTTAAATGTTAAACCTAGCTTATGTGCACTGTATTGTCGTTATGTGTTGTGGTTATGATATGTAAGTTTTGGATTGAATGCATTGATTTTTATATTTGTATAACTATTTTATGTGAAGCGCTGTGAGCCAAGCTACTTACTGGGGTACACCACTATATAAATTATAAAATAATTATTTTTATTATATGTGGCGGGCTATCAAATAAATGTAATAATGTTGTGATACTTGTACGTGAAAGTTGATTTTTGGCGAACATTATCTCCTTTAACAGCAATGAGGTGATCTTGAATTTGATGTGTCGTATATGAGATTGATATGTGTTTTTTTCTCTACACATTTTCTTTTTTAAATAATGCTTTTGGGCTTTTCCGAATCATGCTTTGCAAGTAGATGAAGCTGTTCCCAAAATACTGAATATATTTCACTAGTATGGTCCTCTCCGTAACCACGAAAATGAAAATTTTGTTTTGCCTGAAATTTAATATTGTAAAATATTATTTAAAAAATCTTCTTTGCCATGCCCCCCCCCACCCCCACAAAACATATGGCTGTTCTTTATTAAGGCCTTTTCGGGACCTGGTCTCTGGACAAATGCAAGTGTTAAATATTTACGTTGTTTTAGCACTTATGTCAGGAATAGCTATTTCGGGTTCTAACTTATCTTATCTGTTTACAGACGCTCCTTCTATACAGAAGATTATTGCGTCCTACGCTTATCTATGGTTTGTGTTTAGTCCTGCATTTTTATTAGAGATTTAAATGTTCAAAATTTCTAGTTTCTGCAAGTTGTAAAACAAAACATATAGCAATAAAAGTAAATACTTCTGATTTAACAATTGCTTTATTTAAACAAATTAAAAGTGAATAACATGAACTATTATCACAATAAATAAGGGAGGGAACGAACTAAAATATTTTTGTTGAAAAGCTGAGTATATTTATTTCTTATCGATTATTTCCCTTGAACCACTTTTTGTGTGTGTTGACTCTTCATGACTTTCGGCGAAGAGTTAATTAATAGATTCCTGCAACAATTAAAATCTAATTCACCACATGCAGTGGCGTAGCTAGGGATTTGGGGGCCTGGGATCTTGGCCTCTTTGGGGGGGGGGCGTGAATTTTGACATTCGACATCATGACATGAGATAATGTACACTCCTTTGGGGGCCCCCTCAATTGAGGGGCGGAGAGGACACTTTCGAATTTACCCCCCCTCCCCTAGCTACGCCACGTACCACATACGATGTGGATGAAAATGTTTAAAAACTTTGACGTCGTGGATTTATAAAAAAAAGTTTTATTTAAAACAATGTCCGCTCTGAATTTATTTAAGCAATAACCGCAATTTATTTAAACAATAACCACAATTTATTTAAATAATAAACACAATTTATCTAAACTATAAACACAATTTATTTAAACATTAACCACAATTTATTTAAACAATAAATACAATTTATTTAAATAATAACTACAATTAATTTAAAACATAACCACAATTTATTTAAACAATAAATACAATTTATTTAAACAGTAACCACACTTTATTTAAACAATATACACAATTTATTTAAACAGTAACCACAATTTATTTAAAACACAAACACAATTTATTTAAACAATAACCACAATTTATTTAAACAGTAACCACAATTTATTTAAATAATAACCACAATTTCGAATAATTTGATGTTTAAATAAAAAAAAATGGAGAAAAACTACATAAAAGTTAAGTTAATAAGAAAACAAATTTGTCATTGATTATTCGTTCATCATGCCTGTAACATGAGCAGCAGTGCTTATCCCTAATCACTTCTTGGTGTCTTTATGAGTCTCACTCACGTGACTTAAAACAACTTTTTTCTTATCTAAATGACCACACTCTTCTAAGTCCTAATCAGTCGGCCTACAGACCTTCTCACAGCACAGAGACCACCCTGTTGAAGGTAACAAATGACCTCCTACTCGCACTGGACAGTGGGAAAATTTCTATATTGGTCCTCTTAGATCTTAGTGCAGCCTTTGACACTGTCGACCATCAAACACTGCTGAAAACCCTGCTGAAAACCCTGCAAAATTATTTTGGAATTTCTGGCTTAGTTCTGGCTTGGTTTCAATCATACTTATCTAACAGATCACAGGTAGTATCAGTAGATGGCTGTATTTCTCAAAAAGCTGACTTGCTTTATGGTGTGCCTCAGGGCTCTATTTTGGGTCCGGTGCTTTTTGTACTGTATACAAGGCCACTACTTCTACTGCTCGAAAAGCATTCAGTTAAAAGCCAATCATTTGAAGATGATACTCAGCTATATACTCACACTGATCCCTCTAATATGGACTCCGCTGTCCAATTGATGCAAGAGTGCATTGGTGAGGTAAAGTCTTGGATGACGTTAAGCAAACTCAAGCTGAATGATGACAAGACTGAAGCACTTCTATTTTGCAACAATAAAACACGCAGTACTTTGTCTCTTCCGAAGTCAATTCACGTAGCCAGTTCGGATATTCTGTTCACAACATCGATTAGGAATCTTGGCTACATTATTTCTGACAACATGTCTATTAGCAACTTCATCAATCACATCTGTCGCTCTGCCTACACTGCCATTCGTCAGATCAGCTCAATCCGTCATTACTTAACAGTTAGTGCAACAAAAACTCTAGTCTGTGCTCTTGTACTAGCTCGTATGGATTACTGCAATTCTCTTCTGTCAGGTGCGCCAAAACAATGCATTGAAAAACTACAGAAAGTTCAAAATTCAGCTGCCAGACTGGTGCTCAAGGCAAAAAAACATGACCATGTTACTCCACTTCTTCGCTCACTTCATTGGCTGCCTATATATACAAGCCCGTATTGATTACAAACTGGCCGTTCTCTGTCACAACTTCTTTTCGGACTCATGCCCATCGTATCTTACTGAAATTTTGTCGGTCTACTCACCCACTCGCCAGCTACGATCTTCAGCAGACACACGCGTTCTCTCTGTTCCTACGACACGCACCAAAACATTTGGTGAAAGGTCGTTCTCTTTTTGTGCAGCCAAACAATGGAATTCTCTACCATTACACATACGTAGTATTCAAACAACCAAGTCCTTCAAGACTGCACTTAAGACACATCTTTTCAAAATTTATTTTCAAAATTAATGAAACAACATTTCTTGTAAATGATTAACGTAGCTTATGTATAATGTACTGTAATTTTTGTGTTTGTTATGATATGAAAGTTAATTTAATACTTATAAGTATGTTATTTCTTTCATGTAAAGCGCTGTGAGCCCAGTTCCTTACTGGGATACAGCGCTATATAAATAATCAATTTATTATTATTATTATTATTACTCACCCCATATGTGTCCTTGGCTCAAAGCTAAGATTTTAGTTCATGTGTGTCCTAGTGTTAAAGCTAAGATTTTAGTTCATGTGTGTCCTAGTGTTAAAGCTAAGATTTTAGTTCATGTGTCTTCTAGTGTCAAAACAACGAGACCAATATCGACATCTTCCGTCCCTCCCATTATTTTTTGTATACCATAAATTGAGTCTTCCTCTGTCTTCAACGCATATGAATGGAGGCTTATTGCTCGTTAAATTCTTCTTCTCCTTAAACACAGGGAATTGTTTTGGTGTCAGTTTCTCGATTTAGTTTTAGTGGAAACAATATTAAAGAAATTATGGGGAACTATGTAAAGAGCATGAATAAATTAAGAACCCAACACAAGAGCTGCACGTTCCTACCAAAGACAGTGAGTAAATGGAACAAGCTTCCAAGAGGATCAGTTGAGGGGACAACCATTGACTTTAAGTGTCCATTGACTTTCTAGGTCCATTTAGTTTGTGTCCATTGACTTTCTGGGCCCATTGACTTGTTGTGTCCATTGATTTTTTGGGTCCATTGACTTTATGTGTCCATCGGCTTTATGTGTCCATCGGCTCTGTGTCCATTGACTTTCTGTGTCTATTGACTTTCTGTATCCATTTAAATGTATGTGTCCATTGACTTTTTGTGTCCATTATCTTTCTGTGTCCATTTACTCCTGTTCTCCAACCTTCAGTCACTGACACCCCCTTTTAACAGCCACACAAAGAATCATCTTCACAGATGTAGTGTGAATATCTCAATATTTGTAGCTGCCTTAACGGCCACATCATTGATTGTGGGCCTGTATCACATACAAGAGGAATATCAATTGAAATATCTTTTGATTGTGCGCTGATCTCAGTTTAGTGAACATATGTTGTTTAAACATAGTATGTATGGGCCTGACAAGTCGTCTGTGACGTCTGTTACGTTTTGTCAGGCCCATACACACCTTGTTTGAAAACATATATTTCTGATTGTAATCTAAAAGCCTGATTGTAATCTCACCCATATTTGTCTTTTAAGTAAGCAACATATTGGACGTGAAAGACGGGCCCTACAGTGACGCACCCTTATAGACTTGCGTAGTTAATATAGCCAGTTTTCCCCATCTTTGCTTCAGTGAACTCATGCAAAGGAAGAGCTGGAAAATGTTGCAAGGGGAGATAAGGGTTGTTTAATATTCAACATTTGTTTATGGTGTCGTTTATATCCCTTTAGAAAAAAAAATTGCTGGGGGGGAAAAAAAGCCCAAAAGATTATTTTCAAAAACAAAAAAAAGTGAAAATTGTTAAAACTCAAAACATTCCCTGAGTTACAAAAGGTCCACTCCAATGACACAAATACAGAGTTATCTATTCAATACAGTATTCCCTTATTTTCAACACACTATTCAATCATTAATAAATACACTATGCCCTCATTGATAAATACACTATACCCTCATTGATAAATATACTATGCCCTCATTAATAAATACACTATACCCTCATTAATAAATACACTATGCCCTCATTAATAAATATACTATGCCCTCATTAATAAATATACTATGCCCTCATTAATAAATATACTATGCCCTCATTAATAAATATACTATGCCCTCATTAATAAATACACTATGCCCTCATTAATAAATACACAATGCCCTCATTAATAAATACACTATGCCCTCATTAATAAATACTCTATACCCTCATTAATAAATACACTATACCCTCATTAATAAATACACTATGCCCTCATTAATAAATACACTATACCCTCATTAATAAATACACTATACCCTCATTAATAAATACACTATGCCCTCATTAATAAATACACTATGCCCTCATTAATAAATACACTATACCCTCATTAATAAATACAATATGCCCTCATTAATAAATACACTATACCCTCATTAATAAATACACTATACCCTCATTAATAAATACACTATGCCCTCATTAATAAATACACTATACCCTCATTAATAAATACACTATACCCTCATTAATAAATACACTATACCCTCATTAATAAATACACTATACCCTCATTAATAAATACACTATACCCTCATTAATAAATACACTATACCCTCATTAATAAATACACTATACCCTCATTAATAAATACACTTTACCCTCATTAATAAATACACTATACCCTCATTGATATATACGCAATGCCCTCATTGATAAACACACTATACCCTCATTAATAAATACACTATGCCCTCATTAATAAATACACTATGCCCTCATTAATAAATCCACTATACCCTCATTAATAAATACACTATACCCTCATTGATATATACACTATGCCCTCATTGATAAACACACTATCTATCATTAATAAATACACTATACCCTCATTAATAAATACACTATACCCTCATTAATAAATACACTATACCCTCATTAATAAATACACTATGCCCTCATTAATAAATACAATTTTCAGAACACTATTCGCACAGTATTCAGCACACAGTACACACACGTCAGTACATTTCCTGGGTGATACAATGCAACCACCAAACAATTAGTGTCAGGCTAGCAAACCTAAATTCAGTCGACAATATTATGAGATTATGAGAAATTTTCAGAGAAATGTTTCTGCTGTCTTTTAAAACAAACATCAAATAATGAGAGTGTATGCTGTAAAACAAGATATTACTGTGAGTGGGAGTGTATGCTGTATTACAAGATATTGCTGTGAGTGGGAGCGTATGCTGTAAAACAAGATATTAATGTGAGTGGGAGTGTATGATGTAAAGCAAGATACTACTGCGAGTGTATAGTGGTAAAACGTATTTTTAAACATATATAACACATTAAAATTAAAAAAAACGTAAAAAACCAAGTTTTTCACTCTAAATCCTTTATGTAATAGACGTAACTAAAAGAATGTTCATTATAATACGCAGCGCAAGACCATCCAAAAAATACAAAATTGTAGTTGTGTCGTAAAACATGTTTAATATAATGCGCATCGATCAGGAATATGTTTATGAAAAGTGTTGTCAATAAAATACGCAACTTATTGCGCGACAGAAAGGTTGTTCAATATAATACGCACCGCGACGCTCTATCTCACATGATACATAGGAATAAATAAAATAATCTAAAAAATTAATCATATAATTACGGTACATGCGATCGATCTGAAATTTTGATACATTGTTTTTATCATTGGTACGAAACTGCGTGCTAAATTTCAGCTCGCTAGCTTACGAGGAAGTGGGTTAAAAATCGATCCAAAGTTTTGGCGACAAGCAAGCAATCAAGGGTTCAAACAAACAACCAGACACCACGAGTTAATATAAAGGATTTAATTTAAAAAAAACCGTAAAAAACAAGTTTTTGTCTATAAATCCTTTATCTACGAGAAGTAACTAAAAGAATGTTCATTATAATACGCAGCGCAAGACCATCCAAAAATACAAAATTGCAGTTGTGTCGTAAAACATGTTTAACATAATGCGCACCGATCAGGAATATGTCTATAAAAAGTGTTGTCAATAAAATACGCACCTTATTGCGAAACAGAAAGGTTGTTCAATATAATACGCACGCGACACTCTATCTCAAAAAAATAACATGTTACATAGGAATATATAAAATAATCTAAAAATTCAATAATTTAATTATGGTGCATGCGATCGATCTGAAATTTTGACACATTGTTTTTATCATCGCCATGAAACTGCGTGCTAAATTTCAGCTCGCTAGCTTACGAGGAAGTGGGTTAAAAATCGATCCAAAGTTTTGGCGACAAGCAAGCAATCAAGGGTTCAACCAGACACCACGAGTTAATATAAAGGATTTAAAAAATAGGATTCAAGTAAATATTTGTGACTAGTGAACCAGAGAATTGATGATTATTTAAAAGTGAACAAGTGAGTAGTTCAACAATAATAATTAAACCAGAGAATTGTTCAACAATAATTATTAAACCAGAGAATAGTTCAACAATAATAAGTAAACCAGAGTATTGTTCAACAATAATGATGCAACATAAGAACAAACAAGCAGACCCTTCCTCGATCTGTCCTTTGTAATCACGTTGAATGAGTAAGATGGGGAAAGAGGCAGATATTAGCTGGTTTAACGGTTTGCTCTAAGTGGCAAATCTCTTCTTAGCGCATGCGCCAATCCCTGATAAACCAGTGAAAGTCCTCACCGTCTCTCGGCCGGTTACATGACCACACGCCATTGGCGCATCAGTTTAGCATTGAAACTCACGACTCGCTAGGCAAACGAAATTTAAAATAAGAGCACGTTTATTTTATTCAGCGGCTTCACGTCTATATCAGCACAGGGTACAGTCTCAGCACAGGGTACAGTCTCAGCACGGGGTACAGTCTCAGCACGGGGTACAGTCTCAGCACGGGCTACAGTCTCAGCACGGGGTACAGTCTCAGAACGGGGTACAGTCTCAGCACGGGTACAGTCTCAGCACAGGGTACAGTCTCAGCATGGGGTACAGTCTCAGCACGGGGTACAGTCTCAGCACGGGGTACAGTCTCAGCACGGGGTACAGTCTCAGCACGGGGTACAGTCTCAGCACGGGGTACAGTCTCAGCACGGGGTACAGTCTCAGCACGGGGTACAGTCTCAGCACGGGGTACAGTCTCAGCACGGGGTACAGTCTCAGCACGGGGTACAGTCTCAGCACGGGGTACAGTCTCAGCACGGGGTACAGTCTCAGCACGGGGTACAGTCTCAGCACAGGGTACAGTCTCAGCACGGGGTACAGTCTCAGCACGGGGTACAGTCTCAGCACAGGGTACAGTCTCAGCACGGGGTACAGTCTCAGCACGGGGTACAGTCTCAGCACGGGGTACAGTCTCAGCACAGGCTACAGTCTCAGCACGGGGTACAATCTCAGCACGGGGTACAGTCTCAGCACAGGGTACAGTCTCAGCACGGGGTACAGTCTCAGCACAGGCTACAGTCTCAGCACGGGGTACAGTCTCAGCACGGGGTACAGTCTCAGCACGGGGTACAGTCTCAGCACAGGCTACAGTCTCAGCACGGGGTACAATCTCAGCACGGGGTACAGTCTCAGCACGGGGTACAGTCTCAGCACAGGCTACAGTCTCAGCACGGGGTACAGTCTCAGCACGGGGTACAGTCTCAGCACGGGGTACAGTCTCAGCACGGGGTGCAGTCTCAGCACGGGGTACAGTCTCAGCACAGGCTACAGTCTCAGCACGGGTACAGTCTCAGCACAGGGTAAAGTCTCAGCACGGGTACAGTCTCAGCACGGGGTACAGTCTCAGCACAGACTACAATCTTAGCCCAGGGTACAGTCTCAGCACGGGGTACAGTCTCAGCACGGGTACAGTCTCAGCACAGGGTAAAGTCTCAGCACGGGTACAGTCTCAGCACGGGGTACAGTCTCAGCACAGACTACAATCTTAGCCCAGGGTACAGTCTCAGCACGGGGTACAGTCTCAGCACGGGTACAGTCTCAGCACAAGGTATAATCTTAGCACAGGGTACAATCTTAGCACAAGGTACAATCTCAGCACAGGGTACAATCTTAGCACAGGGTACAATCTCAACATGGCGCAAAATCTTACCACAAGGTACAATGTAATCGCAGGCTACAATTTTACCTGACGTCCACCACACATCCCCCTTATCCTCCAAAAATCAAATCTTTATCAACCATGACACACATCATCCACATATCAAAAACAGATCAACTCCAGCTTTCTCCTCACCATCTGTGTGGCGCACATCTCTCCGCTGTTACAAAAAATATAACACGCCCTTTTCCATTTCAAATGTATCTACTAAATGATGGCCTACTAGTAATGACAACGATTCCACTTCTAAAGACATCCACAAACTACAACAAATGGTGTTATCGCCAATAAGCACTTTTCCCACGACAATGGTAAACTTTTGAAAACAAAATTAATTTCCGGCATTAAAAAATCTTCCAGGCTTAAAAAAAAATTGTTGACGGAATTTCGGTTTAAGTAAATCCCATTTGTCTGCAGACACATTCCAAGATTTGTGAGAGCTAGCAGACGACAAGCAACCGTTTGATCACCACCATAAGAGGCACTTGTCATCCGGACCAAGTTTTCTTTCACTTCCCTCACGCGATCCCAGCATCCCCTCAATCTCTGTCACAACTCAGTAGATCAATTGTAAGCCTTTTAAATACACATATTCCTCAGCTTTGCCAATTGTGTGTTTTTGAAAAATAAATATTTAAGTTTTTAAAAACTTGAGTCGGGGGAGGGGGTGGGGGGAGGGAGTCAGTCGGTGGAGACTTGTACAAGGTCCTTGGGGTGGGATGAGGTGGCGTGGGACTGATCTAGAGATGATGTCATTTGGGGAGCTTTTTTTTGTTTTGTTGTTGTGTTTTTGGTGGGGGCATTTGCAAAATGATGTCAACTTTAATGGAAAACAGCCTCTTGTGCTAAATAACAAATTTAGGGCAAGCAGCCTCTTGTGCTAACTATCAAATTTAGGGCAAACAGCCTCTTTTGCTAACTATCAAATTTGGGGCAAACATCCTCTTGTGCTAACTATCAAATTTAGGGCAAACAGTCTCTTGTGCTAACTATCAAATTTAGGGCAAACAGCCTCTTGTGCTAACTATCAACTTTGGGGTCAAACTTATGGACATATCTTTGTATTACGTTTGTCACATTCAAGAATTGCATTTACAAACTACTAATAGATGTAAGCAAAACAGAAAACAAAAATGAGGAGCCTCAAATCATACCAGACAACCTCCTTAAACCCCGACCTCCCAAATAGGAGATAACTGTTACCCCAACTTGTAGAGACACCACTAATAATTAACGGCCTTTAACTGAATTATCTCCTCCCCCCCCTATCCTTTGTAGGGTATGAACCTTTAACATCACACTGAGTTAGGGCTGGGCTTAACATGAATCTGAGCTAGCGAAAAACTTAGCTTCTATGTATCTGAAGTTCTATTACCAGACAATGTGAAAGTCTTGAACTTGAACTATCCCTTAACCCGTTTTTGGGTCGTTAGGGCACCATCGTGAACTGCTCACTAACACACGCCATTTGTCCCGGTCCTGTGCTTCCCTTTGAGAGTCGCTGAATGACAGACCGGTCCACTCTTTGATATCACCCTCCCATCTTTTCTTTTGTCTGCCTCTTTTCCTTCCTCCCTGGACTGTGCCTTGTAATATAGTTTTTGCGAGACCTCCAGTTCTTGTCACGTGTCCGTACCATCGTAATTTCCTCTTCTTAATGGAGGTGATAAGGTCCTCGTAGGGGCCAATGAAAGTACTTATTGTGTTGCTTCGTTTGTGATGTGCGCTGTGTAGGAGATGTTCAATATCTTTCTGAAACATCTCATCTCTAGCGCATTGATTCTTCTTTGGAGGTCTGCAGTGAGCGTCCAAGCCCCACAACCATACATGAAGACCGACATCGCCAGAGAGCGCATTAGCCGGATCTTTGATCTCAGGGAGAGCTTCTTGCTTTGCCAGATGTGCTTTAGTTTACTCAATGCTGCCATTGTTTGGGCTACTCTGGCAAGAATTTCTGGCTTTGAGCCTTCGTCGGATATTATGGCCCTTAGATATTTGAAGGTGGAGAATTCTTCGAGTTTTTGCCCGTTTATCCGAATCTCACTTGTGAATTTACTATTTGCCATGACCTTGTTCTTTCTGCATTGATTTCCATGCCGTACGCCTTTGCTGTTCTCTCTAGCTTTGCAAGGAATTCTTTTAGTTCGTCCTCATTACCAGCTAGGCCGTCTATGTCATCGGCGAAGCGTAGGTTGGTTATACTTCTCTCTCCGATGCTGACTTTCAGACATGGTCTTCTAGCACATCTGTCATGATCCTTTCAAGGAAGAGGTTGAAGAGGATGGGGGAAAGTAAACATCCTTGACTGACACCAACAGTGGTCTTGAACCAATCTCCCAGCTTGCTGTTGAAGAGTACTGCGCTGGTTGCTCTGTTGTAAAGGTTCTTGATCACTTCAATGAGGTTTGTATTTATGTAGAATTTGTGCATAGTTGCCCACAGTGTCGAACGCTTTTTTAAAGTCTATGAAGACATGATAGAGGTCACTCTGGTGTTGGAGATGTTTTTCACAGAGCACTCACAGGTTAAAGATTTGCTCCGTTGTGCTTCTTCCTGCTCTGAAGCCCGCCTGTTCTTCTGAAATGATTTGCTGTGCTTGTTGTTTCAGTCTGTTCAATATTATCATAAGCATGACTTTGCTTGGGTGACTAATCAGGCTGATTGTACGGTAGTTCTGACACATCTGTAGATTACCCCTTTTTGGGAGCGTGATAACCAGCGATTGCGTCCAGGGGGTTGGCCATTTTCCTGTCTGCCAGATCTTGTTGCACATGTTAGTTAGGATGTTTATTACGGGGTCGCCTCCTGCCTGAATCAGTTCGCCTGGAATGTTATCCGCTCCAGCTGATTTCCCCTTCTTCAATTTTTGTACAGCCAGCTCCACCTTGTCGCGGAGAATAGAATTCATGTCTGTGTTAGTTGACTTTGGGCAGTTGAGCACTGATGCATCGCCTTTGGAGTCTTCATTGTACAGCTCAGAGCAGTATTCGGTCCATCTTCTGAGAATTTCTTGTTCTTCTGCGATACATTATGCGGATTTATCTTGTATGGTTGATATACGACCTTGTTTGGTGGAGGTCAAGTCTTTAACAATTTTGTAAGCCTTTCTTGAATCGTTCCTTAGTAAATTTTCATCGATGTCAGAGCATTGTTGTTCTATCCATTCCTTTTTTGCTTTTACCATATCTTTCCTCATCTTTTTATTGATTTCTCTGTATCTGGGTGCTCCTTCTGCAGTATTCTTTACGCTCTTAAGTTGTCTTCTTTCATCGCATAGTTCCAGAATATTAGAGGAGACCCATGGTCTTTTTATTGCTCGCTTCTTACCAATTACTTCTTTTGCTGCTTCAATTATTGTGGTATTGTAGGTGTCAGTGACTAGGTCTATGTCTGAGTAAAAGTCTGCTACCAGACAATCTGAAAGTGTGTTACCAGAGAATGTGAGCGTCTGTTACCAGACAATGGGAAAGTCTGGTACCAGACAATTATGCCGACTATCTCTTTTTTGGCTCGATGGAAGAAACAAAAATGTTTTTCTCCGTGCCACACTTTTAGAAACCTCATCTCCCAGCTTTTCCCTCAGAACCTTTGAGTCTCAATTTAAAATAATACAATTACTACCACGTCTCTGAAGTTTAAATATCTGTCTGTTGACGGCGAGGTTACAATGAAGCGATAATCCCTCAGTCTAAGATGGTCCTACTTTCTTATGGGATACCACAGTCTAAGATGGTACTACTTTCTTAGGTGATACCATGGTCTAAGATGGCCCTAGTATGATTAAAACCGATATGCCAACAGCTTTCCGTTTGTACGTTCATGACAACACTTGCATCGCAGCATTGTTAGGCTTAGGTTCAACGTTTGGGGGAAAGGCGTAACATTTTATACTGGGTGGTGAATGAGGGGTAAAGTTAGGCTAAAGGGTTAGGGTTATGATTAGAAACGGGGGTTAGAAGTTTGGTTGCGTTATGGGTTATGTACATATAAATATAGGAAATATAAAAGACTTAATCTTCTGCCAAGAGTTTTACAGGGTTACGGTCAATGTTGCCTTCAAGCAGCGTGGCTGTACGGCCGCGCAGATACCTGACAGAGGCCGCTCAGCAGTTTTGAATTGCCGCGCAGCAAATTTTGTAAAATAATGCACACAAAGCGGATGCTGTGCTACTACGAGTTTTTCTTTTTACTTTGCACTCACACCAAAGAACCTTAGTAGGAACATTGGTTATGGTTAGAGTTATGGTGTCGTTAGAGTTATGGTTAGGGTTAGGCTTAGAGTTAAGATTAGAGTTATGTTTAGGGTTATGGTTATGGTTAGAGCTATGGTTAGAGTTATGGTCAGAGTTATGGGTTCGAGTTATGGTTAGAGTTAAGATTAGAGTTACTTTTTAGGGTTAGTGGCACACATCCCTAACTACCAAAAATAGACCATCGTCATTAGAGTACATGGTACTGGGGAATGTAGATAGGTTGTCTAAGTTTTAATCACTGGTGACCTCCTCTTGTCAGATTCCGTGTGCCCTTTTGAGTAATTCTGGAACTTTCCAGCACTAATAAAAAAAAAGTCAAGCAGCCGACTTTATGTCACGCCATGGAAATTCCCGTCTGTGACCTCACTTCAGGATGTCCATGTTTAATAAACAGACGGGAAAATCCTCACCCTGAGCAACTATGGTAAGTACCTGGGGGCCGAGGCTGACATTTAACCTGTGACCCCAAAGGTTCAAAGTGGCGACGCTGACCACAAGGTGTTGAAACTTGTAGTAATATTTGTACTTGTAGTACTATAGATAGATACGATATTTTCGGAATGCCTGGGGTCAAACCCACTGCCGACCAACCCAAGGTGCGGCCGCCCTGTGGGCGATGTTGCCAACATTTGGATATTCCTAAAAACAGGGCGCCCCACTGTAGGGTTGACGCCCCCAGGCCTCACCGATGGCGCTTTTTAAAAAAAATATTTTTTTTTGGTAAGAAAAAAGGGGGGGGGGCTGTTTTTGCGTTGCGCGTCTGTCCCATGTTTGGTTGTCTCGGATAACAAGGGACATATTATTGTGAGTGGAAAGGGGGGGCAGGATTTTCTTTGCCCTGTTCAAGGAGGAATGGTATCATGAGAAGTTATCTGGAGATGAGCGGCTCAACTTTGGTTTAACTGACAAACGCTTCTGTGATTAAAATCTATATTGTCACCAAAACTAGCAAACTAGTCATACATCCTATATAATAAAAGGCTATGTTCCGTGCGGTCATCGATAGCGATTGGTCCCTCAAACACATATGACTCCTACTGCCAATCATATTGAACACGTTTACATGGACGTTCAAAAGGAGTTATTTTTGGTGCAGTATTTCTTCCAAGACTTTATTTTGAGTTATGCGCGTTGTGATTTATAGTCAAAAGCTCTGTTCTTACGAGTTATTTATTTTAACTATAATGAATAGTATTTTTTACGTGATGCACATGTATGCCGGTCGAGATGGCTGTTTGAGGGGAGTTACAACATACCACCGAACGGTGGCAGAACGTACTTGGACGGGCTTTGTTGCTCGTCAACAATACAATCCAACAACACAAACCTTAACAAAATTAAAAAAAAACAAATGAAAAGAAAAGCTTAAAAAAAAATTAAATAAAAACTAACCAAGATCACAAACAAAAACATAAACCAACAAACATAAATAAAAACACAAACAAAAGAAAAAGCAAAAAACGCAAACCAAAAGACAAACAAGAAAACAAAATAAAACACAAGCCAAAGGACACACACCTGAACAAAAACAAGAGCACAAACAAAACACAAACCAAAAACATCAAAAACAGCAACAAACAAACCAAAACGCAAGCCAAAAACTCAAATTAAAATACAAAACCAACATCACAAACCGACATCACAAACCAACATCACAAACCAACATCACAAAACAACATCACAAACTAACATCACAAACCAACATCACAAACAAAACAACATCACAAACTAACATCACAAACCAACATCACAAACCAACATCACAAACCAACATCACAAACAAACATCACAAACCAACATCACAAACCACATCACAAACCAACAATGCTCGTCTATTCACCAAAAGGAAAGTAATGGCGTTCCTTCCTACATATTGTTGTAATGTATCCAAGTGCGGTTATAAGTGGCCCAACTATTCAAGCATCTTAGACATTTCTACATGAACTTACACAAAACAGGTAACAGATCTTAGGCCATTTGAACAAGTGAGCTCAACGTCACATCCGTCTTTCTCAAACACGACCTCTAAAGTGAACTTTGAACTTTGACCTTGCCGTTATATCATCATCAGTTCTCAGTTGTGTTGAGGGGCAGGTAAGACGGAGTGGTCTCTTGCCCCACCCACCAGTCCTTGAAACAACTTTACACATGACTTCTCAACTGGTCTGGAACATTTCTATGGAAACATCTGTCTTATATCTACGACAATAGAAACATCTGTCTTATATCTACTACAATACAAATATCTGTCTTATATCTACTACAATACACATATCTGTCTTATATCTACTACAATACATACATTTAACTTATACTACAATAGAAACATCTGTCCTATATCTACTCTAATACAAACATCTGTCTATATCTACTACAATACAAACATCTGTCTTATATCTACTACAGTACATATATTTAACTTATATCTACTACAATGCAAACATCTGTCTTATATCTACTACAATATTAAACATGTCTTATATGTACTACAATAGAAACATCAATCTTTTATCTACTGCAATACAAACATGTCTTATATCTACTACAATACAAACATCTGTCTTATATCTACTATAATACAAACATCAATCTTTTATCTACTACAATACAAACATGTCTTATATCTACTACAATACAAACATGTCTTATATCTACTACAATCCAAACATGTCTTATATCTACTACAATACAAACATCCGTCTTATATCTACTACAATACAAACATCTGTCTTATATCTACTACAATACAAACATCGTCTTATATCTACTACAATAGAAATATCATTCTTATATCTACTACAATACAAACATTTACTTATATCTACTACAATACAAATATCTGTCTTATATCTACAACAATACAAACATGTCTTATATCTACTACAATACAAACATCTGTCTTATATCTACTACAATACAAACATGTCTTATATCTACTACAATACAAACATCTGTCTTATATCTACTACAATACAAACATCTGTCTTATATCTACTACAATACAAACATGTCTTATATCTACTACAATACAAACATGTCTTATATCTACTACAATACAAACATGTCTTATATCTACTACAATACAAACATGTCTTATATCTACTACAATACAAACATCTGACTCATGTATATCTACTACAATACAAACATGTCTTATATCTACTACAATACAAACATGTCTTATATCTACTACAATACAAACATCTGTACTTATATCTACTACAATACAAACATGTCTTATATCTACTACAATACAAACATGTCTTATATCTACTACAATACAAACATCGTCTTATATCTACTACAATACAAACATGTCTTAATCTATCTAATACAATACAAACATGTCTTATATCTACTACAATACAAACATCTGCTTATATCTACTACAATACAAACATCTGTCTTATATCTACTAAAATACAAACATCTGTCTTATATCTACTACAATACAAACATCTGTCTGATATCTACGGCAATACAATAATCTTACTTAGATGTATATCTACTACAAAACAAACATCTGTCTTATATTTACCAAAATACAAACATCTGTCTTATATCTACGGCAATACAAACACTTTACCACAATGGTTGCGATAGTGCCAGTCTTTATAAATAAGAAAATCATAAGTCTAAAAATGATTAAATATTTTCTAAATGAGATGCACTAAATATTGATAACATATAAGTAGGTATCTTGTAAGTTGTGTTATTTTGACCTATATTTGTTTCCACATAAGATGTTATGTCTTGTATTATGTCCAACAGTTAGCATCGGCCTGCTTAGAAAATGATGACTTGTGTTTTGTACCTGGCTTACATAACGCCCATTACTGATTACCGCCGTACGTGCCCAGCAATAGGCCAGACAGTGGTCAGTGGATCACATCAACACAGAACTGATATTCATCACGTGATCAATAGCCAGATAGCCGGTACCCTAGCCTCTGCTGAGATTTCAATGATGTTCCCGGAACCGGTGGTTCTAAAAGTTTGAAGTGGGTAAAAAAATTGTTTTTGAAAATATTTTGAGATCCATGAGTTAAAAGCCTTACGCTGATTGTTTTTCCCCCTTCATGTAAAGAAGATATGGTTTCAGTTTTGATGACGTATAAAGTAAAGTAAGTTACCGGTAAGTCCCCTCTTCAGACCACGATGGTACATGGGGCAAGTAAAGCAGCGCTCACAGGTTTCTATAGAGATGGCATACGAGCACAATGCCCTAGCCACCTTTACTCCCTTAACTGATGTCAAGTTCCCATTCGGAGCTGGGTGGACTCAGGGACACCCATTTAGCCTCGGGAAGAAGACCCTTCCGTCATCGAGCCTCGAACGCGCGACTCTCAGTACGACAGCCGACAGCGCTGCCGCTCGACCACCGCGCCCTGATTTGATGACGTATACACAGTATTATCGTTTTTTTATGACGTCATATGGATGCATGTTGTGCATTCAGTTGGTACTCCCAGTGCTGAAGACACTGTGCTCTATTTACCTGTACCCTCTCCCTGGGACCACGAACTCCCACTCGCCTTCAGCCTAGTACGGGGCACCCCCCAACCCCCGAAACATCTGATCGATACACCTGACACCAGGGCCCCGACACCCACTAAAGCTAATTGGGGATGGCCTGTATGACGTCACACGGGTCAGTCGTCAGATCGTGCTCCTCCAAGGTCAGCGGATTTGACGCTCGCCACAAGCACCCACACGTCACGATGTCACGTGACCAAGGGGACGCCCCCTACGCTGGACATCACAACCCCCACCCCCTGGAGTCCTTGTTAAGCTCAGTGACTTCCAATGGTTGGTTCTTGATAAAAGAACATGTTCATCTGCCTGATAAACTGGGTTGTCATCTATAGACATGACAGTTGACATCAAACTTGACTGACATAAAAGCATGTCATATGAAATCAGACTTGAGTGACAGCGGAAAACGTGACAGATGACATCAAAGTTAAGTGACAATAGTAAACATGACAGATGTCATCAACCTTGAGTGACAACAGAAAACACGACAGATGACATTAAACTTTAGTGATAGAAGAAAACATGATAGATAACATCAAACTTGAGTGACATCAGAAAATATGACATATCATGACATCAATGTGGAGTGACCTGACTGCAGAAAACACGACAGATGACATAAAACTTGAGTGTCAGCAGAAAATAATAAACAGTCAGACACTGGATGTCATTTTTTAGAACTGTGATAAAGTAGCGAACGGTTCAAGTCATGTTTTAAAATATCGCGTCGTCCTACACGAAACATCTTCCGCCCAGATGAGTCAACATATGAGTTGTCTTGTTTCGGCCATTTCTTAGAATCGATAAGATGGAACAAGTATAAAAAAGGTCTCCCTTCATAAAGTTGGTCTCTTTTGGTAACCTCAGATCGATTCCGGTCAACTCCGTGAATCCAAACATGCGTGAATCTGAGAATCGATTACTGAGATGTTTCACGGAGACAAACACAAGTCTTCAATTTTCTCGTGTAGAGAAACTCGCAGTGAGGGCATCTCAGCAACCACATGTGGTAGGGACATCTCAGCACCCACATGTGGTAGGGACATCTCAGCACCCACATTTGGTAGGGACATCTCAGCACCCACATGTGGTAGGGACATCTCAGCAACCCACATGTGGTAGGGACATCTCAGCACCCACATGTGGTAGGGACATCTAAACACCCAAATGTGGTAGGGACATCTCAGGAACCACATGTGGTAGGGACATCTCAGCAACCACATGTGGTAGGGACATCTCAGCACCCACATGTGGTAGGGACATCTAAACACCCAAATGTGGTAGGGACATCTCAGGAACCACATGTGGTAGGGACATCTCAGCAACCACATGTGGTAGGGACATCTCAGCACCCAAATGTGGTAGGGACATCTCAGCAACCACATGTGGTAGGGACATCTCAGCACCCACATGTGGTAGGGACATCTCAGCAACCACATGTGGTAGGGACATCTCAGCACCCAAATGTGGTAGGGACATCTCAGCAACCACATGTGGTAGGGGACATCTCAGCACGCACATGTGGTAGGGACATCTCAACACCCAAATGTGGTAGGGACATCTCTACACCCAAATGTGGTAGGGACATCTCTACACCCAAATGTGGTAGGGACATCTCTACACCCAAATGTGGTAGGGACATCTCAACAGCCCCATATGGTAGGGATATCTCAACAGCCCCATATGGTAGGGACATCTCAACAGCCCCATGTGGTAGGGACATCTCAACAGCCCCATATGGTAGGGACATCTCAACAGCCCCATGTGGTAGGGACATCTCTACAGCCCCATGTGGTAGGGACATCTCTACACCCACATGTGGTAGGGACATCTCAGCACCCACATATGGTATGAGCATGTTATTATCACATCTGGTATAAATATATGTTATAACCACATGTGGTACGAGCTTGTTATAATCACAAGTCATATGAGCAAGTTATAACCACATGTGGTCGGAGCATGTTGGAACCACATGTGGTATGAGCATGTTATAACCACATGTGGTATGCGTCAATGTTATAACCACATGTGGTATGATCATGTTATGACAACATGTGGTATGATCATGTTTTAACCACATCTTTCATTACAATGTTATAACCAAATGTGGTATGATCATGTTATAACCACATCTGTTATTACAATTTTATAACCACATGTGGTATGAGCATGTATTAACCACATGTTGTTTGAGCATGTAATAACCACATATGGTATGAACATGTTATAACCACATATGGTATGAGCATGTAATAACCACATGTGGTATGAGCATGTTATAGCCACATGTGGTATGATCATGTTATGACAACATATGGTATGAGCATGTAATAACCACATATGGTATGAACATGTTATAACCACATCTGTTATTTCAATGTTACAACCACATGTGGTATGAACATGTAATAACCACATCTGTTATTTCAATGTTACAACCACATGTGGTATGAGTATGTTATAACCACATCTGTTATTTCAATGTTACAACCACATGTGGTATGAACATGTAATAACCACATCTGTTATTTCAATGTTACAACCACATGTGGTATGAGCATGTTATAACCACATCTGTTATTTCAATGTTACAACCACATGTGGTATGAGCATGTTATAACCACATCTGTTATTTCAATGTTACAACCACATGTGGTATGAGCATGTTATAACCACATCTGTTATTTCAATGTTACAACCACATGTGGTATGAGCATGTTATAACCACATCTGTTATTTCAATTTTACCACCACATGTGGTATGAGCATGTTATAACCACATCTGTTATTTCAATGTTACAACCACATGTGGTATGAGCATGTTATAACCACATCTGTTATTTCAATGTTACAACCACATGTGGTATGAGCATGTTATAACCCTGTTTCCGATGACTCTCAGAGCCCACTAAATCAGCTCCAATATGTTAGAACAGTTATCATGAATGACCTGGGGTTCAAACAAGAAGTGCAGACACATAATTAATCCAGGAGTGTGGTTCCACAACCACCACCCGATACTTTGAGCTATAATCATATACATTATAAGAAGTGAAAATGGGAAACATTTTAGATTACTAATGTAATTGACAGTTTTTGCTTTTTGCTAAATGCAAATTTAAGTTTTGTCGTGCTTTCGTGCTTTTAAGGTTATCCCGTATTATGCACCCAAGAATTATAAATACAATTTCAACTACTGCAAATATTTAAAACCGAAAAAAACCAGTTTCAAATGTCTTAATTTTGAAGACAAGAAGTAATTTTAATGAAGATTCAAACACGTTCAACCACAGCTCTCCTACATTTACGAGCCTTGCTTTGCCCCTGAAGGAAAAAAAAATATCGATCCTCTCATAAAAAGTCCAAACAGCCTTAAGAAAACAAAACAAAACAGTTATTAAAATTTTCTTTTTCAACTCTATCAAATAATTATTCAATACTACATTTTTCGTTCGCACATACGAAAGTGTAATAAATAAAATAAGTAACATCTATATTTAAGTATATTTTCACCAAAAGTGTGTGATGGACTAATGTTTTATGTTGGTTGATGACTGTTGTATGTTGGTTGATGACTGCTGTATGTTGGTTGATGTCTGTTGTATGTTGGTTGATGACTGCTGTATGTTGGATGATGACTGTTGTACGTTGGTTGATGACTGTTGTATGTTGGTTGATGACTGTTGTATGTTGGTTGATGACTGCTGTATGTTGGATGATGACTGTTGTATGTTGGTTGATGACTGTTGTATGTTGGATGATGACTGTTGTACGTTGGTTGATGACTGTTGTATGTTGGTTGATGACTGTTGTATGTTAGATGATGACGGTTGTATGTTGGTTGATGACTGTTGTATGTTAGATGATGACTACTGCATGTTGGTTGATGACTGCTGCATGTTGGTTGATGACTGTTGTACGTTGGTTGATGACTGTTGTACGTTGGTTGATGACTGTCGTATGTTGGTAAGATTGTCCCCCAAGCAGCGATTTGTCCAGCTCAGAGTTGCACTAAAGTCCCAACTGAAGATATCTCTAACTCATTAATCGTGACGTTCCGATCAGTGAGCCACCCGCCCCCACCCCTCGTGCCTAGCGACAAGTTTCATCTCCAGCCCTGGGTAATTGATAAAGTGGTTTGGGAACCGTCTTATCGTCGGGTCCGATAGCGGGATAGGACTAAGTCGGACATTGTCAATTATCCGACCTTTTATGATACGGACAACGGGCGGGAGATGGGGTGGGGGGAGAGGGATTTCTGGGGATTCGGAGAAACGACTACGAGCTGGTGAGTCAGTAAATGTGGGCTGTCACAAAGTGTGGGTTGTCACAAAGTGTGGGCTGTCACAAAGTGTGGGCTGTCACAAAGTGTGGGCTGTCACAAAGTGTGGGCTGTCACAAAGTGTGGGCTGTCACAAAGTGTGGGTTGTCACGGGTTGACTTGTCCTGGGTTTCCATGGGTTGTCAGGGGAAGTACTCGGGGGTTGGATACATTTTCGCTTGACCTTATCTGCCATCGCCATGACTAAATAGACGAGGTCTGACGGAAAAGTATCTAATTTCTTTTCTCACAAAGATTTTGAACTTACACGTGGTTTAAACTGTGATACATGGGCGTAAACATTCTCGAAATCATGGGAGAGGAAATATTGGAAACAAGACAAAGGCGTGTCAGGCACGCATTCTTTTTAGGTGTGTGTGTAGGGGGAGGGGGGAAGTGAGAGTAGATATATTCCTCGATGGAAAGAGAGTTCATATTTGTGGAAAAATTATTGATATGAAGTTGTTTTATTTAATAGATAAAACAAATATTGGACTCCAGTGGACAGAATTCCTAGCTTAAATGATACATCTCTGAAATAATAACCAGCTCTATAATTAAACAACCCCGAAAAACAAAGTTTTTGACTTAAATCCCTTATATTTGAGACAGAACTCAAAGTATTGATATGTTCAATATAATACGCAACGCGCGACAAACATTTACAGACTGAAACTGACTGATCTCCCCTTGCTGTAAAACCCGGGGGAGGGGTGGTCATCCATGGCTGGACTCAACTCCAGCACGTGGAGGTTAACAATAGCAGACGGCTACATTGAATTATATAAAGATGAAGTATAAGTACATTGATTTAATTACGGTACATTTGATCGATCTGAAAGTTTGATACAATGCATTGTTAGGTGACACGAGTCTATGTGCAAAATATCAGCTCGATAGCATCACTGAAAGTGTGTCATTTTTTACATTTGTTTTTCAGCCCGTCCGCGAATGACAGAGATGACGACAGGCAAGATTTTGAGGTTAATATATGGCATTTAAAACACACAGTTCTAGACTATAAATCCCTTACATATGAGACAGACCCTCTTCCCGTGAAGCTATCGAGCTGAAATTTTGCACATAGACTTGTGTTACCTAACAATGCATTGTTTCAAAATTTCTGATGGATTGAATGTACCGTAATTAAATTAATGCACTTTTAGTTTATTTTTATGTAACTCAATGTCGCCGTCTTCTATTGTTCACATCCACGTGCTGGAGTTCAGTCCAGCCATCGATGACCACTCGTTTAACATCAAGGGGAGTTCAGTCACGATCAGTCTGTAAAATTTTGTGGCGCGGCGCGTACTACATTAAACATAATCAATACTTTTAGTTCTGTCTCATATATAAGGGATTTATAGTCAAAAACTTTTTTTTTACGGGCGTTGTTTAATTTTCCGGACTTATATTCATTTTTTGTCTTCAGTTTTTTATTTCGCCACTGAAGCGCTACTGGACTGGAAATAGTCAATGACGTGAGACTCTGCCCTTGTCACTGATGTGAGACTTGCCCCTGTCACTGATGTTAGACTCTGCCCTGTCACTGATGTGAGACTGTGCCCTGTCACTGATGTGAGACTCTGCCCCTGTCACTGATGTGAGACTCTGCCCTTGTCACTGATGTGCACGACTCTGCCCCTGTCACTGATGTGAGACTCTGCCCTTGTCACTGATGCAAGATTTTGCCCTTGTCACTGATGTGAGACTGTGCCACTGTCACTGATGTGAGACTCTACCCTTGTCACTGATGTGAGACTCTGCCCTTGTCACTGATGCGAGACTCTGCCCTTGTCACAGATGTGAGACTCTGCCTCTGTCACCGATGTGAGACTACCTTTGTCACTGATGTTAGACTCTGCCCTTGTCACTGTTGTGAGACTCTGCCCTTGTCACTGGTGTGAGACTCAGCCCTTGTCACTAATGTGAGCATCTGCCCTTGTCACTGATGTGAGACTCTGCCCTTGTCACTGATGTGAGACTCTACCCTTGTCACTGATGTGAGACTCTACCCTTGTCACTGATGTGAGACTCTGCCCTTGTCACTAATGTGAGACTCTATCCTTGTCATTGATGCAAGACTCTGGCCTTGTCACTGATAGGAGACTCTGCCCCTGTCACTGTTGTGCGACTCTGCCCCTGTCACTGATGTGAGACTCTATCCTTGTCACTGATGTGAGACTCTGCCCTTGTCACTGGTGTGAGACTCTATCCTTGTCACTGATGTGAAACTCTGCCCTTGTCACTGATGTGAGACTCTATCCTTGTCACTGATGTGAGACTCTGCCCTTGTCACTGATGTGAGACTCTACCCTTGTCACAGATGTGAGACTCTGCCCTTGTCACTAATGTGAGACTCTGCCCTTGTCACTAATGTGAGACTCTACCCTTGTCACTGATGTGTGACTCTGCCCTTGTCACTAATGTGAGACTCTACCCTTGTCACTAATGTGAGACTCTGCCCTTGTCACTAATGTGAGAATCTACCCTTGTCACTGATGTGAGACTCTGCCCTTGTCACTGATGTGAGACTCTGCCCTTGTCACTAATGTGATACTCTACCCTTGTCATTGATGCAAGACTCTGGCCTTGTCACTGATAGGAGACTCTGCCCCTGTCACTGTTGTGCGACTCTGCCCCTGTCACTGATGTGAGACTCTACCCTTGTCACTGATGTGAGACAATGCCCTTGTCACTGATGTGAGACTCTATCCTTGTCACTGATTTGAGACTGTACCTTGTCACTGATGTGAGACTCTGCCCTTGTCACTAATGTGAGACTCTGCCCTTGTCACTGATGTGAGACTCTGCCCTTGTCACCGATGTGAGACTCTACCCTTGTCACTGATGTGAGACCCTACCCTAATCACTGATGTGAGACTCTGCCCTTGTCACTATGTGAGACCTACCCTTGTCACTGATGTGAGACTCTACCCTTGTCACGATGTGAGACTCTGCCCTTGTCACTAATGTGAGACTCTACCCTTGTCACTGATGTGAGACTCTGCCCTTGTCACAGATGTGAGTCTCTACCCTTGTCACTGATGTGAGACTCTGCCCTTGTCACTAATGTGAGACTCTACCCTTGTCACAGATGTGAGACTCTGCCCTTGTCACAGATGTGAGACTCTACCCTTGTCACTGATGTGGGACTCTGCCCTTGTCACTAATGTGAGACTCTACCCTTGTCACTGATGTGAGACTCTGCCCTTGTCACTAATGAGAGACTCTGCCCTTGTCACTGATGTGAGACTCTGCCCCTGTCACTGTTGTGCGACTCTGCCCCTGTCACTGATGTGAGACTCTGCCCTTGTCACTGATGCAAGACTCTGCCCTTGTCACTGATGTGAGACTGTGCCCCTGTCACTGATGTGAGACTGTGCCCCTGTCACTGATGTTAGACTCTGCCCTTGTCACTGATGTGAGACTCTGCCCCTGTCACTAATGTGAGACTCTGCCCTTGTCACTGATGCAAGACTCTGCCCCTGTCACTGTTGCACGACTCTGCCCCTGTCACTGATGTGAGACTCTGCCCTTGTCACTGATGCAAGATTCTGCCCTTGTCACTGATGTGAGACTGTGCCCCTGTCACTGATGTGAGACTGTGCCCCTGTCACTAATGTGAGACTCTACCCTTGTCACTGACGTGAGACTCTGCCCTTGTCACTAATGAGAGACTCTGCCCTTGTCACTGATGTGAGACTCTGCCCCTGTCACTGTTGTGCGACTCTGCCCCTGTCACTGATGTGAGACTTTGCCCTTGTCACTGATGCAAGACTCTGCCCGTGTCACTGATGTGAGACTGTGCCCCTGTCACTGATGTGAGACTGTGCCCCTGTCACTGATGTTAGACTCTGCCCTTGTCACTGATGTGAGACTCTGCCCCTGTCACTAATGTGAGACTCTGCCCTTGTCACTGATGCAAGACTCTGCCCCTGTCACTGTTGCACGACTCTGCCCCTGTCACTGATGTGAGACTCTGCCCTTGTCACTGATGCAAGATTCTGCCCTTGTCACTGATGTGAGACTGTGCCCCTGTCACTGATGTGAGACTGTGCCCCTGTCACTGATGTTAGACTATGCATTTGTCACTGATGTGAGACTGTGCCCCTGTCACTGATTGTCACGTCTGATTAACATAATTTGTGACGTAAGGTCACGTGAATGGTGGACGCGGGAAGAAAGGAGCCTGCCTATTGGTTGAAAGTGTTGGGAGAGGAGTTGTTAGAAGACTTCCGTCAAGGAAGGACGTAATGTGTGTGTGCCTCAAGATTTCCACGTTGTATTACCTCAAATGATATTTCTGTGTACATAGTATACATATTAAAGTTGTTTTGTTGAAACAAGTTCTTCAGTGGATTATTGTGCACAAGATTCTGTATTGTGAGAACGCTTCATATAGTGATAGTTACACTGATGTGTCACTCTACTTCTGTCACTGATTTGATAAATGTTAAGAGTCGACTGATTTCATTTGTTTATAATATATTGTTCATTTAACATGTTAATGGCCATTAGAATGTTTTTTCAATGTTGATAGAGCATATGCCATTAAATAGCCTGTTGAAATAACATATGTCATTACATGACCTGTTGATATATCATATGTAATTATATGGCCTGTTGATATAGCATATGTCATTACATGACCTGTTGATAAAGCATATGTCATTACATGACCTGTTGATGCAGCATATTTCATTACATGACCATTACATGTAATGCCATAAAAATAATTATAATGTTGATAGTGAAGATTGGGGTTCAAACGTCAGTGTTCGAAATGCCCTGTCAGCGAACACAACCAAACTCCTTTGTTTACATTTGTTGACAGAAAACAACCTTCTTAAAGAAATCAACATCCCTTGGGCTCATACCCAACTATCCGCTTTGGGGGGGGGGTTTCTTCAGTACACCTGCCCTCAGCCCGTCAACCTTTCCATCTCTCGCGTTCATCTGATGACTTCAACAAACAGCGACAGTTCAAAGGTCACGTACGTCAGTACGTGAAGGAGACCCGTGTTATGTTGGTTTATATGTCCTTGAAGCGCATGGATATTAACGTAATCACAGAAATCCAAAGAGCCCAAACCCATGTACCCTGAACCCAAGAAATCCAGCTCACGAAATATCAACACACAAACCCAAACCAACACGAACCCCAACACACGAAAACGAACAAAAGAACCCCAACACATGAAACAACAAACACACGAACCCAAAACATGGACCCCAACACATAAACCCAAAAGCATGGACCCGACTCCTTGAACGCCATCTCAGAAATTGCACAGTCCAAGAGCCATAATTCTTGGTGTGGAGCATAATGAAACTTTTATAACTAAATTATCACTAAACGTTTTGGATACACAAAAATTGCCCCCCCCCACTAAAAATGTCCCACACAAATAATGTCCCACGCAAGTAATGTCCCACAAAAATAATTTCCCACAGGAATAATGTCCCGAACAAAAAGGTTGTCATTGATATATTTTAAAAAATTTATTTATCAGCTATAACGTTCAAAGTATATTTTTTAAATTTATGTTTTGGATTAACCAAACCACTGATTCGGTGAATTAACCAAGCTACAACTTCGGTGGATTAACCAAACTGTACTTTCAGTGGATTAACCAAACTGCCCTTTCAGTGGATTAACCAAACTGCACTTTCAGTGGATTAACCAAACTGCCCTTTCAGTGGATTAACCAAACTGCTCCTTCAGGGGATTAACCAAACTGCACCTTCAGTGGATTAACCAAACTGCTCCTTCAGGGGATTAACCAAGCTGCTCATTGAGCAGATTAACCAAGCGGCCCCTTCGGCGGATTAACTGAGCCGTTGCTTGACTAGATTTCTTTCCCGGACTATGCCACTACTCTATTTATTCAAATCACGTTTGTGTCTCCAGCCAGTGGTATCCTACCTCCACCACTGTGCCCTGCTGCAGTCCTGATCTAAACTTGTCTTTAAAACATCCCCTCACCCCAGGAGTGCATTAGCTGACCTTTACGTTCCCTGGCATCCGGTGAGATTTTGGTCTTAGTGGCTAAGTCCACTACGTCACACCGGGATATCCCTCCTCCCGGAGTTACTGTTATAGTGGTGGTAAAAAGAAGCACACAATAATAGAAAGACTGAGGAAACCACTGATATTTGTAAGACTGAGGAAACCACTGATATTTGTAAGACTGAGGAAACCAGTGATATTTGTAAGACTGAGGAAACCACTGATATTTGTAAGACTGAGGAAACCACTGATATTTGTAAGACTGTGGAAACCAGTGATATTTGTATGACTGGGGAAACCACTGATATTTGTAAGACTGAGGAAACCACTGATATTTGTAAGACTGAGGGAACCAGTGATATTTGTAAGACTGAGGAAACCACTGATATTTGTAAGACTGAGGAAGCCACTGATATTTGTAAGACTGAGGAAACCACTGATATTTGTAAGACTGAGGAAACCACTGATATTTGTAAGACTGAGGAAACCACTGATATTTGTAAGACTGAGGAAACCACTGATATTTGTAAGACTGAGGAAACCACTGATATTTGTAAGACTGAGGAAACCACTGACATTTGTAAAACTGAGGAAACCACTGATATTTGTAAGACTGAGGAAACCACTGATATTTGTAAGACTGAGGAAACCACTGATATTTGTAAGACTGAGAAAACCACTGATATTTGTAAGACCGAGGAAACCACTGATATTTGTAAGACTGAGGAAACCACTGATATTTGTAAGACTGAGGAAACCACTGATATTTGTAAGACTGAGGAAACCACTGATATTTGTAAGACTGAGGAAACCACTGACATTTGTAAAACTGAGGAAACCACTGATATTTGTAAGACTGAGGAAACCACTGATATTTGTAAGACTGAGGAAACCACTGATATTTGTAAGACTGAGAAAACCACTGATATTTGTAAGACCGAGGAAACCACTGATATTTGTAAGACTGAGGAAACCACTGACATTTGTAAAACTGAGGAAACCACTGATATTTGTAAGACTGAGGAAACCACTGATATTTGTAAGACTGAGGAAACCACTGATATTTGTAAGACTGAGAAAACCACTGATATTTGTAAGACCGAGGAAACCACTGATATTTGTAAGACTGAGGAAACCACTGATATTTGTAAGACTGAGGAAACCAGTGATATTTGTAAGACTGAGGAAACCAGTGATATTTGTAAGACTGAGATAACCACTGGTAGACTGAGAGAACTAATGATATTGTAAGAGTCCCCGTAAAACTTCTCCCAAACAACTCTTCTGAAATATTTGCTCTGTCTAAGGGACGTAATTCATTTCCCGCTCAAGATATCTGTTAACACATTTTTAGGAAGCTATAAATTATTGACTTCATTCATTTAACTGGCAGGTTTATGAAGTTTTCCCAGCTCCACGTCTAAGACACTCTGTGGAGACCATTCTCAAACTGTTATGAGACAGTGGCATTCCAGGTCCGTTTCCCTATCGTCGAAACAACCTGTTGGCGTGACGTCAGAGGTTTTATTTATAATCTTTTCATGCATAGTCGTTGTGTTAACATAGTTTGACCAGGACCGTACACGTGAACACAAGACAAGTGAACACAAGACAAGTGAACACAAGACAAGTGAACACAAGACAAGTGAACACAAGACAAGTGAACACAAGACAAGTGAACACAAGACAAGTGAACACAAGACAAGTGACTTCAAAGGCAACACATTCTTTTTTAGTGACTCGCCCACTTCATTCACGTGAACGTACTGAAGTCATAGTGGACACCCCACGTGACGGCGCTGTCAGAACATGGCAGACAAGACAATCATATTTATGAACAACGCCATTGACATGTTCTTATGGCCACTTACGGGTACTTAATGGCACTGACATGTACTTAGACAATGATGGGCAATTAGGGGAACTTACTGGCTATTAGGGTCACTGACGGGCAATTAGGGGCACTGGCGGGAAATTAGGGGCACTGGCGGGCAATTAGGGGCACTTAAGGGCTATTGGCAATTAGGAGCACTTGGGGGTAATTTGGAACATTGAATAGAATCGCATTGTGTAGTCATGTAACAAACATCTTTGGTTATTTTAAGTAAAGGCAGTCTTTTAAAAAGTTTTTTAAAAATGTGTGTGTGTGTGGGGAGGGGGGTGGGGGGGTGGGGGTGTGCGCGTCTTCACTAATTATTTATTTCTAACATCATTGTTTACTTCAACCCCCACCCCCCATCCACCTATTTCAAATCATAGCTGATAAATTTTATGATCTCCATCACAGCTGATACGAAACCTTGACGTCACTGGTTTGGGTGTCCCAGAAGTCACTTAGTGAAGGAACACGACAAATCTTGGATCAAACAACTGGCCTTGACACTGTTCTCTTCCTTAGCTGCTTAGTTAAGTTGGTAAGTCAATGTTAGATATCAGGGTTTCTCAAACTTTGTTCCAGGGGCTACATCAAGATGGTCATCTTTACTGAGAGTATGTTCCGAATTATTAATTAGACCGAAAAATGTTCTTTTTTTAAAATTTACGTTATTTTTTAAATTTAAGTCATAACCCCTTCTACAACATTTTTAGAACCTTTGGCAAGTCCCTTTACTGTTGGATTCATTAAATGTCAGTCTCAAATTTATCTGGTGGCTAGGCCTCTGTTGGCTGCCACTGGTGACTTCCTGTGACCACTTTCAAGATTGCTTCAACCAAAATTATTTAGATAGATTCCCAGGAATTGAACGTTGAAGACTATCACACCCATTTCCACCCCATCCCATTTTGTCCCACCTCATTTTCAATTCGGGAAGGTCAATTTTCTCTCTGTCACATGAGTTTTTACTAAAAGAAACTTTTTGTGGTGTTTTTTTAAAAATAAACAATTATATAATGAAGGACGTCTGAATTTATTGTGGTCAAAAGTAATTGGGTCATAGAGTGCAAGTGGAATGTTCTAGACCTCCATTTATTATCAAATCAATCATTGTACCAGATAGGTTCTAGACTTCCATATATAATCAAGTCAATTACGCTAGACAGCAATGAGCAAATAGCAAAACATTCCACTTAAAATTGACGGGTCATCTATAAGCAGATACATTTTAAGACAGTTTATTATCAAATCTGAATCTATATACCATACAGAGACTAAGTTCTCTCCTATATTATATCTTAAGTAATTCTTTACTCTTTATAGCGCTGAAAACGACCGTTCTGCTGAGCAGTTTGACGCTGGTGTCACAACAGCATTCGGAGCGCAATTCCTACGTTTGAATAAATGTCCAAAAAGGCTTTTTCCGATAAGTGTTTGTATAGATTCAGTGAAGATAGCTCTATAACTTCGAATGACAAAATGAGCTTGCAGGTGCAGACACTCGTTTTACAAAGTCCTACCCAAATCCCCCGGATAAAAAGTTATACGGTTTCTGGCTCCTTCACGGATGTCTTTATATTCCAAATGATGTAGTTTCGTAAGAAAGTCAAACTTTTTACTTAACTGCTCATAAGCAGATCCGCGTCTCCGTAGTTCTGTTATTAGTCTATCCTTAATTACGTTAAAAATGGTACATCTGAATTTTTCCCTGCCAGAGAGTTCGGTCTCGTTTCCTTTCACTTCGTCGAACTGGACTTTACGCTTATGTTTCCTCAGCATGTCATATGCTTTGCTATTTTCTCAGGATTTTTCAATAAATTTCGACTCATAATGATCAAATGTACTGGGTTTCCTTAAGAGTTTTAGGTATGTTACCAACGACTGATACAATTCAACGATTTTACCCAGGTCGATGTTAAAAGATTGGAGAGATTTGTTTACTTTGTTGAACCTTTCCAAGATGTCATTCCAGAGAAGTGACAAAAAGCAAGCTTCCATCGAGTCTGATGAATTCAGAAGACCTGAAGCCTCAGAGCGCGTAGATGGTTTTTCGTTTGCATCATTGGCAATTATCTGAAGAGCTGCCATGATCTCATCCCAGGAGCAGCATAGACTTCGGCAGGCGTGAGCTCGAGCAGACCATCTTGTCTGAGAAAGACTCTTCACGACTTTTGCATTGACTTCAGTTTCGACAGCAAATTTTCCCATCTGTGTGTTGATGCCGAAAAAATTATACAATGACTTCAAAATACCGATGAAAGATACATCAGTTTACAAGGACACATTCTTTGCACTGCGTTTTTCCAATAGTTGAGCCCTTCAGTAGCTAGTGACCCCAAATTTCCCAAACATCTTACAAGGGGCGCAAAACACGGCACCCTTGCTCTTTGAAAATATGAGCCTACGTCGAGGTCGTGTTTCACCACTGCTTAATGTTCGGCTAAAAAGTGACAGCGATAGATACCTGGTTTTATCTGAGTACTGACGCCTTGAAAAAGAAAAGTCGGCATCAATATTTTGTTTCACGCCATTTTGAACAAGGTACTCCAAGGTAACTTTATCTAGCACCCACTCAGCAGGATCGTTACATTTATTACATTCAGGATTTTCTAAATAATCGTTTTTATTGCTGTTACGGTTTTTTCCGAAATAATGTTTTCAGGTAGCTAGTTGCAGTCAGACACGTTTGTTGGAGTTGGCTGTTGACTGTCATCAGCAGCATCAATGCAACTGCCACTGGCTAATGCAGTAGTACTCCTAGTACTAGGACTAGAGCCATAACTAGGTCTAGACATAGACGAGACGGAAAATGTGTTTTTACTTAGGAACATTACGAAGAAGCTCTTTTTCTTTTTCGATTTTTTCTTTATTACATTTTCATTTCTGGAATCCGATAAGATTTTAATTGAAGTCAGTCATCGTGACATCGGTAAATTCTATTACGAATATAAAAAAGAGGGTCATTAAACAATAGGACTTTGTTAAATTATTTGGAATAATGTTTTTATGTTTCAACTTTTTGTTTAGTTGTTAATTTGTTTAAGATATTTTCGGTTTTCCTCAAATTTTCTTAATTCAATTTTTTCTCTCTTTGTTAAAGTAAACATTTTTTGAGCTTATGTAAAGATTCGACCACCGGGGCCACTAGGCTGGCTGGGGCCTTAGCCTGGCTGGGGCCTTAGCCTGGCTGGGGCCTTAGGCTGGCTGGGGCCGTAGGCCGGGCCCTTGTAGGCCTAGGCAGAACTCCGGTCCTGATCATAGCGAGATATTACGTTCATGTATGAATAGATTATATCTGTTAATTCTGAGAATACATGAAATATTTTTTTAGTTTCTATTCAAGCCTTACAAAATTTAATTCATTTTAACAATCTTCATGCAGTATTTGTTGCGCTGTTTTGGTAAGGGTTAGGACTAATCTGACCCCACCCCCACTGAAAACCCAACAGCCGTCCCTGTCAAGATAGTTACAACGCTTTAGCTGTTACAGCATTTTGTTTCCACTATAAACATGTTCATTCCCCAAGGTCACCTCTAGTAACCCAGATAGCTGAGGTCCTCAGAACAACATTAACTACTGCCCACCATCCCCGCTCCCCTCCCCGCCACAACTCCCAGCAACAACGCCATTAAATATCATCTTCCCAGATCATCATTCAATTTACATCTCTCTCCTATCAACTCGACCAGGCCACTTTGGCCCTCACTCCCAACCCAAGAAAAGCGTGAGAGTGTCTGTGTGTGTGTGGGGGCGGGGGTGTGAGGTATGGCCAGACCATTGCTTTCAGAGGGCGCCAATTAATCTTGACCCACCTCTAGGACTACCAGGTCCACTAATGTGAGAACAATTCTACGCGAGATCGTCCAAATGTTTCTTAGGAGAGGAAGTGAGATGAGAGCAATTATCTCTCTGTCTGCCTGCAAGACTGTCTGTCTACAACACTGTCTATCTACATGACTGTATACAAGACTTCTGTATACAAGACTTCTGTTTAAAGGACAGTCTGTCTACATGACTGTCTACAAGAATGTCTGGCTTCAAAACTGTATGTTTACAAGACTGTCTGTCTACATGACTGTCTGTCAACATGACTGTCTGTCTACATGACTGTCTGTCTACATGACTGTCTGTCTATATGACTGTCTGTCTACAAGACTGTCTACAAGACTGTCTGTTCACAAGACTGTCTATATAACTGTCTATATGACTGTCTATATAACTGTCTTTATAACTGTCTATATGACTGTCTATATAACTGTCTATATAACTGTCTACAAGACTGTCTATATAACTGTCTATATGACTGTCTAAAAACTGTCTATATAACTGTCTATATGACTGTCTAAAAACTGTCTATATAACTGTCTACAAGACTGTCTATATAACTGTCTATATAACTGTCTATATAACTGTCTATATAAATGTCTATATAACTGTCTATATAACTGTCTATATAACTGTCTATATAACTGTCTATATGACTGTCTATATAACTGTCTATATAACTGTCTATATAACTGTCTATATAACTGTCTATATAACTGTCTATATAACTGTCTATATAACTGTCTATATGACTGTCTATATAATTGTCTATATAACTGTCTATATAACTGTCTATATAACTGTCTATATAACTGTCTATATGACTGTCTATATAATTGTCTATATAACTGTCTATATAACTGTCTATATAACTGTCTATATAACTGTCTATATAACTGTCTATATAACTGTCTATATGACTGTCTATATGACTGTCTATATAACTGTCTATATAACTGTCTATATGACTGTCTATATAACTGTCTATATAACTGTCTATATAACTGTCTATATAACTGTCTATATAACTGTCTATATAACTGTCTATATAACTGTCTATATAACTGTCTAATGACTGTCTATATAACTGTCTATATAACTGTCTATATGACTGTCTATATAACATGAGGTCATTTACCAATATGAGGTCATCTACCAAAATGAGGTCATTTACCAACATGAGGTCATCTACCAACATGAGGTCATTTACCAACATGAGGTCATCTACCAACATGAGGTCATCTACCAACATGAGGTCATTTACCAACATGAGTTCTACTACCAACATGAGGTCATCTACCAACATGAGGTCATTTACCAACATGATGTCATCTACCAACATGAGGTCATCTACCAGCATGAGGTCATCTACCAACATGAGGTCATTTACCAACATAAGATCATCTATCAACAAGAGGTCATCTACCAACATGGGGTCATTTACCAACATGAGGTCATCTACCAACATGAGTTCAACTACCAACATGAAGCCATTTACCAACATTAGGTCATCTACCAACATGAGGTCATCTACCAACAAGAGATCATTTACCAACATGAGGTCATCTACCAACATGAGGTCATTTACCAACATGAGGTCATCTACCAACATGAGGTCATCTACCAACAAGAGGTCATCTACCAACTTGAGGTCATCTACCAACATGAGGTCATCTACCAACAAGAGGTCATCTACCAACATGATGTCATCTACCAACATGAGGTCATTTACCATCATGAGGTCATTTACCAACATGAGGTCATCTACCAAAATGAGATCATCTACCAACATGAGGTCATTTACCAACATGAGGTCATCTACCAACATGAGGTCATCTACCAAAATGAGATCATCTACCAACAGGAGGTCATTTACCAACATGAGGTCATCTACCAAAATGAGATCATCTACCAAAATGAGATCATCTACCAAAAGGAGATCATCTACCAACATGAGGTCATCTACCAAAATGAGGTCATCTACCAAAATGAGATCATCTACCAACATGAAGTCATCTACCAAAATGAGGTCATCTACCAAAATGAGATCATCTACCAACATTAGGTCATCTACCAACATGAGGTCATCTACCAACATGAGGTCATCTACCAACATGAGATCATCTACCAACATGAGGTCATCTACCAACATGAGTTCAACTACCAACATGAGGTCATCTACCAACAAGAGGTCATCTACCAACATGAGGTCATCTACCAACATGAGGTCATCTACCAACATGAGGTCATCTACCAACATGAGATCATCTACCAACATGGGATCATCTACCAACATGAGATCATCTACCAACATGAGGTCATCTACCAACATGAGTTCAACTAGCAACATGAGATCATCTACCAACAAGAGGTCATCTACCAACAAGAGGTGATCTACCAACAAGAGGTCATCTACCAACAAGAGGTCATCAGGGTATAAAATAACCTCAACAAAGCACGTTCTTTGACGTCACGTTTCTTTCTACTCCCCAGGTCCAAACTTAACATCGGCTGTCTCTTAAGCTGACCAGCACGTGACCACCTTACACAAACCAAAACAAATGGGCGCGAGCCGGGGGTGGGGGGAGGAGCATCGTTATGTCTGGGTGACCTCGACTGTGGGTGTTTCTATCACCAGAAAATTCCAAAAGGCCATTGTGTTTTGCTATCACTCTCAGAAGGTCAGTTTTGCCTGACCCGCGGCTAGCAGGGTAGAAATGTGACGTATTCAAGATTGTTGTTAGAGATTACCTTCAAACATTATGCTCTTACTGTCACTACCCTTAAAAATATCTTGTCAGACGTAACACACCTCTTTTTATGGTTTACGAGTCAAAACAAGGGTGACAACTTTCCTTCACCCCCCCCCTTTTTTTTTGCACTACAATGGATCATCCGTTTTAAATTCCTAGAAAAAACAGATGAAAACAATGAGGGGGAGGGGAGGGGAGGGGCGCAGTGGGGTATGTGGTGAAAAGTTCAATACACCACGCAATCACACACACAAACACACATACACACTAACACACGCATTTCTTTCACATTATGTTCATTGGTAAACACAGTACTGCCCGGTGAAGTCGAATCCTCCACAATAAATGATATTTAATTTGATAGTGAGGAAACGCAACCCAACCCAACAGTGATGAGCCATTGCCTTACGAGATGGCAGGATGCCGATTGATGAGTAAATGCAACCCAACCCAACAGTGATGCGCCATTGTCTTGCGAGATGGAAGGATGCTGATTAGTGAGTAAATGCAGCCCAACACAACATTGATGCACCATCGTCTTGCGAGATGGAAGGGTGCCGATTAGTGAGTAAGATTTCCTGGTTGGGCACCTCAGCAAATTTGTTGTTGTTGATTTAACAATGCTAGGATCGGAGCTTCCTAAATCATTGGTTTGAAGTTCAGAGATAGACTGTTCCTAAATCATAGGTTTGAAGTTCAGAGATAGACTGTTCCTAAATCATAGGTTTGAAGTTCAGAGATAGACTGTTCCTAAATCATATGTTTGAAGTTCAGAGATAGACTTTTCCTAAATCATATGTTTGAAGTTCAGAGATAGACTGTTCCTAAATCATAGGTTTGAAGTTCAGAGATAGACTGATTGAGTATTTGTTGGTTAAGAATCTTAACTATCTTAACTTAAGATAGCCCCAGTTCCTGACTTTAGTTGAACATTGCTTTACGTTCTATACCAGTGATGGTGAACCTATGGCACGCGTGCCACAGTCGGCACCCAACTAAGATATTACTACCTTAATTAAACCACTATGCTGGCACTTTGTGTTGGCAATTTGCTATAAATAAGTGGTTTCTGATTGAATTTTGGGCACGCGGTCCCAAATAGGTTCGCCATCATTGTTCTAATCTGTTCTATCTAGAGGAGAGGACAATATGGCCGTCGTTATGTTTCTGCTTGGCTTGGGTGCGGTGTAAAACTGTATAGGAAAATGTTTCACTAAAGTACCAGGACGCTTATCTTTTGCACTGAAAAACCTAACATGAAAATAGCATTAAGTTAACATCAAACTAACACCAAGTTAACATAAAAATAAAATCAAACTAATATCAAACTAACACCAAACTAACATCAAGTTAACATCAAACAAACACTTAGCTAACATTAAAGTAACATGAAACGAATGTCAAGCTAACATTAAATTAACATCAAGGTAACATTAAAGTAACATCAAAAAAACATCAAGCTAACAGTAAAGTAACATCAAGCTAACGTAAAGCTAGCATTAAAGTAACTTCAATAGAACATAAACCTAACATAAAGCTAACATAAAGTTAACAGAAAACTAACTTCAATCTAAAATAAGGCCTACACCAAAACTAACATCAAGGTAATTTAAAACTAAAATAACCACGTAAAAACAAAGTTCTTGACTATAAATCCCTTATATATGAGACATAACTAAAAGTATTGATTATGTTCAAACGCGACAAACATTTACAGCCTGAATGATTGAACTGCTCCTGGTGTTAAACACGAGATGTGGTCATCGATGGGTGGCGCGAACTCAAGTGACCCGTAAAATGTAAACAATAGCTACCGCTACATATAGTTTTGTATAGATAAACTAAAAATGCATTAATTCCATTACGGTACATTCGATCGATCTGAAATTTTGACAGGATGCATTGTTAGGTGACACGAGCCTATGTGCAAAATTTCAGCTCGATAGCATCACGGGAAGTGTGTCTTTTTTACTTTCCTTTTTCCGCCCGCCCGACTGCCCGAATACGAACGACAAGATTTCCAAATTAATATAAGGGATTTAATAAAGCTAACATCAAAGTAACATCAAGCTTAAACAAAACTTCCATCAAGTTAACAACAAACTTACATCAAGCTCACATCAAACTAAAGACAAACTACCACCAAAGGAATGAACTTCTCTCCTGTAATGATCAAAGCTCCCGGCTATAAGACCTTTAGCTAGGTAGTGCTGGACAAGACCACGTGATCATGATACAGAGGAACGATGTTCACGTTTCTAGATCACGTTAATAGCGTTGTGCCACGTGTATACATAACTACTTATAATCAGCGGCGTAGTGAGAGGGGGCAGATGCCCCAGGCGGCTCTATGATAGGGACGGAAAATTCCTCATTACTTATTAGGTTAAAAAACAAAGAAAGAGGAGTTTTCTACCTAAAAGAAATGGCAAGGAAGAAATGAATAATAGAAGAAAGAGAACTATCATAAAATATGTGACATTTCCTACTACCGAATTTTCAGTCACCATATTGGATGTTTTGTGACGCCTTGTTTGCACTAAAATTATTAGTTGCTAGAAAAGACAAAACTATTATTAATCCGTGTGTGATAGGCTTAGCATTCCTGACATTCCACTTATGTAAATATTGAATATCAGATTGTAGAACTTGTAGAAGGTTTCAAAGATTTTAAAAAATTGAAACAAGAATGAAACTGCTTCCCTTTCTGTAACGAATTAAAGTAAGCTTAAAGCTGATGGTATTTATATAATATGCTGCAGAAGTCAAACGTATGATGACACTGCTATCTTAGCTACGACACGGGAATTCAGTAAAGAATCTATCTAGTTGAATTTAGCCTTGCTCAATAGATAAATTTAAAAAAAAAGTAACACAGAGCTTCAATTGAAACAAACTCTGTAAATGTATTTGGTACATTCAAAAGTAGTGACGCATACTTTTTTACGTCCACACACTATTGGCAAGTTCTAATTGCTGCTACAGGCAAGGAATTTCATTAAAATTAATTATACTTTCAGGATATGCAAATGTGTGTAAGCGCTGATGCAGTAAATATATCAAGGGGTTTTTAAAGTTATTATTGACAATAATAGAAATCTGTTAGAAGCGGTCAAAAACACGCAAGAAGACGCGGGAAATTTACTAGCAGCTACAATCGAATAGTTTTCTTCGTTTGTTTGGCCTCTGGAAAAGTTTACTGTATGATGGAAAAATTTACTTACAAACAGAGAAACTTGATTTAATTTATTGTTCTCAAAAGATAAAATGCTTTGCAGTTTGCAGATGCTACTCGTAGAGAAGCGATTGAATTGGTAGAACTTGCTTTGACTTTAGATTAAATTTATGTAAAAGTAAAAGGCTTGAAATTTAATAAAACAACCCTGACGAAGAACGAGAGAACAACGTTTTGGTGATGGAAGTGAAGATGCAACCATCATCAACATACGTAATTCCCGTAATGTATGTAATGCTTCTTGGATGTAATGCTGATTTGTTCAATAGTGCGCACCAAAAATTACTGCACCAAATATAACTCTTTTCGAACGTTCCGCACAAAATTGTGCAATATGATAATACATGAATCAAATAAAAATAAATGAAAGTTCTGTATTACGTTATTTTTTTAATCTGATGTGTATTTATTTTGAAAACTTCCGTCATTTTTGACGGGTGATACGCTAGTGTTAAAATAAAATAAAAAAGCTGTATTCTTCATTAGATGCCGTTATTGTAGAAATTCATGAGAAGTTCTGACAGCTGCAGCGTTTAGATATGATTTCATTACTAAGGCTAATCTACTTGAATTTCAATGACTATTATTTGAAATTAAAGCGCGTCTTATCTATACACATCTACTACTATACAGTAGATTATTGCATCCTACGTTCTGTTTAGAACAGTGGTTCTCAAAAAATAAATGCATAGTTTAAAAAAAAAGAAATAAAAAGAAAACATTTTGACGAAGTATTTGTTGAAATTACTATCTGACCCGTCGCGCGGTGCAACGATCTCAGTATAAAGGAATAAATTTAAAGAAACCAATGAGTGGAACTTAAAAAAAAATTATACCAGAAACCTTCGCGGAAGTGTGCTAATAATTATATAATTCAAATTCATTTAATGGCAAACGGATAAATAAAATAATATTTATAAAGGTTACATAAGAAAAAAAACGATATTGAGGACCCCGGCTCCTAAATGAATGATAATTTTTAAAAATATACTGCCAATGTACTCAAAAACGTATCAAATTATCAAGGTGATCGGTTGAATAAAATAATAATTATAAATCTTATATCACGAAAGAACATAAAAGGCCCTGGCGCCCCAAATGATGCAAGATATAAATGTCAAAATCCCTATATTTGGCAATCTGGATCATGATGGATATGTGTGTTAATCTTTGTCAAGAATGTGTAAATTCGAATGGGAAAAACATCTTAAAAATTAACCAAAATGAATAAATAAATTAAAGAAAAATAAAATAAAGAAATTAGCATCCGTCAAAAAAGGAATGGACATAGTATTATTAATATGGGCCGTCACGTATTTGTGTATCAAGTTTTGTCAAGATTCATCCATTAACCCAGTAACTTTTTATAGAGCTCATTTAAGGAAAAAAAAACATTTTGGGCCCTTACCCATTATGAGGGGTATATAAAAAAAACAACAAAACGTTTGTAAGAACCCTTTGCAGAAGTGTAGTCAACAACTTCCCAAAGTTTCATGTCGATCGATAGAATGGCATTGGTAGCGAATGTTTGAAATACTATTTATATAGATCATATTAGGAAAATATGAAATTAAGGGCCCATTAATGGTGCAATATGTATGTTCAAATTCAAAACCATGTAGATTTCACTTTGGCTCTTGATGAATATAGTTATAATTTTTTTTAAAGATCGTGTGAAATCGAATATAACAAACATTCCCATGTAGATTAATTACACAGGAGGGTTTGTAACAAAAGCAGTCAATACACTTTTAGTTTTGATTAAATTTAATTGGTCACCTTGTAGTTTCTAATTAGTTTCGTTTTATTTGGCAAATAAAGCATGCATAAAGTAATGACATAAAGGATATGTCATTTTTTGTTGTTGTTAATTGTGACGTAAATCATTGTCTATGCTTTCCAGGAATTCCAAAACCAAATTAAAAAAGAGCATACAATCGATTTAAAAATGTACTTTTTGTTAACCAACGTACTTCGGTGTGAATAAGTATACGACTATAGTCTTCTTCATTTTCTAATGTTGAGCAAATAATCTCTCATTGAAGGCATTCCTTTTGATTTTACTACTGCTCTAATCATATAATCTAATGATCCATGCAAACGTTCACTGAAATTTTTAGAGAATAAATGATGGCGATGAAAGAAACAATGTACTGGAAATACATTCGGTACAGCATTTTTAAGTATGCAAGAAAGCCTCTGTATCTGCCTACCATTACCGGAGCATCTTCAGTAGCAACAGAAAGGATATCAAGGATATTAGACATGGATGTAGCTTTAACATCAAAAAATCATTTAAATTTTAATTCAGTTAATAACGTTTCAACTTTTCGTATCTGTCTTTTAAACATTTTGACATATTTCAAATATTCAACACCGAATTGTCGGAATTTCTCTTCGGCTCACTCATTCTCTTTTCTGTTGTAACACACTTTTATAATTAAGTAATAACTTTTTCAATGGATTGCTGCAGTAAAGCCCTTTTGAAATAAATTATTTGATGATAGGATACAATTTAGATTAATATAACTTCCCGACGCATTGAAAATTACACAACCTTGCCACCCTCGTTGATTCACGTTAAATAAAACAACCCCGCAAAACCAAGTTTTTGACTATAAATCCCTTATATATGAGATATAACTAAAAGTATTGATTATGTTCAAACGCGACAAACATTTACAGACTGAAACCGAAATTATCTCCCCTGGCTTTAAAACTTGGGGAAGGGGGGAGGGGGTGTGGACATGGACGGGTGGCGTCAACGCGTTAACTCAAATTCTGATGTAAACCAACTGGTTAAAAAATGAGATGTGTTCACCGATGGCTGGCGTGAAGTCAAGTGACCCGCAAAATGTAAACAATAGCGACCGCTACATATAGTTTATATAGATAAACTAAAAATGCATTAATTTAATAACTTTACGTTCGATCGATCTGAATTTTTGATACGATGCATTGTTAGGTAACACGAGCCTAGGTGTCAAAGTTCAGCTCGATGGCATCACGGGAGTGGGTCATTTTTAAATCCCTTATATTAACTTCACCACCGGTCATCTCTGTCTGTCTGTCTTGGGCGGGCGGAAAAACACAAGTAAAAAATGACCCACTTCCCGTGATGCGATCGGGCTGAAATTTGGCACACGGACCCGTGTCACCTAACAATGCATCGTATCAAAATTTCAGATCGATCGAACGTACCGTAATTAAATTAATGCATTTTTAGTTTATCCTTATATAACGTATGTAATTCAAACTCACTGTTTGTTTATTGTTTTTTTTCCACGTGAAAGTTTGAGTTGACGCGTTGAGGCGACCCATCGAAGCACCGGCGTGCTTTTGTTTACATTTTACGTGTCACGCTGAGCTCGGTCAAGCGATCGAAGACCAGACTTTTCCCCTCTCCCCCACCCACCCCCACCCCGCCCCCACCCCACCCATGGGTTATGAAGCAATGTTGTGTTAAGACAGATTCAGTCAGTAAATGTTTGTAGCGTTTGTAAAAACAAAGTTTTGGACTATAAATCCTTTATATATGAGTCATAATTAAAAGTATTGATCATCTTCAAACTCGACAAACATTTACAGACTTTATCTGCCTTAACTCCTGCTGTTTAACCGGGTTTGGGGGTGGGGTGGGGTTGGGAGAGGGGAAAGGTCTGGTCACCGATCGCTGGACCGAGCTCAGCGTGACACGCAAAATGTAAACAAAAGCACGCCGGTACTTCGATGGGTCGCGTCAACGCGTGACTGAACAATCACGTGAAAAAAACAACAATAACAAACAGTGAAATTGAATTACATACCTCGAATAGAGATAAACTAAAAATGCATTAATTTAATTACGGTACGTTCGATCGATCTGAAATTTTGATACGATGCATTGTTAGGTCACACGGGTCGGTGTCAAATTTCAGCTCGATGGCATCACGGGAAAAGTGTCATTTTTTATTTTTGTTTTTCCGCCCTCCCGACCGACCGACCGCGAACCCAAGACAGAGAGACAGAGAGACAGAGAGAGAGAGAGAGAGAGAGAGAGAGAGAGAGAGAGAGAGAGAGAGAGAGACAGCGGTGAAGCTAATGTAAGGGATTTAATAAAACAAACCCGTAAAAACAAAGTTTTTGACTATAAATCCCTTATATATGAGACATAACTAACAGTATTGATTATTTTCAAACATTTACAGACTGAATCTGTCTTAACTCAACTTTGCATCATATCCCTAGTGAGGGGTGGGGGGTGTGGTGGGTGGGGGGGGGAGAGGGGAAAAGTCTGGTCACCGATTCGCTTGACCGAGCTCAGAGTGACACGTAAAATGTAAACAAAAGCGCCCGTCGCTTCGTTGGGTCGCCTCAATGCGTCAGCTCAAAATTTCACGTGGAAAAAAAACAATAACAAACAGTGAATTTGAATTACATACCTCATATAAGGATAAACTAAAAATGCATTAATTTAATTACGGTACGTTCGATCGATCTGAAATTTTGATACGATGCATTGTTAGGTCAGACGGGTCCGTGTGCCAAATTTCAGCTCGATGGCATCACGGGAAAAGTGTCATTTTTTATTTTTGTTTTTCCGCCCGACCGACCGACCGACCGCGAACCCAAGACAGAGAGACAGAGAGAGAGAGAGAGAGAGAGAGAGAGAGAGAGAGAGAGAGAGAGAGAGAGAGAGAGAGAGAGAGACGGCGGTGAAGCTAATGTAAGGGATTTAAAAATGGTATTTTTTCTGACCTATTTATAGAAATTTCGCTTTCTTACGCATCAACCTTGATCATGATATAAACCAATTATTTTGATTGGTTATAGCTGTGGAAATTACCGAAGTTCTACTTCCTTTTCTAGGCAAAACATCATTGTATTCCGTGACTGATAGCACCTAAGATGTTATTTAGTTAGTAGAAAAAGAATTCAGATACTATTTTATTTATTTTATTATTAATTTTTTTTTAAATTTCAATAACAGTAAAAATGAATCACAATTTTATTATATTATTCTAAGCCTTGCGCGGACCCCCTGACGTTGTTCAGTGACCCCCAAATCAATTTTAATTTTCCATGCTTCCCCTGAAAGGTGACGGGGACCCCTTGGGGTCCATAGGGATTACTTTGGGAACCACTGGTTTAGAACATATAGGAAAGTGACTCAGCGTTCACAAGCCACGGCTATGAGGGGCCACGCTAATCCCAGCCGCCTAACTAGTGTCAGGTGGGTGTCGGAGCTGGATGGACTCGGCTACACCCCCGGCCCCGGGGGACAAATCCCTGCCTTCGTGGAGATTAGAACCCTTGACACTCGGTACGCAATCCGAGCGCGCATGCCTTTCGACCACTGTTCCCTATGACATTCACAAGCAAGGAATTTAGATTGAAATCACGGGATATAAAAAAATGACTTAATAAATTCAAACCAAAGACTTATCGTATTAAAATTTCTTACAATATTCAGGATCAAAGTTTTCCAGCGTAATGCAATAACATAACATCGAACATTCCTTTCAACTTCTATACATAATGCTAGCTATAAATGTGAGAGAATCTTCTATAAACTTTGGTTATTAATTTTTTAAAAATTGCTATAAGCAATGAGTGCATAAGATTGACCAATCTACCTAATTGGGCTATTGGACACAAAAGGACACTAACAAATCAAATGACATCAACGATTTTAGCCAGAGGAAAAGCAGAAAATTTAGAATTTTTAGAATCAAGAAAGAAAAAAGTTTTTTAAGTTAGATTTCTAACATAACAATTTGTAAAGTTCGTATAAAGTTTCGGTTTTTCGTTCTCATAAAACTTATTCTTTCTTTATTACACTACCTTGTTTTATAGGGAAAGGTTGGCATTCTTGTCATCTGTCTTAGGCTGCTTAAACCCTTAGTCCAATCATTAAGCCTTGAAACACTAGAGGAAAGAAGAAACAGAGATCAAAGTAGTAATAATACATAAGATAATTAATTCTAATTTGGAAATACAACACAAAGATAATCTAATACAACCCTCAGATAGACATACTGTATTCATATAGTTGTATAAATCTATATAGAAATATAGTAATTGTATTCACATAGTTGTATTCATTTCTATATAAATAAAGCCATTGTATTGAAATGTCTCTTTCATGTCTACATAGAAATAGAACCAATGTATTTCGATACTTCTATACATCTATACTGTTTTCAGATACTTTTATACATCTCTGTAGAAATATAGCGACTGTATTCAGATACTTTTATGCATCTCTGTACAAATATAACGACTGTTTTCAGATAATTCTATAGATTTCTATATAAATATAGCAGCTGTACTGTATATGCTACAGGCAGTGTGTGAAATTCAGGCTATAGAATGCCTGGTGGTTTTAGGCAAAGTATTAAATGATTGCTATTTAATACATTGCCTAGGCATTCTATAGAATGCCGAGTTGTCGTCCGTCAGAGCATGTAATTTGCCTACCTCCGCCATTTTCCCCGCCACTGATGTTGGAGGTGGGGCTTTGGTCGTTGTTTGATGATGGAGATCGAAGCTCGTGAGTGTTGAAAGTTATTGTAAGACATCGTTTAGCCAGTACGAGGTTCCACTACCACATCACAGACAATATTGACAAAATTCTCCTCACGACGTCACTGTATATCATCCGGCTGAGATTCCACAGATCTTCTCCAGTAACGTTTCCCTTTGGATTGCTGTGTGACCATGTCGAAAACGAATGTAGTTTTAGGACAGGAATCACGCCATGTTGACATGCAACGACGATTCTACGATGAGTTATCTAAAGTAAGAGCCGATGCTGCTAAAAACAGCTTTAAAAAAAACCGAAACTAGTTTTTTTAAAAAATTGTGGACGATCTGAAAAAGGCTAAGACCACCATTAAAGCAAGAACCACGGCACTTTTGTCTGGTGAAACACTATGATGTCATGATGGTGGAAAATAAGAGTAAGTTGATATAGCCTGTTAAGAAGGTGTGAGTGCCATTCAGTTTTACATCGCGGACTCCGATATATTTGACGTACTTCATACGGCCTATTGGGCCATTGAGCATGGAGGACGGGACAGAATGTTGAAAGAACTTTCACCCAAATACAATAACGTTACCCGTCATGAAATTGAACTGTATTACCCTTTGTGAAACTTGCCAGATAAAACAAAAAGGTGTAAAAAAGGCATTGTGGTCAAGACAATGGTTTTTTCTTATCGACTTTCAATCCCATGCTGTTGGGGAATACAAGTTTATAATGGTGTATCAAGATCATCTCACTAAGTTTGTGGATTTCAGGGCCCTAAAGACAAAGAATGCACAATAAGTACCATACCAGCTCGAAAGACATATTTACTTTGCTTGGTGCTCCAAAGATTCTACAGTCCGATAACTGTAGGTAATTTGCAAAGAATTTGGTAAGCAGCCTAAAGGAGGACTTGCCCACCTTGAAGATCGTTCATGGTAAGCCGCACCACAAAGCTAAGGGGAGCGTCAAAAGAGCTAACCAGGACATCGAAAATAGTCTGTGTGCTTGTATGCAAGATGAAAAAACTGGCCACTGGAGTGAGGGGTTACGGTTCGTCCAACTCATGAAGAATAGAGCTTTTCATTCTGGGATTCAAAGATCACCATACGAAGCTCTCTTTGGCTGCAGAGCTCAAGTAGGCCTCACAACGTCGTCTCTACCTGACGATTATTTACAAGATGTGGAAACAGAGGAAGACCTCGAGAAAATAATACAGAGCGTACAAACGACCCAAGAACAGGAAAACAGAGATGAACGAATGCAAGAGACAGCGATTTCTGCAGAAGACATGTATGAGAATGCAATCCATGATGATGGAAACCAAATCGGTGGTGAAGCCATGGTTATCGATGAGCCTTCCATTTCCGTGGTTTACCGAAGACCCTTCTTCTTCTACTACCTGCTGCGTCTGCTTAAAAGAAACCAGCGGTGCTCATACATGTCGAAAGTGTAGTCAAAATGTTCATGCAATCTGTGAGCATTACGCTAATAAGACGATGATGACTACGAAGTAGAAGTAAGAAGGTGATGGGGTTAGCATTTTGTGCACTGTTTGCTTCAATAATAGGGAAAGCTATCAAAAATAAAATGGAATCGCTTGGTCTATACAATGCTACAAATTTCCAGTGATTGAGTAAAGACAATCTCATACTTGTGCCCCCCCACCCACTTACAGACGAATGTACTGTGAGATCTCGTGATTCTATTGTTGTCTCTCGTCCACCTGGGGGCAGACGCCTTAAGAAGAACAACTCCAAACATCATCCCCCAACGATGACCACTCACAGCTCGATATAGCTTCGTGTCTGCCGCACATTGTGACCACCGCCCACTTTGGTCCATTCTCACGTGTCGAGAACTAGGTCAGCTGTCAGTGCAAGTCAGTCGCCTTAAACAATCGATCAAATAGAAACCTTACAGAAACTATACGTTTGTTTTTCAACCATCAATTTCACTTATTTCGTTGTTTAGCTTGACTTATGTCATGTTTAATTTGACTTAATCGATGTATTAATATTGACTTGATCAAATCTAAACTTTTGGGGCTGGTATGTTCAGGTACATTCATGTTTTAGATGGTAGATGAGGTACATTCATGTCTTAGATGGTAGATGAGGTACATTCATGTTTTAGAATTTAGATGGTAGATCAGGTACATTCATGTTTTAGATGGTAGATAGGTACATTCCTATGGTTCCTTTTACCCTAAAGATGGTTTTGGTATAGTTTTTGTAATGGTCCCTTTTGCCAGAAAGCTGTAAATTTAAAAAAAAACAGAAAATAAATAGATAAAGAGAGAAAAAATTAAATCTAATTTCAATATTGAACAACTTAACGATGACGTTCAAATCGAGTTATTTTTGGTGTAGTATTTTTTTTTCAAATACTTTATTTTGAGCGGTCCTCTTTGAAAAATCTATTAATGTCAAATTGCGGTGCGCACGTTTTCGTCTACCCATCTTAAATTTAGCTGTGTCATATTATTATAACATTTACATTTGGTTTGGCTTTTACATAACCTATATACACTTATACAATATACACTTATACAATATACACTTATACAATATACACGTATACAATATACACTTATACAATATACACTTATACAATATACACTTATACAATATACACTTATACAATATACACTTATATAATATACACTTACACAATATACACTTATACAACTTAAACTTTGACTACCGGACTTATTAACATAAGTAGATTAATCTAAATAAAGTAAACCTTAAAACGCTTAATTACTTTGTATTGCGAATTGAATATGTTATGTTCATTTTTTTGTAGTCGGAATAACATAGGCCATTATAAAAGACAAAACGTAGAAATTCTAAATCGAATTGAACTCCTTCGTGCCTGTGGTTCCAAAGCATTTTTTTCGCTTTAAAATGGCATATCTCTGTTTCACATAAGATTTTAACTAATAGATAAATCTGGTAAATAACTTGGCAAATAAAAATTGCAATAACCAGTAACTAATAGTGGGGAAAAGGGTCAGCACACTCCCGCTACAAAGTGCGGGTATATTTCTTGTAAGAATATAAAAATAAAATGCTTCCTCACTTTGGTCCTGTACTATAAAATGCATCTTCTGTATGGGGCCCATCCACCAAAGAAAACATTGATAAATTTGAGCAAATTAAAAAAAGAGCTGCCAGATTCATTACTGGAGAATATTCAAAACTGACAAGAATAACACTATTAGTTAAATCATTAAACCTTGAAACACCGGAGGATAGAATAAAAAAGAGCAAAGTTGTAATACGTAAGGCAATTATTTCTAACTTGGAAATACAACACAAAGATAACTTAATACAACCCTCATATAGAAATATGGATAAAACACATCTCTTATACCTTATGTAAGAACAAACATATACAAATTCTATTCTTCCCGGCCGGAATTCGGACGTGGCATGGTTTGCCTGAAGAAAACAGGAAAACCAACACTTTATCAACACTTAAAACTCTAATAAAAATGCAAGACTAGGCTCAAACAATGGATAAGCGTAGGGCCCAAAAATCTTTTGCATAGAAGGAGCGTCTGTAACAGATACTATAAGATTATTAGATGTTGGGTAAAGATGTTTTTAATTAGTTCCAGCTAATGATAAATTAGGCGATAAAGACATTGACATTTGTTTTAATCTTCCTCTTGTAGAAATATTTTCCCCACGCCCATACATACATGTCTTTGAGTTCAGTCGCAGCAATTATTTCGTCACATCCACTCAGAATGGTCAGTCCAGAAGTTTCTCTCTAGGTTTCTAGGTCAGGTACAGAAAACTTCTCCACCATGCCGAATTCGGAAAATCCTAAATATTTTTTTTGCCATTGCTGAAAATGCCAGAGGAGAAGAAAGAGTTTCCCCCGAGGCAAAAATTCCACCAAAATGTCCGTTAAAATGTTCCCCAGATTAACCCATGAAATCCCATCAGTTATTTTAGAATTGAGAGCACAGCCATATCGGTAAAAGCCTGCTATGGAACGCTACCATTTTGGACTATATTTTATAATAAAGTGTCTTGTATTTGATAGCAAGCATTATATCAAGATTGTTCTGTGGAATATTTGATTACCACAGCTTTATTATCGAAACTAAAGTTGGTTGGGAGGGGGGAGGGTGGATGAGGCTAAGTGTAAAAGTTTACGTTGAATTTAATTTGTTAAGAATCGAAGAATCGAAGTTCCGGATAGGGGTCGGTCAATGGTTAATGTAGGTCACAGGTCACATACTGGTCACCTGAAAATGCGAGATGCAATGATAGTTTGAACAAAGCGAATTTTCTTTTTCATGGTCTCATTGTACCGATTGACCAGGGATTTTAGACAAGAAACTTAATAATATAGCTGTATCGCGATACCAAATAGACCAGTGATTATAGAACAGAAACTAACTAGTCTTGCTTCTCATGGTACCAAATAGAATAGAGATTTTAGACTAGAAACTTACACGTCAGGCTGTCTCTCGTGGGACCAACACAACGTTACACATCCTTTTATATGAGCCCCCACTCCCCACCCCAAGCCCAGGTCACTTATAATTTCAGGCCCCAGTTATAGACAATCTGGGCCAATGTGCCAGCTCCAGGAGATAAAATGACCATACCATATCTCGTTCTCTTAGAGTGCGGACTGCTGGTCAGAAATTAGAATTCTCCCAGACAGAGGATATTTTTTATGTCCCAATGCCCCGAGCCCAAATTTTATGATGATCAACTGTGAAAACAACAGTCATAACGGTTTAGGGTGTCTTCGTTTATCTTTGCGTGTCTCCGCGTGTCTTTGTTAAATGTCAGCTCATGTTTAGGGATCTTTCGAACACAGATATTTCCGAAAACCTGCATGTTTTTATTGTTGAAATGAATACAGGCAGCCAATTAAAATTTCATTAAAAGGCCATTAACATTTTAACGACAGCCAATGCGTGGACTCGTGTGATGATGAATGAACTGTTAAAGATTAAATTTTGAAAAGCAGATATTAGGAAACGACTGTTTGACACTAAGTTAACTGTCTTCTGAAGACGCCAATGAAAATTATACCTTATGTACTCTTAACCCTTAAAACTCTTTATTATTTCTAATAAGTGACATCAATTATTTTCTTATTAAGAACACGGGGAAGGTGAAGGTTACGTGTGGTCCGGTAACATAAATAATTGGGAAGACAATGCCGACCTTGAAACTAATGGATGTTGAACGAGGCTGACCCGAGGGTTGGACTTATTGAAGAGTTTTTCCAGTTCGTTTTTTCCTTGTTAGGTTGTTTGTTTCTCGAACATTTTAGATGAGTCGTGGTGAATAGAAATAGAGAACAAAGCGGTCACGGCAAAGCACGGCGAGTCAAGGCAAGTAGTCCCTTCAAGTCAAGGCGAATCAAAGCTAGTCCCAAGCAAGCCCCAGCTAGTTCCGGCACGTCACGGTGAATCACGGTAAGTCACGGCAAGTTACGGCGATCACGGCAAGTCACAAGTCACAAGTCACGGCAAGTCACAGCTAGTTCCGGCAAGTCCCAGCTAGTTCAGGCACGTCACGGCGAATCACGGTAAGTCACGGCGATCAAGGCAAGTCACAAGTCACGGCAAGTCACAGCTAGTAGTACCGGAAAGTCACGTCAAATCACGGTAGGTCACGACGAGTCACGGCAAGTCACGGCGATCAGGGCTAGTCCCGGCAAGTCACGGCGAGTCACGGTAAGTCACGATGATCAGGGCTAGTCCCGGCAAGTCACGGTAAGTCATGGTATGTCACGACGGTCACGGCAAGTCACGGCGAGTCACGGTAAGTCACGAAGAGTCACAGCAAGTCTGAGCTGATTAGGTTTTTCCAAACAATGTAATTTGGCATGGATCCTTCCACTCTTATCTGTAGTCCTCATCCCGAGAAGCTTCGTAGCTTAAATTAATCGCCAGAATACAAAATCTGGGCAATCGATGGCCTCAACCTAGTGAAATTCAGGTGTCATCTCATTATGGAAATCATGGTTAACTCTTGGTGAGACCAGTATTTCAGAATTTGAGGGTAAAAATTAACAGTTTTAGAGTCAGAGCATACGGTTATAGGTGAACGTTTACAGTTTTAGGTGAAAGTTGACAGTTAGACTGTCAAAGTTTACAGTTAGACTGTCAAAGTTTACAGTTAGACTGTCAAAGTTTACAAGTAGACTGTCAAAGTTTACAGTTAGATTGTCAAAGTTTACAGTTAGAGGTCAAAGTTTACCGTTAGAGGTCAAAGTTTACAGTTGAAGGTCAAAGTTTACAGTTGAAGGTCAAAGTTTACAGTTGAAGGTAAAAGTTTACAGTTGGCGGTAATAGTTTACAGTTTTTTTTCTGTTGTAAAGCTAAGAAATCAAGTAATCTTAACTACCTATCAATGCTAGGGAAGCAAAAGCTTACAAAACATAACTGTTATGGTGAATCTGTATCGTTACAAAGGTAAACTAACATAACCTTGACATATTTTTTACAACCATGATTTTTTTATGGTGAATAGTATCTAAACGACGTAGTTTCCTCTCGTTGTACATGCAGACAGCCTCCTTATAGTGCCAGCAACAAATCTGAGACCTATTGATGTTGATCATTAAGCACTAGGGAATAAAAATGTGTGTACCATCGTGTTCTAGCGTTGCAGTCTACAATATTAAAAGCTGACTTCACGAGCACGGAAACTCTCGCACTAAAGTCTCAACTAAATCAGAGCTCTGTGTGACGTCACTGGCTGATTGTTGTTGACATTAAAGATCAATGTGACGTCACTTGCTGGTAATGAAACACCAGGAAGCTTGGGTGAGTGTTGTTGAAAGGAACTATTTATCAACATAGGGGATCCTAAAGTCTTGGAAGCAGATTATTTTTTGTTTAACCAAGCCCAACCGTAAAGCCAAGAAATAGGGCATTGTTTAACCACTTCCAACTGTTACACCTAGGGCATTGTTTAACCACGTCCAACTGTTACACCTAGGGCATTGTTTAACCACGTCCAACTGTTACACCTAGGGCATGGTTTAACCACGTCCAACTGTTACACCTAGGGCATTGTTTAACCACATCCAACTGTTACACCTAGGGCATGGTTTAACCACCTCCAACTGTTACACCTAGGGCATGGTTTAACCACGTCCAACTGTTACACCTAGGGCATTGTTTAACCACATCCAACTGTTAGACCTAGGGCATGGTTTAACCACGTCCAACTGTTACACCTAGGCCATTGTTTAACCACGTCCAACTGTTACACCTAGGGCATTGTTTAACCACGTCCAACTGTTACACCTAGGGCATTGTTTGACCTCGTCCAACTGTTACACCTAGGGCATTGTTTAACCACGTCCAACTGTTACACCTAGGGCATTGTTTGACCGCGTCCAACTGTTACACCTAGGGCATGGTTTAACCAGGTCCAACTGTTACACCTAGGGCACTGTTTAACCACGTCCAACTGTTACACCTAGGGCATTGTTTAACCACGTCCAACTGTTACACCTAGGGCATTGCTTAACCACGTCCAACTGTTACACCTAGGGCATTGTTTAACCACGTCCAACTGTTACACCTAGGGCATTGTTTAACCACATCCAACTGTTACACCTAAGGCATGGTTTAACCACGTCCAACTGTTACACCTAGGCCATTGTTTAATCACGTCCAACTGTTACACCTAGGGAATTGTTTAACCACGTCCAACTGTTACACCTAGGGCATTGTTTGACCTCGTCCAACTGTTACACCTAGGGCATTGTTTAACCACGTCCAACTGTTACACCTAGGGCATTGTTTGACCACGTCCAACTGTTACACCTGGGGCATGGTTTAACCACGTCCAACTGTTACACCTAGGGCACTGTTTAACCACGTCCAACTGTTACACCTAGGGCATTGTTTAACCACGTCCAACTGTTACACCTAGGGCATTGTTTAACCACGTCCAACTGTTACACCTAGGGCATTGTTTAACCGCGTCCAACTGTTACACCTAGGGCATTGTTTGACCACGTCCAACTGTTACACCTAGGGCATTGTTTAACCACGTCCAACTGTCACACTTAGGGCATGGTTTAACCACGTCCAACTGTTACACCTAGGTCATTGTTTAACCTCGTCCAATTGTTACACCTAGGGCATGGTTTAACCACGTCCAACTGTTACACCTAGGGCATTGTTTGACCTCGTCCAACTGTTACATCTAGGGCATTGTTTAACCACGTCCAACTGTCACACTTAGGGCATGGTTTAACCACGTCCAACTGTTACACCTAGGGCATGATTTAACCACGTCCAACTGTTACACCTAGGGCATTGTTTAACCACGTCCAACTGTTACACCTAGGGCATTGTTTAACCACGTCCAACTGTTACACCTAGGGCATGATTTAACCACGTCCAACTGTTACACCTAGGGCGTGGTTTAACCACGTCCAACTGTTACACCTAGGGCATTTTTTAACCACGTCCAACTGTCACACTTAGGGCATGGTTTAACCACGTCCAACTGTTACACCTAGGGCATGGTTTAACCACGTCCAACTGTTACACCTAGGGCATTGTTTGACCACGTCCAACTGTTACACCTAGGGCATTGTTTAACCACATCCAACTGTTACACCTAGGGCATTGTTTAACCACGTCCAACTGTTACACCTAGGGCATTGTTTAACCACGTCCAACTGTTACACCTAGGGCATTGTTTAACCACGTCCAACTGTTACACCTAGGGCATTGTTTAACCACGTCCAACTGTTACACCTAGGGCATTGTTTGACCACCTCCAACTGTTACACCTAGGGCATTGTTTAACCACGTCCAACTGTTACACCTAGGGCATTGTTTAACCACGTCCAACTGTTACACCTAGGGCATTGTTTAACCACGTCCAACTGTTACACCTAGGGCATTGTTTGACCACCTCCAACTGTTACACCTAGGGCATTGTTTAACCACGTCCAACTGTTACACCTAGGGCATTGTTTAACCACGTCCAACTGTTACACCTTGGGCATTGTTTAACCACGTCCAACTGTTACACCTAGGGCATTGTTTAACCACCTCCAACTGTTACACCTAGGGCATTGTTTAACCACGTCCAACTGTTACACCTAGGGCATTGTTTAACCACGTCCAACTGTTACACCTAGGGCATGGTTTAACCACGTCCAACTGTTACACCTAGGGCATGATTTAACCACGTCCAACTGTTACACCAAGGGCATGGTTTAACCACGTCCAACTGTTACACCAAGTGCATTGTTTGACCACCTCCAACAGTAACACCGAGGGGCATTGTTTGACCACGTCCAACTGTAACACCGAGGGGCATTGTTTGACCACGTCCAATTGTAACACCGAGGGGCATTGTTTGACCACGTCCAACAGTAACACCGAGGGGCATTGTTTGACCACGTCCAATTGTAACACCGAGGGGCATTGTTTGACCACGTCCAACAGTAACACCGAGGGGCATTGTTTAACCACGTCCAACTGTTACACCTAGGGCATTGTTTAACCACGTCCAACTGTTACACCTAGGGCATTGTTTAACCACGTCCAACTGTTACACCTAGGGCATTGTTTGACCACCTCCAACTGTTACACCTAGGGCATTGTTTAACCACGTCCAACTGTTACACCTAGGGCATTGTTTGACCACCTCCAACTGTTACACCTAGGGCATTGTTTAACCACGTCCAACTGTTACACCTAGGGCACTGTTTAACCACGTCCAACTGTTACACCTTGGGCATTGTTTAACCACGTCCAACTGTTACACCTAGGGCATTGTTTAACCACGTCCAACTGTTACACCTAGGGCATTGTTTAACCACGTCCAACTGTTACACCTAGGGCATGGTTTAACCACGTCCAACTGTTACACCTAGGGCATGATTTAACCACGTCCAACTGTTACACCAAGGGCATGGTTTAACCACGTCCAACTGTTACACCAAGTGCATTGTTTGACCACCTCCAACAGTAACACCGAGGGGCATTGTTTGACCACGTCCAACTGTAACACCGAGGGGCATTGTTTGACCACGTCCAATTGTAACACCGAGGGGCATTGTTTGACCACGTCCAACAGTAACACCGAGGGGCATTGTTTGACCACGTCCAATTGTAACACTAAGAATAAGGGATTTATTTGACCACGCCCATCTTTAACACCTAGATAGATGGACTTGTTGACAACACTTTTTTTGTTTATTTGAACCCGGATAAAATAGACCATGAACAAACTTCACCAACAACCAATAGATGGTAAACACGCTTTTATTGTTTCTTTGTTATACAGACTTTCCTTTGAGTGCACACTGCACGAGATTCAGCTAAATTATTTGTAGACTAATTGTCGCCTTACAACGTGACCAATGGAACGACCGCCACGTCGCCTAGGGAGGGGTGGGAACTTGTTTTGGCTCGCGGGAATCTGTGTGGTTCGTATTTTAGCAGAGGGCCGCAAAGTTTAAAAAGGGCGGTTACCTCATTTAACATTACGTTTCATTTTAGAATAAAATATAAATGATTTAAAAAAATAAATAAATAAAACATAAACAAAAGTGATCGCTGTCTAAATTTATTTCTTGTGCTAATGTAATACCATTTAGATTTCTAGCTGCTAGCACATTTTAACTATATATAGAACCAGTTTAATGAGACAAAAGCTCACACAAATAAAAAATGTATGAGTGAAGGTGATTGTTAAGACATGAAGCAAATCTCAGTTCAAGGTGAGTTTTCTGAATGTTTTTGCGGGCATAAAAAACTCTATGACGGGCCGAATTTGGACCATGGGCCAAACTTTGTCTACCCTTAGGGTATTGCCACCCCTTGTCTAGGATATTGTCATGTTTGGTAAGCATCACTTTTTAAATTGTCTTACAACACAAGTTTTAACGGTATACTTATGTCAGACTCAACATTCGTACTCTCTCCGTTACCAGACCAGAGAGTCCACCAGACCCCATCTGCTCTGTTCATGACAAGACCAGACTTGAGATCTCTCTGGTTTCCTCACATTCCCCGCAACCTTATCGTAGTCTAGAATTACGGCCCATGGAAATAATACAATAGATTAACCTTCAGGGGAACGACTCGTATGAGAAGAAATCAGAAGTTTGCTCCCTTGTCCATATAAAATAAGATGGCCGCGCGTGGGCGATGGACATAACATTGCACCTCCCACCTATGTCTCACCTTAACGACCGTGACCTTCACAGCTCCCCCCTCCTCCCACTCCCATCATTAACAATCCTGAGACTGAGAAGGGGGGAGAAGATGAAATACATTTTTTTTGCTTGAAACCGTTGTGCGGAAAAGGGGGGGGGGCAACTGACATCAGCTCACAGTCATCGTGGGTCTATAGTCAGGCTACTATATGAATATATATAAATGTTTCAGATCCCCGTTTACAAACTCGTGCGATTCGTTGTGACTCAATTTTTTACCACGTTTTTATTAACTTGCTTTCGTGTCCACAATTTTTTCAAATCTTCCAACGTAAAATTGAACCATTTCTGATGGTCCTAGAGATCTCAAAATTTTACCACAGATAGATCTTGGATGACAATGCATTGTATCAAAATTTCAGATCGATCGAATGTACCGTTATTAAATTATTGAACTTTTTAGTTTATCTATATATAAGCATCTGTACCGTCTGCTTTTGTGGACATCCATGAGTTACAGTGACCACATCACCGTGTTTTTAAAACGTTGGGCGGGCGCTTATGAGGTGTTTGGTGTAAAAATAAAAATAGAGATTAAATAAATATTTTTTAAAAACCACGTTTTTGTAAGTGGACTAAAAAGAATAAAATAAATAGAGGTAAAAAAAAGATTTTTAAACACCACGTTTTTATAACTGTACTAAAAAGAAGAAAATAATTTAAAACGAATAAGTTCAAGTACGACCATACAATATGACTAAAAACGTGGAGCGGGTGTTTGGTATAAACAGTAAAGATTTATAATTAAGAAGGCAAAAAAGATATCTATAAGTGAGAGAGAATGAGTGAACTGCATATGTAAAACCCCATAAGCGCCCGCCCAACGTTTTTGTCATATTAGATGAAAGTACTTGAACTTATTAGTTTTAAATTATTTTCTTCTTTTTAGTACACTTATAAAAATGTGTTTTTTTAAAATCTTTTTTCCCCCTCTATTTATTACGTTTGTGATATTCTTACCAACAGTAGACAGTTTGTGATGGCAAACGTCTTTTGCCGCACAGGATGGCAAAAATCTTGTCCAGCCCTAGGTTGCAAAAGTTTTGACCCGCCCTGGGTGGTGAAAGCCTTGGTCCGCCCCTGGTGGCAAATTTCCTGACCCACCCTGGGTTGCAAAAGTCTTGTCTCGCTCTAGGTGGCAAAAGTCTTGTCCCGCTCTGGGTGGCAAAAGTCTTTGCGCGCAATGGACGGCAAATGTCTTGGCCCGCCCTGGGTGGCAAAAGTCTTGGCCCGCTCTGGGTGGCAAAAGTCTTGTCCCGCCCTGAGTGGCAAAATTCTTGGCCCGCCCTGGGTGGAAAAAGTCTTGTCCCGCCCTGGGTGGCAAAAGTCTTGGCCCACCCTGGGTGGCAAAAGTCTTGTCCCGCCCTGGGTGGATAAAGTCTTGTCCCGCCCTGGGTGGCAAAAGTCTTGTCCCGCCCTGGGTGGCAAAAGTCTTGTCCCGCCCTGGGTGGCAAAAGTCTTGTCCAGCCCTGGGTGGCAAAGTCTTGTCCCGCCCTGGGTGGCAAAAGTCTTGTCCCGCCCTGGGTGGCAAAAGTCTTGACCCGCCCTGGGTGGCAAACACGCTGTTGTGGTCACTGGACGTAATTAAAATATTTTCATCAAAATTCTTTCCCCCATACATGTACAAGGTTTTGTTAACATCAGAGTTACATGTCGTCCCCAAATTGTTACGCCAGTTTCTATTTGAAACAAAGTGAACGTGAGAAATCTCACCCCACTGCCAGTGTTTATCATTAGGCAGTTTCACCTCGGTGGGGGTGGGAGGGGAGAGGGCTCAGCGTTAGGAAAACGTGAGCTAATGACCTTGAAATGTTTATGTCCAGGTCGTGATCCTCATTAGGTCAAGGTGGCACCCAACATGGTTCTATTCCCGGGAGAGAGATGGAGAGAGATAGTGAGAGAGAGAGAGAGAGCGAAAGAGAACGAGAGAGAGAGCGAGAGAGAGAACATGCGAGAGAGATAGAGGGAGAGAGAGAGAGAAAAAAAGATAGCGAGAAAGAGAGGTAGATACAATCAAACCTCTCATAACGAGATAAATTCGTTCCAGAGTCTTACTCGTTAAGCGGAACACTAGTTATACTTAAATACGAAACAATTTTTCCCATACAAATCAATGTAAAATACCATAATCCGTTCCATGCTGAAAAAAATACTCATTACAAGCTTTTATTTTTACACGCTTTTATTTAACTCACACTGTTTGTATGTTGTATGTTCTATCCGTCAAATCTTGTAACGTAAAATTAAACCACTTCTGGTGGTCCTAGAGTTCTCCCAATTTTACCACAGATAGATCTTGGATGACAATACATTGTATCAAAATTTCAGACCGATCCAATGTACCGTAATTAAATAAATGCATTTTTAAGTTTATCTTTAAATGTAATCTGTATCTGTGCTATTCTATTCTTGACTTTCACGTGAATGTCACCGGAGTTCACCACCAGCTATCGGTGACCACATTCCAGGTGTTAAACAGCTCAGTAATACGAAACTAAATCTAAATTGACATGATAATACAAGAGGAACAACTGGAATTTGTGTAGCCTAGTTGGCCGAATTGTTAACGTAATGGAATTTCGACCTGGAGGTACTGGGTTCAATTTTCAGTTGGGGGATAATACATAAATTTGTAATTAATAATCTATCAGTTTAACACTATCTCATTTACGTTATAGACAACGAAGTTTGACTAATTAAATTGAATTGATTATGTCGAAACATTGATTAAGAAATTTTGATACTAAAAACTAGAAAATAAAATATTATTTTTTTTTAAAAAGCACACATATAGCAAATGCTGTAAAAAAATAAAATAAAAAAAATTCAATCCGTGAACCTATCGACTGCACATAAAAGCGTGGGGCCCTCATCACAACTCGCTATCATGTACAAGGCTGCGAAACATAAATACAAATTTATATGAATATTAATAAACATTTAAAGTTTCACAACTTAGATCATATACATGCTACTATCATATTAAATAGAAAAAATTATCTATATGCAAAAGAGTAGTTGCAATAAGAAATGAGTTGTGTTGGGCGCCCCACGCTTTAATGTGCAGTCGATAGGTTCACGGATTGAACTTTTTTATTTTCTTCTTGTTAGTGCACTTTCTATATGTAAATAACAGCGTGTGCTTTTAAAAAAAATATTTTAAAAAATATTTTATTCAAAATTTTTTATGAACATTTATTCAAATAAAATTAATTACTTTAGAATTGTTAAAAAGTGAAAACAACTAGAATACAATTTAGATTTGAAACAAAAAACGTAAACAAAAATATGACTTTATCACAAATAATTAATCCTGTTGTACTAGAAGACTGTTAAAGACATTTGTTTTTGCCGACGCTTCAAAATTTGACGAAATGTGTCGTAATCGTTTCGTAGATATTCTTGACACTCCATTTGAAGCATCCATCTCCTTAATTGTTCTTGAGCATAGTGCAGATCATTGATGTTGGCCGAGTGTAGTTGAGCGCTAGATTAGCCACCTTGTTCTCGCTTTTCAATGTTTTTTCGTTTCATTTCAACAGTTATTTTTTTCTCTCTTATGATTGTCTTCTTGTGTTTTTATTTTCAGAGACATTTTAGCACAGGTTATTACACTTTGCACATAAAAAAATTGCGAATACACTCTGAATACAAAATTTGTAAAAACGGTTGATCACACACGAAAACAATACGCTAACAGACCGAGTGCTTAATACAGAATAATAAATCAGTGCTGAAGTGCCGACTCCCTTATGAATTTACAGGAAAAAGGGACTTTCCCTTTCTGCGTCACTCGTTATGCGAATCTTCGCTCGTTAAGAGAGCAAACTTTTTCAAAAAAGTGTTTGCTCGTCAAACGAAAATCTCGTTATGAGAGGTACTCGTTAAGAGAGAGAGAGAGAGAGAGGAGAGAGAGAGGAGAGAGAGGAGAGAGAGAGAGAGGAGAGAGAGAGAGAGAGAGAGAGAGAGAGAGAGAGAGAGAGAGAGAGAGAGAGAGAGGAGAGAGGAGAGAGAGGAGAGAGAGAGGAGAGAGAGAGAGAGAGAGAGAAGGGGGCAATGAACGGTTTAGTTTAGACATAAAGATGGAGGAAAGACGATAGAAAAAATCAAAGCAGATACACTATGGGGGAAATAGATGGGCAAACGATTTGTCGGTGGATGACCTATTTATATAAACCTTGAGAATGACAGGCACAGTATAGACTGGCCGATAGAAACATTGGATAAATGGATAGATGGTTGGATAGAGAGGCGTGGCTGGGTTTTGACGCCCTTGGCTAATTTATTTTTTGAGCTTTTGATAAGTGGACAAGTTTCAGCTTTACGATTTTTTCAATTGTTTGAAAAAAATAATTGAGTTTCTCTTATTTTATTTATGATAATACATGTAATTACGTAGTCTGACAGTGACAGTAATACAACATGAATATAAAAAATGCAAAAGACAGGAACAATAATAATGTAGAATTTATTATTGAATAAATAATACCAAATAAATTGGTGGATAAAACTGGATATTGTTACGTTAATACAGACTACAGCAATACTTGAAGTATGATGTATTTTAAATAAGAACAATAGTCTCAATATGTCATACTCACTATTTCATGCATAACGATTAGAAACTCACAATTAGAAGTTAATTTAAGTAACAGTCCACCGATCACTCCTATGTCCTATATCAAAGGCTCAAAGCTTAACTTTTCTTGCTTTAATGTTTGAAACATTAGTGATTATTTCATCGAAGTTTATTTGACTGGTAACTACACTTTCATGGAAAGAAGTGCATTGTTGACCTGACGTCAATCTCAAGCAATGTTTGATAACTTTTAGTTTGCTGAAACTCCTTTCAGCATCGGGATCGCGGTGGTCGAGTGGCAGCGCGCTCGACTGGCGTACCGATGGTCACGGGCTCGAATCCATCTGAAGGCAGGGCTTTGTTCCCGGGGCCTAGGGCGTCCCTGAGTCACCCAGCTCCGAATGGGTACCTAACACTAGTTAGGCGGCTGGGTAATGCGTGGAACCCACAAAGCCGTGGCCTGTGAACGCTGCATCACTTGCCAACAGATCATCTATCATGGTCTGTGGACGCAATTATCTTCTGCATATAAGGAGCGTCTGTATAGATAAGACTACTGTGGTTGGCATTGTAATCAATGTTTTCAGAGCTCGTTCGATATTCGGGTACTATTCTTGCTACTTCCATGTAGCGAGAACATTTAGAAGATCTATAATCTAAATGAAACATGTCATCGGGTTTTTTGTTTTGCAATAGCTCAATCATTTGTTGTTTAACGCATTTTATTTCAATTATAAATTGTTCTTTATTTATTTCAGGATATTTGCCTGATTATAGAACAGCTTTAGATTTTAAATCTGCCATTGCAAAAGATTGAAACGCTTTGCTAGTCAGAAAGTTAAAGCCTTCTGCTGTATTTTTCAGAGAAACAAATCTGTCTTTTAACTGTATCATTATTGAATCGATGCATGCAAGTAAATTTTTAAATAAATCCAAAGTTAGGTTCTTAATCTTCAGCATGCTCTCCTGGAATTCGTTTTGCGTTTTGCTTTCCTTTTTTGAACTGGTTCGATTTTCATTTTAATACGCGTTTCTTCAAGTTTGGCAAAACTTTTATTGATTTCGTTATTTCGTCAAAGTCATTTAAAAGTCCTTTTTTGAACAACGATGATAGATAATACCTTTTTTATTTTTATTATTTTTATTAAATTTTTTTTTGTATTGCTAAATATTGACTTTGTTTATTTTTTCCAATATTAAATTCCAAAGATTTATAAACGCAATTAACTTGCAACTATTGATTTGCATGTGCAATGATTTAGCAACAGATAATGCGACCCCAAGTAAGTGATTATCATTCATTTCAATTAATACTAAAATAATTTGCTCCAGTTGTTCATGTACAGCACTTACAGAATTTGCTTTGGAACACCATCTTGTTTCCGTATTCTTCTTTAGGCTGATTTCAGTGACTGAGGATATTTTTTTTCCATCTACTAGTTGACGAGGAGAAAAATTGTACAATTCCTGTATAGTTTCGAAAACATCTGCATCAATGCTGGCCGCGTGCACACCTATCAAACTAAGACTATGCGCATTTGTTGGATGAGAAGCCCTGCAAAGGCCACAAACATTAAACAAAATATTATAATGGTTTAAATGAAATATATTTAAATATAATCAATTATTCACTTTTTTGTTATCAAGGATAAAAGTGAAACATTTATTTAAATAAAATTTTAAAAATTAGAGATTTAGCGGCGCCCTGTTGAACTGGAGTAGGCCTGCGCCCTTGGCAACTGCCCCAATGCAAAGCCGTTGTTACGCCACTGGTTGGATAGATAATAATATATATATATATATATTGCAATAGATATATACCCACGCTTCGCAGCGTAAGAGTTCTGCATTAAAATTTTATTAAGTAGGTGAACAAAATTCAAACAAAACGCATTGTTTACGACGATTTAAGTTCGGCCATATGCTTGTAATATGACTAAACGTTTTAATTTTTTTTAAAATTCTGAACATGTTACTAACAGTTGGCTATAAGGAGAAAGTTCTAGAAAAGGTATAGAGAGCTGTATAGAGAGCTGTATAGAGAGCTGTATAGAGAGCTGTAAGAGCTGTATAGAGAGCTGTTAGAGAGCTGTATAGAGAGCTGTATAGAGAGCTGTATAGAGAGCTGTATAGAGAGCTGTATAGAGAGCTGTATAGAGAGCTGCATAGAGAGCTGTATAGAGAGCTGTATAGAGAGCTGTATAGAGAGCTGTATAGAGAGCTGTATAGAGAGCTGTATAGAGAGCTGTATAGAGAGCTGTATAGAGAGCTGTATAGAGAGCCGTATAGAGAGCTGTATAGAGAGCTGTGGAACTAAACTAAAAATTCCGTATGGTAATAATTTTATTTTAAAACTTGCATTGAAAAATGGCTCATAGCCTATAGACCAGGCATAGCAAGGTTGTAAATCAAGATAAAACACATATAGTCTTTTACCCGCTGAAAGAACATATTTAAAATAAAAGTCAATTCAATTTAACCCTTATAGCCGTGGCCTATGAACGGTGCATCACTTGCCGAAATCAACTGCTGCCTTGCAGATGGTCTTGGCTGACCAAAGGCTATGGAAGCACATCCAGAAAAAACAGCAGGCTGAAGTCGGAGACCACGGGCCAATTGGCGCAAAACTCGTCGGCACGCAAAACTCAAATTGAGAACGAAGAAGAAGAAGAATTCAATTTAACAAAATAGATCCCGATTAAAATACATTACACGCTATATCTTAGTAAACATTTTGTTCCGTTATGTTCCCGTTCACCAAAACAGTTCCATTCACCGATGGAATACCATATCTATTATGTTGCGTTTTCACTAAGTGGTGCAATTGTTTGTTTATTCCGGTTTCCCGATAAAACGTTATTTTTTGTAAATTCTATTACCCCCTCTTCTATCTAGTTTTTATTTCTGGATTTTAGATAATGTGTTTGTCAAGTTTTCAAGATTTTAAATAATGTATTTGTCAAGTTTTCAAGATTTTAGATAATGTATTTGTCAAGTTTTCAAGTTTTTAGATAATGTATTTGTCAAGTTTTCAAGATTTTAGATAATGTATTTGTCAAGTTTTCAAGATTTTAGATAATGTATTTGTCAAGTTTTCAAGATTTTAGATAATGTATTTGTCAAGTTTTCAAGATTTCAGATAATGTATTTGGTCAAGTTTTCAAGATTTAATACAACCCTCAGATAGAATAAGGATAAAAACACATTTCTTATTCCGTATGCAAGAACAAACACATACAGGTTTTCCTTCTTCCCGTCCGGAATTCGGGCGTGGAATGGATTGCCTGAAGAATCCAGGAAAACCAACACTTTATCAACATTTAAATCTCTAATAAAAATGCAGGACTAAACACAAACCATAGATAAGCGTAGGACGCAATAATCTTCTGTATAGAAGGAGCGTCTGTAAACAAATAAGATAAGATAAGATAAGATTTTAGATAATGTATTTGTCAAGTTTTCAAGATTTTAGATAATGTATTTGTCAAGTTTTCAAGATTTTAGATAATGTATTTGTCAAGTTTTCAAGATTTTAGATAATGTATTTGCCAAGTTTTCATTTACCCGCTAGAAATATCCCTGAAACAATGACAGAAACAATGACAGAAACAATGACATAAACAATGACATAAACAATGACATAACGCTCTAAGAAAATAATTACCTCGGACACGAAGGAGTGGACATGTTGAGTTCAATTCGCTATAGAATTTCATTTTGGTTATCAGGTTCATGTGTATTAAGTTTGGTATAAATCCACCCAACAACCAGGTAGCCAACGTTTAAATGATTTTTATTTTAGCTAATATAAGGGAAAGCGATATTACACAGTATTACTTTTAGCTCAGTCGTGCTTTACTTTTGTCAGTTAACTATAGGGAAAGAGCCCGGGTAATTCAAACTTATAATAAATATATAAGACTAGGTTGCGCTGGGGCGCCGTGGTGCCTACGGCGCCCCCTTTTTAGGGCGCCTATGGCGCCCACTTTTTTCAAAAAGCCCAACTAATTTATAATTGTTTGATAAATACTTAATATTAAACTTCCTGAAATGTACACAGAGTATTTTATAGTAGGGGTTGTAGGGCGCCTACGGCGCTCACTGCGGCTATAGGGCGCCTAAGGCGCCCACGTTTTTTAGTCAAAAGGCCAAGTAACTTATCCTTGTTTAATAAATACGAAATATTAAACTTGCTGAAATGTACACAGAGTATTTTATAATTATAAATCCTCAATTCCTATTTTTATATCGTTCCTTTTTCCAAAATTAAAATATAAGCTAAAACAATGACGTCATAAAATATTTGTTTTACAGCACGTCTATAATTTATAATTATTATGCACACCTTTTTGCGCGCCTTCCAATGCATACCTTGTATATTAAAATATAAGCTCAAAAAATGACGTCATAGCGTTACACATACATGCAATGAGTGACTTGGGCTATTGTATTATTTATTTACAGCGTATCACCCGTCAAAAATGACGAAAGTTTTCAAAATAAATACACATCAGATTAAAAAAGAACGTAATACAGAACTTTCATTTATTTTATTTATTTTTATTTGATTCATTTATTATCCTATTGGTCAATTGTATGCGGAACGTTCCAAAAGTGTTATATTTGGTGCAGCACTATAAAACAAAATCGATCGCAGCGCCACCTAAAAGCATTACAAATTTCGCAGCGCCACCTACAAATTACATCTATACATACAGACAACGGGAATTATGTATATTGATACTGGAACATTAGAGTTGAGGGATTGAGGAATTATTTTTTGACTAGCAAAGAAAATCAAAATAAATTTTAAAAAATATAATTATTAATGAAAACATTATAATATTGATACTGTGTTGGTTTTCCTGGTTCGATCAAGTAACTCATTCCACGTCCGAATTCCAGACGGGAAGAACGAGAATTTGTATCTCTTTGTTCTTGAATACACAATAAGTAAAGTGGGTTTTTTTTTAATCTCTATGTCAATCTGAGGGTTGTATTAGATTACCTATGTGTTGTAGTTTCAAGTTAGAATTAATTGCTTACTTTATGTATCATAACTACTTTGCCCTTTTTCAGTTATTACTTAATTCATTACTTAAATCCACTTCTACCAAAACCTACCAACACTAATACATGGAACGGTGAAATCTTATCTTATCTATACAGACGCTCTTTCTATGCAGAAGATAATTGCGTCCACAGAACATGATAGATGATCTGTTGGCAAGTGATGCAGCGTTCACTGGCCACGGCTATGAGGGTTCCACGCATTACCCAGCCGCCTAACTAGTGTTAGGTATCCATTCGGAGCTGGGTGACGCCCTAGGCCCCGGGAACAAATCCTTGCCTTCGGGATTCGAAGCCGTGACCATCGATACGCAAGTCGAGCGCGCTGCCACTCGACCAACGCGCCCTGTTATCTATACTTCACCTGGATTGCGAATGGAGTTATACAACCGTTTTTTTTCTTTCGTTATCGTCAAGTTCAACAGTTCAACTTTTATATATGTTGCTTAAATGCAACAATTGACGTCATCATGCTTTGGAGCAGAAAGTGGCAGGTTCTACGGAATTGAGATTTAATAAAATTCTGGAGTCTTTTTAATGTTTCATCGTTAAAACCTAATCTATATTTTAAAATCTAATTTGTGTTTGTTTGTATCTTTGCATATATGTTTTATGTTTCAATAATTTGTTGCACAGTCCCGATAAAACCAAACAATGCATTGCGACTGCAGTTCGTTGTACCTTACGGTTGATTTTAGTTTAGATTTTGTATTATCTCTTTAGCCCAGTGTATTTAAATTTAAAAAATCGTTTAAATTCTGATAAAAATGCAACACGAGAAAAAAGCATGGATAGACATTAGATGCAATAATCTTCTATAATAAGAAGTTTTTGGGATAATTTTTCAAATAAATCCAGAATCATTCATTCCCTGTACATCGTTTCTGTAGATGAGTGTCTTACAGGCAATTTCTGTCTTTAACTTACGATGCTTTTTTTCTCTTTTATGATCTAAATGCAGCCGCCCCCCTAACCCCCCATCACACCAATCCTCAAACTCGCCTCCATGTTGATAAAGTCGGCATCAGCCAATGATGAACAGAGCATGTGACGTCACTACATTAAAACACATGCCGTGCAACACATAAACTAAAGGTCCACAACTCCGTGGTGTTGTTTTGAACCAAAGATCCACAACTCCGTGGTGTTGGGTTTAAACTAAAGGTCCATAACTCCGTGGTGTTGAGTATGAAGTAAAAGTCCATAACCTCGGTAGCGTGCTCTGAGAACTTTAGGCCGCTGTGACGTAGGGCAGAGAATGATGAAACCTGAACTGATGGAGGGTCATCTTGTTACTGGACACGGTTGACCGTAACTTTACCGGTCAGCATTGGCTTGAGCCGTGTGGGTGTTGTATGCTTGCCCTTACGGCGAGCTGGTTCGTAACACCATCTCTCACATGGGCGAAACACCACCCTTAGCATGGGCGTAATACCATCCTTCACTTGAGTTTAATACCACACGTTAAATTGGCGTAACAACATCATTAACATGGGCGTAACACCATCCTTAACATGGGCGTAATGCCACCCCTAATATAAGCGTAACACCATCAATAACATGGGCGCAACACCACCCTTTACATGGGCGTAACACCATCCTTAACTTGGACATAACACTATCTTTAACATGGGCGTAACGCCATCCTTAACAAGGACGTAACACCATCCCTTACATCGGCGTCTACAAAATATCCATCACGTGGGATGAAGGTGGCATATTTTGATAAGGTGATTGAATTGAACACGAAATGAAAGAGATAAAACGAAATAGATACTTCTTCCCTGGCCACTCACAGAATGAGACCCGCTTTTACCCCCCGAACACTGGTGTTATTTTTTTTTAATTTAGTTGTAAGTTAATTGTAAACGTCTGTGTCTAAACGTTTACTGGAAGTAAGCTGATTCCTCAAAACTTGTGGTTACCTGACCCCTGCCGTACAGGCGCCAATGCATCTCAAGATTGATTCTCAGATAATAGCGACACTTGACGGATGTCGCAATAGACTGAGATGTGTCATAAATGGGGCGTGTCCAACAGTTCTAATATCCAATACTTATCCATGCCACACAAAGGGGCCTGCTGCCTACGCTGGATGAATAGAACTCAAGATCCGCCCCCACACGGCAAATTACGGCAATTTGTTTCAGCTTTTGTGTTCTTGTTGCTGACATCATGGCTCGGTGACTGAATGAATTAATCACGAGGCCTCATATTTTATCAGGAGGGCGAGATGATTATAAAGACGACTGCACTATAAAAGCATCTCTTCAAACTTTGCTTTCAAAATTGTTTAAACCAAAATCAAACATTTCTTTAACTGATAAATGTAGCTTATATGCGCCGTAATGTCATTATATGTTTTATTTAGGTAAAATAACGTGAGAAGTCAACATCAGTGTCGAACATGGGCAGTGGTCTTGATGCTCCACATTCTAGCCATCAAGAGACGGTAATCAGAAGTTAAGATTAATTATAAACCAAGAGCAGTGCAAGAGAGGGCAATCATAAGCAAGAAAAGGTAACTATAAGTCAAGAGAAGAATCTTAATCCCAGGTTCATCATCATTATCAGGTGCGGTGCCCAGAGGCGTAGGCGGTCATGCCTCTCCACAGCTCTCTGTCTTTGGTCTTTCCAATCCAGCCCAGGTTAGATACTTCAAATTAATTCATTGGATTTTTGCTTCAAATCCTTAGACCAAAATTTTATCTAACTTTAATTTTTGTTGAGAAGTTCCACTGTTAATATTGAATGATTGAAATGACTTGGTAATTAAGCAGATAGGTCAGGTTTAGTAGGATTGTGTTTTCGTTGCAGAAGTCTGTAGGATTCTGAAAATGTGACTAGTTTGTCTATGACTTTGACAGACATGGACATGGACAGTATATAATAACAATAATAATTTGATATCTCTATACATATAAGACGCATTTGTTGTCTGTCTGTCTGTTCCCTAATAACTCAAGATCCAGACAACCAAACAACGTGAAATTTGGTACACGTACACAAAATTATACCGAGAAGGTTATTAAACAGGTTTCGTTCCATATATATAAGATACTGGGGGCCGGGGGCCCAAATGTAGTTTTTCCTTATATGAGCTATATAAAATCAAAATTATTGAAAATTAAGACGTAAAATAATGACGCAAAATAATAAACATTTTGGTGTCGAGATTAACAAGAAGGCGACTATCGCAAAAAAATAATTGTTTTGTTGTTGTTGCTTTGTTGTTGTTGCTTTTGTTGTTGTCGTTGTTGTTTTGTTGTTGTTGCTTTGTTGTTGTTTCTGTTGTTGCTGTTGTTGTTGTTTTTGTTGTTGTTGTTGTTGCTGTTGCTGTTGTTGTTTTTGTGTTGTTTTTGCTGTTGTTGTTGTTGTCCACATCCCTTGCCCTGCGACAACAATGTCCTTCATGTTGTTGTTGCTTTGTTGTTGTTGCTGTTGTTGTTGTAATTGTTGTTTTGTTGTTGTTGCTTTGTTGTTGTTGTAGTTGTTGTTTTGTTGTTGTTGTTTTTGTTGTTTTTGTTGTTATTTTTTTGTTGTTGTTTTGTTGTTTTTTTTGTTGTTGTTTTGTTTTTGTTGTTTTGTTGTTGTTTTTGTTGTTGTTTTTGTTTTTGTTGCTGTTGTTGTTAAACCCGGGGAAGCCGGGTACTTGCCCCTAGTTTTATATAAGCCAGTACCCTATCTAGCCACTGGGCTCAAGGCGCTACACATAAAATTAGTAACCCACATAATTATCAATTCAATCAATGTCAAACATTCATAACCCTAATACAACATATAATGACATTACGGTGCATGTAGTAAACTGCGTTGATCTTTTAAAGATATCTGTGAATGTTGTTTAATTAATTTTGAAAGGAAAGTTTGAAGAGCTGTACCAAAAACAAGACAACAATATAACAAGACAACTTGTAGCTAATAAAGAGAGAAACACTTAGACATTAAATATGAACGTTTTCACAGCACCCACCCCCACCTATATCTACCACCCCCTCCCCCCGCACCCACCTCGGACCACGCATGATTCAGAGGCGTGGATTATGGCAGCATGTTGGCAATTCCTTTGGAATACGTGGAATAAATTCCGCCTGGAGTTTAAAAAAACAACAACGTGGATAATACCTGGTCATAAATTGCCATAGAAATACCCCCCACACACAAAAAAACCTTGTTAATGCCTAAAATTTGATTTTTTTTTGTTCTTAACAGAAACACGAGGAAATGACATTGAATGTTGATTGGATGAAAATCGATATTCTGTGGGGGAGGCACGAGACGTCACGTGGTTTAAGGGCTCTGAGTTTTGTGACAACGTTTTTTGGCGTTAAGCTGACCCCTGGGTTTTATGTGAGCAACGATATCTGTTTAATTTAGATTCACTTGATCTACTACAACTTGTGTTGATCTACAACACAATGGGTTGATCTACTACAACTTGTGTTGATCCACTACACAATTTTTTGATCTACTACACAATTTGTTGGTCTACTACACAATGTGTTAATCTACTACACAATGTGTTTATTACCTACTTTTTCCTCTAATCTCTATTCATTCAAACAAAGAGGTTTCATTGACATGATCATGTAAACCAAACGTGTCCAAACTCTTTCTCAAGGGTCAAATATGGCCCGTGTTTAAATTTTTTATCTGGCCAAGGACCTCATCTTAAATAATAAATTGAATAATGGATTTTTTCTGTAAAAGTCGACACAAGCAGGAAAATCTAAAGTATGTGCTGCTTTCAGTACAATGTTCGATGACATAAAGTGATGGAAAATATCGATGAGATATCATTGTTTACCAACGTTGATGGTAACTACAAAAAGCAGATGAAGTTATGTGATGTTAAGTGTATGAAATGTGATGGTGTTCGACGACAAATATCAATGACGTAATATTGTTTTTTTTAAAAAATCCCTTATATTAACTTCACCGCCGTCTCGTCATCTCAGTCTTGGGCGGGCGGAAAAACAAAAGTAAAAAATGACCCACTTCCCATGATCCGATCGAGCTGAAATTTGGCACACAAACACGTCTCACCCAACAATGCATAGTATCAAAATTTCAGATCGATCGAACGTACCGTAATTAAATCAATGCATTTTTAGTGTATCCTTATATAACGTATGTAATTCAAATTCACTGTTTGTTATTGTTTTTTATCACGGGATTGTTCAGTCACGCGTTGATGCGACCCATCGAAGTACCGGCGTGCTTTTGTTTACATTTTACGAGTCACGCTGAGCTCGGTCAAGCGATCGGTGACCAGATTTTTCCCCTCTCCCACCCACCCTTCCCAGGGTTATGCAGCAAAGTTGAGTTAAGACAGATTCAGTCTGTAAATGTTTGTCGCGTTGAAAATAATCAATACTGTTAGTTATGTCTCATATATAAGGGATTTATAGTCAAAAACTTTGTTTTTACGGGTTTGTTTTATTAAATGTTTCATTTACCAATTTTGAATTAAAAAGAATGAATGTGGCTTCGGTGTACTTAAAATGTTAATCACAATTTTTGAAACCACACTTTCGGATCTAGTTATAATTTCCCATATTTTTAAACATTCTATAATATTGTAATTATTATCCCAATTTAATTAATTTCTGATTATGGAATTAGATATTTGCTATCTAATATATAAAGCTCAGTTGGTATTTGTATGTTTGTATGTATGTATGTTTGTCGCCGCTCTCTGTCCCGATCTCATTTAAGCACCAAATAACGGACAAGGACCAAATTTGGCAGGACGGTTCCTTTTCCCCTGCAGATGGTTTTGGTATAGTTTTTGTAAATGTCGCCTTTGCCCGAAAGCAGTAAATAAAAAAATAAGAAAATGTAGAGACAAAAAGAAATAAATTATATCTCATTCCCATATTGAACAGCTTCATGCGGACATTTAAAACGAGTTCATTTTGGTGCACTATTTTTTTCCTGTACTTTATATTCAGCGGTGCGCTTTCTAAATCTTTTATTGCCTGATGGCGCTTTCCTAAATCTTTATTTATGGTGTGCACATTTTCGTGTACGCGTTTTAAATTGAGCTTTGTCATTTTATTATTATACGTTACAATATTAACATCTACTTTTGTTTTACAATTACGTAACAATGTAAAATCTACGGATGCACTTGGCCGAGTCTACACTTGTTCACCCATCACATGCTGAGTGCTTCTTTTTACGAATTCTACTTCACATTGTCAAGGGTCCAACGTCATTTCTTGACCTACAGATAGTCAACAGACACGGCCTAGGGGAATTGGAGGCCCAAGGCGAAGTGAATTTGGTGGCCCCAAATGTAATAGAAAAATAAAAAAATAAATATGGAAAGATTCTTGCGCGAGGCCCCCAATAATGATAAGACTAATCGGAGGCCCTAGGCGGATGACTAGTTTGCCTATGCCTAAAGCCAGCCCTGTAATCAATAATGAAAATTTTGAAACCTATCGTAAGACATTTGAAAAAAGTGGTTTTTTCCACTGGGATCTAACGCTGTTTGAAGCATGTGCCACCAAATCACCATATCTCTCAAGGCATCTGTTTTGCGTTTTGCTAACTACATGTAATGTAATGTTTGAGATCCTCTTCAGTTGTTGGAGGAATATAAATAACACCTTAGTGAAGATAATCTTTTGAAAGTTAGATGTGAAAATCCAACCTTAACAATGTGTTTTAGTGAAATGTGTGAAACTATGAATTTAATTTATGGAAATCAATATTAAGAGTTAAATGAAAGCCGACTTTAATAAGTTGCATAATTTTCAGATAGACTGATGCTTTAGTAGAAAATATGCTAACGCATCTATTGCCAGTCTCAGTGAAAACATTTCAAATAAATAGGCAATTGGTGATACTTTACTGGCGTAAATTATATTTTCTTTGTGATTTGTATATATATTTTTTTAAGGAGATTATCGATCAAAAAGAAGTTATGTTATTAATGTAAAAACATTTCTGTGTTTAAATGAGTCTCTCCATTTATTGTATGCTAAAGGCTAACAATTATTAAAATTACATATTTAATAATTGTTATTATTCATTGAGAATTTAAAGAGAAGGATGACCTATTTACATTTTCAAAGTAAAAGTGGATATTGAATCTATACCTTCACGAAAACACTTGGCAAATCTCTCTCTCTCTCTCTCTCTCTCTCTCTCTCTCTCTCTCTCTCTCTCTCTCTCTCTCTCATCTCTCTCTCTCTCTCTCTCTCTCTCTCTCTCTCTCTCTCTCGTCTCTCTCTCTCTCTCTCTCTCTCTCTCCTCTCTCTCTCTCTCTCTCTCTCTCCTCTCTCTCTCTCTCTCTCTCTCTCTCTCTCTCTCTCTCTCTCTCTCTCTCTCTCTCTCTCTCGCTCTCTCTCTCTCTCTCTCTCTTTTGTGCTAAAAATGAGTTTCTCTATTATTTCCCATTTGCTTTATTCCAACTCCTTAGACCTTCAAAACTGCATTACTTTAAAACACATCTTTTCAAATTTTACTTTCCAAAAAAAAATCATACTTTTTTACAAATAAATTTAGCTACTTTGCACACTCATATCAATATATAGATTTGTTTAATGTAAATATGAATTTATTTTTTCTATATTGAAAGCATGTATAAATATTTCTTAGCATTTTTGTATGTAAGGCGCGTTGAGCCAAGCTGCTAGCTGTGGTATCGCGCTACATAAGTTATCAAATCATGTATATTGATTTTAATTGTTATTTTATACTCCTAAATAGAATACACGAACTATTTTAAGAAGTTTATGGAAATTACTGTACATGAAGTTACAATTCATGGCCCTACATGTATTTCATAACATAACAGCCTAAAGATGTACTAGATACCATGCATTATGTTTAAATACACATTTATCAATGTGTTATTACAGAGAAAAGCATTTATCTATAAGAATTTTACATTTTTAAATCGTTCGACCTATTGTTTATTCAATGAAAATGTTCTTAAAAAAACTTACAACTGAACAACATTAAAACTATTATTCAATGGGCGTACATCAAATAAGAGTTTTGAAAGGTGTTTTATTGTAAAATTAAAATTCAACTTCATTGTGTAAAAAGAAAACAGTTGAATAAATTTTAGTTATGTTTTACAATGACAATGACATACAGAAAATATTTTTAATGAGGAAAATTAAGTGATTTGGTCCAGTATTACTGCAATAATCTATATATGACATATTTTACAATTAGAAATTATCATATATATATTTACCCTCAATTATGTATGACTGACTCACTTTGGTATAACGCTAAGGGACATCAATCTACTTTTTTTTAAAAATTGAAAATATCGACTTAAAAATCATAATCATTTTAGTTTCCAGATTAACATTAACCAAAAAACGCACGAACCTTTGACGTCAGGATTTGTGTTGTAAACAGTGCTGACTGACTCAAAGAGTTATTTTATGGTGCAGTAATTTGGTGCGCTGCTTTCTAAAATTAGTTAAAAAATCGTGTGGTGATTAGCACTGTAAAAATAAATAAAAAAACGTAAAAAACTAAGTTTTTGACTATAAATCCTTTATGTACGAGACATAACTAAAAGAATGTTCGTTATAATACGAAGCGCAAGACCATCCAAAAATACAAAATTGCAGTTGTGTCGTAAAACATGTTTAATATAATGCGCATCGATTAGGAATATGTTTATAAAAAGTGTTGTCAATAAAATACGCACCTTATTGCGCGACAGAAAGGTTGTTCAATATAATACGCACCGCGACACTCTATCTCAAAAAATAACATGATCAAAAATCGATCCAAAGTTTTGGCGACAAGCAAACAATTAACCTAACAGAAACCAGGAGTTAATATAAAGGATTTAAAAATATTATATAAATACTTTGTGTACATTTCAGGAATATATAGTATATATCATACAAGGATAAGTTACTTTGGCTTTTGACCAAAAAAAAAGTGGGCGCCATAGGCGCCCTACAACCCCTATTATAAAATACTTTGTCTACATTTAAAGAAGTTTAATATTACGTATTTTTCATACAAGGACAAGTTAGTTGGGCTTTTTAAAAAGGTGGGCACCGTAGGCGCCCTAAAAAAGTGGGCGCCGCAGCACAACCTAGTTAACAATAACAGGAATTGCTGTAAAAAGACGTCTGTTTTAGTAAAGTGTGAAATAATTAGTTTATGTTCTGGAGAAAATAATCAATATTATGTATTAATGTTAAATGGAAGCCGATTTTACTGAAATGGATACTTTTCAGATAGAGTGTTGCTAAAGTAGAAAATGTGCTAACTCATCTATTGCCAATCGAGGTGTTCACCTTTCAAATAGAATAGGCAATCGGTGATACTTTACTGGCGTAAATTATATTTTCTTTGTGTTTGGCTTAACTTCTTAAACTTAAATTTAAAAAGAAGATTATTGATCAAAAAGAAGTACTGCTATTTATTTTGTATGTCAATTTTTTTTCTGTGTTTAAATGCACCTATCAATTTATTGTACGCTAAGGCTAACAATTACTATAATTGCATACTTAATATTGTTTAATTATTCATAGAAAATTTAAAGACACAAATTAAATATAAAAGTTTCAAAGTAAATGAGGTTATTAAATCTATACCTTCACTAAAACATTTGGCAAACAACTCTCTCTCTCTCTTCTCTCTCTCTCTCTCTCTCTCTCTCTCTCTCTCTCTCTCTCTCTCTCTCTCTCTCTCTCTCTCTCTCTCTCTCTCTTCTCTCTCTCTCTCTCTCTCTCTCTCTCTCTCTCTCTCTCTCTCTCTCTCTCTCTCTCTCTCTCTCTCTCTCTCTCTCTCTCTCTCTCTCTCTCTCTCTCTCTCTCTCTCTCTCTCTCTCTCTCTCTCTCTCTCTCTCTCTATCTCTCTCTCTCTCTCTCTCTCTATATATATATATATATATATATATATATATATATATATATATATATATATATCTATATCTTTAGTGCTAAAAATGGAATTCTCTATTATTTGTAGTAATCCTACTACTTATTAATCCTACTTAAAGCATGCAAGACTGCATTGTTAAAACACATCTTTTAAAAATTTTACTTTTCCAATTAAAAACAATAAAATATTTCTTCAACTGATGAATTTAGCTTATTTACACACTCAGTACAACACTTTTCGCTTTGTACACACTACACAGTTCGTAATGTTCATCGTTGACGTTGACAGTGTCACAGACTGTCATTGTCGATAGACGATACTCACTATATGTTGGAGAATAAATATTTTAAGACATAGTATTAAATACTAAATAGAAAGTAGTAAAGTACACCCCTTACACTAAAATGTGGATATATCCGGATACTCAATCCGGATCTGGAAAATATTAGGGCCAAACTACCCGGATCCGGCAAATAGTAAAAAACCATATCCGGCCCCCCCCCCTAGTTATAAGGACAAGCATTGAGCTTTTATTTCCAACCAATCTATGTCATAGGACAGTGACTGTGGTGGCGAGCCTTTTTAGGACCGCGTGCACAAAATTCAACCAAAACCCACTTCCTTATCGCAAAATGCCATCAATCGAATCAAACCAGAAAATGATTAAGGAAGTAATATTTTATTCACGTGCCGGCTGATGTGGCTCTGCGTGCCGACTGTGGCACGCGTGCTCTAGGTTCACCCTAACTGTTATAGGAGCTACCATTGAGCTCCTATTTCAAACCATTCTATGTTATAGAAGCTACCACTGAGCTCCTATTTCCAACCACTCTATGTTATAGAAGCTACCATTGAACTCCTATTTCCAACCACTCTATTATAGGAGCTACCATTGAACGCTTATTTAAAATCACCTTATGTTATAGGAGCTACTATTGAGCTCCTATTTCAAATCACCCTATTTTATGGGAGCTACCATGGACATTATATTACCAACCATTCTATGTTATAGGAGCTACAATTGAGCTCCTATTTCCAACCACCCTATATAGTACCCTAGATCCAACCCCCTATATAGGAGCTACCACTGAGCTCCTATTTCCAACCACTCTATTATAGGAGCTACCACTGAGCTCCTATTTCCAACCCACCCCTATATTATAGGAGCTACCACTGAGCTCCTATTTCCAACCACTCTATGTTATAGATGCTACCTCCGAGCTTCTATGTTCAACAATTGTATGATATAGAAGCTACCATGCACATTCTATTTCCAAACACTAAATGCAAACACAAAAAGGCCAGTTTGTGACACACTATTCCACTTACACAATGTTATTAACTTATTGGCAACTCCGTTCTCACGAACTGACAACAGAGATGTGCATTACCTCCCCGGAAACCGATAAGTATTTTCTGATGGCAGAAATGATCTGTTGGTCTGACGGTCATCACGGCAAACAATGAAATGGTTCATGCAACGGTCGGGGAATTGGCCGGCGATCATACATCGTGATATCGGATCGAGCAGTTAAAAAAAAATCGAAATGCCGATTAGAATAAAAGCACCGATAGCGATCCCTTTAGAACGACATTGTATTCGAAGGCCGATACGATTATCCACTAAAGGAAATTGGTTGGTTTTTATAATGTGATGTATTCGATTAACCAGAAAAGGAAATATGTCCAACTCGAGTAATGCTTCGATCCCGTCATTATACCTGCCAACGGAACGCGTTTGCATGTGACTTGGGTGGGGGGAAGGGGGTTGCAATTGGTAATTTTGATGCAGTAAGATGATTGCACAATCACACGGTAAGACTGGTGCATGCGTGATGTTAAACATTGCCTGTTGACCAGACACTTTTAATCTGTGTCGTAATTAGGGTTGAGAGAATAGCGTAGACTGCCGTAGACAGATGTAAATTGAAAATTTTTGCTACCTTACTTTCATTTAGTGGTTCCCATATTAACTCGATTATTTGCGACCCTGATCAAGGTTAACCACGTGAGATCACTTGTACCTGCTGACTTCAAGATAATATATCTCTCTACCACCAGTCACAGATGGCTGATTGACTGCTCCGGGAGAATGAATTAGTGATGAGATAATAACGTTCCGTTTAGAGTATCCCAACCGTTGGTTAGCACTAACCCAACCTCAAAACACAACTCAACAACCCAACGATAGAACAACAGCATATAAAACAAACAAACCACCGATAGCACAACTAGACATGAAACCAACAACCCAACTATAGTACAACTCATGAAACCAACAACCCAACTATAGAACAACAACACATTAAACCAACAATCCAAAATAGTACAACAACACATTAAACCAACAACCCAACAATAGTACAACACATTAAACCAACAACCCAACAATAGTACAACAACACATTAAACCAACAACCCAACAATAGTACAACAACACATTAAACCAACAACCCAACTATAGTACAACAACACATTAAACCAACAACCCAACTATAGTACAAAAACACATTAAACCAACAACCCAACAATAGTACAACAACACATTAAACCAACAACCCAACAATAGTACAACAACACATTAAACCAACAACCCAACTATAGTACAACAACACATTAAACCAACAACCCAACTATAGTACAACAACACATTAAACCAACAACCCAACAATAGTACAACAACACATTAAACCAACAACCCAACTACAGTACAACAACACATTAAACAAACAACCCAACAATAGTACAACAACACATTAAACCAACAACCCAACTATAGTACAACAACACATTAAACCAACAACCCAACAATAGTACAACAACACATTAAACCAACAACCCAACTATAGTACAACAACACATTAAACCAACAACCCAACAATAGTACAACAACACATTAAACCAACAACCCAACAATAGTACAACAACACATTAAACCAAACAACCCAACAATAGTACAACAACACATTAAACCAACAACCCAACAATAGTACAACAACACATTAAACCAACAACCCAACTATAGTACAACAACACATTAAACCAACAACCCAACTATAGTACAACAACACATTAAACCAACAACCCAACTATAGTACAACAACACATTAAACCAACAACCCAACTATAGTACAACAACACATTAAACCAACAACCCAACAATAGTACAACAACACATTAAACCAACAACCCAACTATAGTACAACAACACATGAAACCAACAAAAAAAAACTAAAAAAAAGAAGAAAAGCAAACAAACAAAAAAGCGAAACCAATAAACACAAAAACATAACAGCACAATTTATCAAAATCCTGTCCGTTAAGCTTGGTAAAAGAATGTCGCCGTTTCACATAGAAGAGCTTACAAGGGCGGTAGGAAGATGGAGTTGTGGAACGTAGCGTGCGCCGTTCAAGTGGGTGGGACCACGATGAGAAAGTGCATTCAGCGGAGCAGACGACACTTTGTGTTCAATCCTTACACGGCCTTGGGTTAGATTATTGTTTATAAAATTGTCATTTCCGCCTACTGTTTCAAAGCGAGGCTGCGGAATGAAAGGGAAGTAATCTTACGCAAGGGGCAAGGGGAGTCATTATGGTTAGGTGCCATTCGACAAAGTATTTCTGCCTGCATTTGTTGTAATAATGAACACGAATTGACGCGTTCAGTCTCGAAAACTAGCAAAATAATTCAGTCCTTAAAAAAAAACTACAAAAAAAAACAAAAAAAACAAGCAATTCTCTGATGCTGAACCTCCCTCATAAACGTGTATGTTACAGAGTTCTGATATCTGTTGGTTCTAATTCCAAACAGGGCATCTTCAACTTCAACGTTACCGTTTGTATACAACAGAAATATTTCATTGAGACGTGACTTCGTATTAACCGAGTAAATAGTGTGGAAATAACTGTAAGTCTTTTTATCATTGACCGAGAAGTCGTGTTTACTAACACATTGGATAGGTCAAACAAATACAATAAGTAAACAAGTTATTATAATAAATACCCAAAAATAGAAATACAATTACGTCAAAAATAATATTTTTAGAAAGTCGACTTGAAACTCTCAACCTACTTATGTTATTTACGGTCACCACATCCGTTGTTTGTTTACTTAAAAGTTGTGGGTGAGAGTTTCGAGACTACGCAATCTTGAAATAGATACGAAGGTTAACTTTCAGTAGTAACGACTTATTTGATGGGCTCGAGTATTAGACATAAACTAATTGAAAAGCTCAGCAGGGATTTAATGGATAAATCTTTTTTTTTCGGCCAGGCTTCCGATGAAGACCAATGGAGGTATAATGGTGAGAGATGTGATGCTGGGTGCGTCATAAATGAGAGATATTATCGATAGAATTTGAGATTGTTAAAAATCAGTTGAGGTGACTTCAGAAATGTCATGGCTCGAGCATCTAGAAGCTCGTTCCCAATTTTTGGTGACCTGCAACTAGAAATGAAACGAATGACTGCTACTGTGTGTTAGAAATTTGTATACATAGTAAAATCTGTTTACATGTACTTTGAATGGGTTTTTTTTTCTAAGGGTCAGTATATTCTGACCAAAACATGAAATGTGTACTTTGTATAAAGCATAAATAAACAATTTATGTCAACTAATTAAGATGTTAATTTAGTGAGTCAAGATGTAAACATTTATGTGTGTGTGTGTGCTTTTGTTGCCGTGAGATTTAATCACAAAGGACACCTAGTTCTGAGCCGGGCCTTAAACATCTAGAGTGTTTTAATAACCTTCCCCTCAAATAAAAAAATGTCACCTGACGGATTGCCCAATAGCCAGAGGAGCACAAGACATAACGTCATACTCAACAATTAACACGACTGCTTCAGATTTCCTTTTTTTTAAAATTCCCAATTTAATATTTAGAAAACCTCGTTCTTCGGTCTTGGTTGGTCAAGATTTCAGCACCGTCCACACTGCTCTAGAATAACGATGTGTATGTCTGTGCGTGTGTCTGTGCGTGTGTCTGTGTGCGTGTCTGTGCCTGTGTCTGTGCCTGTGTCTGTGCCTGTGTCTGTGCCTGTGTCTGTGCGTGTCTGTGCGTGTGTCTGTGTGCGTGTCTGCCTGTCTCTGTGCCTGTGTCTGTGCCCTGTGCAAGTGTCTGTGTGTGTGTGTATGTTGTGTTCAGGTTGTTTTGAGGATTTAAAATAGTGCAACCTGTAAATAAAGCGCAGCCCCAGAAATGAACTTCTCTCTGTCTACTCACCCACTCGTCAGTTACGCTCTTCTGCAGACACACGTATTCTCTCTGTTCCTAAGACACAGAATAAAACATCAGTAGAAAGGTCTTACTCTTTTTGTGCCGCCAAACAGTGGAATTCACAACCGTTACACATTCGCAGTAATCCCACTACTAAGGCTTTAAGACTGCATTAAAACAGATCTCTTCAGGGGCGCGATGGTCTAAGTGGTAACGCACTGGACTATCGATCCGAGGCAGATCCCGAGTCGCGGGTTCGAGCCCGGTACTGACAAGACCCCAGGGCTTGTGACCGCTACATCACTTGCGTCATAGTCCGTCATGGGCTGGAAAGGTGGTCATTTTAAAATACATCTCTTCAAAATTTAATTTAAAAAAATGTTAAACAATAATTATGACACTAGTTTAGGATATGGATGTCGGATGTTTTACATTGAATGAATTGATAATTATGAATTTTTATTATTTTTATGTAAAGTGCTGTAAGCCAAGCTGCTACCTGGGGTACCACGTAAAATACATTTAAAATTGTTATTACGATAAGGTAAAGAAGTGTTTAATAAATTCTTTAATTATATTCTACAACTCAAGGAAGTGGGCAAAACTGTTGATTAAGATTATTGAGACTTACTTGCAGAGCATACAATAAGACGACCCCCACCTCTACATATCAATTTACGGGACGACAACGTCAGACTCCCCGAAGGTCTGCATAACTCAATGTTATTACATGGCATCCAGTTCAAGGGAATGAACAAGGATGAAAATTGACAGGGTGATTGTTGATAAAACTTTATCCTCTCGGCCAGTGTCAGTCAACTGTTGATAATAAAACTCCTTCATCTTGGCTAGATTGAGTCAACTGTTGATAAAACTCAAACATATCAGTCGGAGTCAACTGTTGATAAAACTCAAACATATCAGTCGGAGTCAACTGTTGATAAAACTCAAACATATCAGTCGGAGTCAACTGTTGATACAACTAAATCATTTTCGCTAGTGTGAGTCAACTTTTGATAAAGGTGCGGTTTGTTAAGTAAAGGGAGTTAACCAGTCCTTCAAGGATTTTAAAAATATAGGTTTCTTGTTCTTGTTTTAGATATCAGCTTACGATAACTTATTTTTGACACTCAGTTTGTTTACGATAATCTGTAATCAATTTTGTTGTTGTTGTTGTTGTGGTTAGCCCAAAAGCAAACTTTCCTAGCTACCTATGACTAGTCTAAGGTGTCAATGCGTGAACTTTCATCTTTTAAAGTGACATGACAAAGTATGCATTCATGGTAAAAGTGGTTTGTAGGAAATGAACATAAAGTTGAGCCTTCTACATTCAGCAAAAAAAATTTTTTTTAAAATAAATTCCACAAAAGAACACACACACGCGCACACACACACACACACACACACACACACACACACACACACACACACACACACACACACACACACACACACACACACACACACACACACACACACACACACACACACACACACACACACTCACTCTCCCTCCCAAAACACACCCCACACACACGCACGCACACCCCCCCCCACACACACACACACATTCCGTATCAAGGAGCTGATCCTGGTTATTCATTACATAGCTCATCCAATATCAGGCACAGAACGTGATTGGGTTAAATTTTGCGTTCGACAATTATAAGTCAATTACATTTTTTGTCAAGTGTCATTGAATGTGGCACAAAAGTGGACCTGTTCTAATTAAATAAAGTTTTGAAACATCAATGGAATTAAAAAACGAAGAGCTCAGAAGTGGTAAATTTATGTTAAAACAACTTTTTGCTTATCTTATCGACCACACTCGACCACTTAATCAGTCGGCCTACAGACCTTCTCACAGCACAGAGACCACCCTGTTGAAAGTAACAAATGACCTCCTACTCGCACTGGACAGTGGGAAAATCTCTATATTGGTCCTCTTAGATCTTAGTGCAGCCTTTGACACCGTCGACCATCAAACATTGCTAAAAACCCTGCAAAATTATTTTGGAATTTCTGGCTCAGTTCTGGCTTGGTTTCAATCATACTTATCTAACAGATCACAGGTGGTATCAGTAGATGGCTGTATCTCTCACAAAGCTGATTTGGTTTACGGTGTGCCTCGGGGCTCCGTTTTGGGTCCGGTACTTTTTGTACTTTATACAAGGCCACTAATTCTACTGCTTGAACAGCATTCAGTTAAAAGCCAATCATTTGCTGATGATACTCAGCTATACACTCACACTGATCCCTCTAATATGGACTCCGGTGTCCAATTGATGCAAGAGTGCATTGGCGAAGTAAAGTCTTGGATGACGTTTAGCAAACTCATGCTAAATGATGACAAGACTGAAGAACTTCTATTTTGCAACAATAAATTACGCAGTATTTTGTCTCTTCCGAATTCTATTGAGGTAGTCAGTTCGGATATACTGTTCAAAACATCGACTAGGAATCTTGGCTACATTATTTCTGACAACATGTCTACCAACAACTTCATCAATCACATCTGTCGATCTGACTACATCGCTATCCGTCAGATCAGCTCAATCCGCCAATACTTAACAATTAGTGCAACAAAAACTGTAGTCTGTGCTCTTGTTCTAGCTCGTATTGATTATTGCAATTCTCTTCTGTCAGGTGCGCCTAAAAATGCATTGAAAAACTACAGAAAGTTCAAAATTCAGCTGCCAGACTAGTTCTTAAGGCACAAAAAAAAACATGACCATGTTACTCCGCTACTTTACTAACTTCATTGGCTACCTACACAAGCCCAAAATGATTACAAACTGGCCGTTCTCTGACACAACTTCTTTTCTGACTCACGCCCTTCCTATCTTACCGAACTTTTGTTGGTCTACTCACCCACTCGTCAGCTACGCTCTTATGCAGACACATGCATTCTCTCTGTTCCTAAGACACGCACTAAAACATTTGGCGAAAGGTTGTTCTCTTTTTGTGCAGCCAAACAATGGAATTCTCTATCATTAAATATCCGTACTATTAAAAAAACCAAGTCTTTCAAAACTGCACTTAAGACAAATCTTTTCAAAATTTATTTTCAAAATTAATGAAACAACAATGCTTTTAATGATTAAGCTAGCTTTTTGTGTTATGTACTGTGATTAATGTGGTTGTTATGGTTTGAATGCTAATTTAGTACTTATATGTATGTTTTTACCTTAATGTAAAGCACTGTGAGCCCAGTTCCTTACTGGGGTACAGCGCTATATAAATTATCAATTTATTATTTATTATAATCGAAACAAAGTTGGCAATATAAAGGTAGGATTGTGAGAAATTATATATGACTGAGACGAAGTTGACAATATAAAGGTAGGATTCGTATGACGTTTACACGTAGGCTACCACCAGGCTCTCTGTTGACACACATTTCTTACGGTGCGCAAAATTTAAAAAAAAGAGGTCACCGTTTGAGGACCAGTCTCAGGCATCAGGTGGAAGGACACGGGGCAGTAGCATGGACATTAACGACAGATCCATCTGACACCTGACCAGTCTAGGGCATCAGATGGCAGGACACCACGGGCAGTAGTATGGACATTAACGACAGATCCATCTGACACCTGACTGTCTCTATTTCAATAGAGCTTTTAGTAATTTACCTGACGTAAAAACCTGTCTGCCTTTAACCTTATCTGAAGCTTTACAAAACGAAACAAAACAGCAAAGAAAACTGTGACAAGCAAAAAGAAGCTCTAAATTGAAAGAAGTCCCGGCTACAGACAGTACAACCTCAACCAGTCCAGCAGACGAGAGCTAAGGGGCCGCTATGGTATCAAACTTGAGCCTTTGAAGGCAGACGGCCCCCGATGGCGGGAAAATAAAGCAAGGGGACGTAACACGAGCCACAATGTTCGCACGCGCATCGCTCGCGTGCAGTTGTCATGCGGAAGTCAAGGGGAGAGCATGGACGGTGCTCCTAGCATGTGCTGACCCGAGGGCTGGGGATGTTAAGAGCGGCCTTGTTTGGCGAGCGGCAGTGTTCGACTACTTGGGGAACAGGCTTTCTGCTACTCAACTATTCCTTGGGGACAAGTCTAGGTGGACAGTTGTTGGACATTACACGACTTGGTCAAGATATCGATTCAAGTCATTCGATGTCGTTAGCTGAAATGTGCGTCGATGATACACATCAATAAACACATCAATAAATATATCAGTACATTTTTTGAACATGCGATGTGGAAAAAGTAAATATTTTTATCATTTAAATTAAAAATAAGAGATAAAAAAAATATTTGAAATTGGAAATCAATTTTATTGTCACATATCCCGGATACTAACACTAGAATTTTAAAGATATTCTCATTTGATTGAAGTGAAGTGAAAAAGAAGTGAGAAAAAAACATAGACTTAATGAAAAGGATCCAGCCGCGCAGCAAAGCCCCAGATTTTCTAAATGTTAATGTGTCTGTAGTGCCAGGGAGAGCGAGAGGACATCTTAGTGAAGATTGACGCTTTTCAAGACTTTGATTAAATTGTTTGACCTTAAGGACACGTATCTTCCAGGAGGATTCTATCCACATTGATAAACAGCTCAGCCGGGGAAATCTTTCTACTAAGTCTTCAACTACTCTCAAAGTTGATTGTGAATAATAAACGGACGTACAAAAAAAAAGTTGTCGGGAACAAGTGTTGGAGAGTTTTGGGGATGCTGAATGCCGATAACGTCATCGAATCCTGATAAGGTAATGAAACATTCTGCTTTAAAGTTCATCACAACAAAACATGTTTATATGTTGCGCTTGTCATCAATTATTGTCGTTTATTCCGTGAACTTTGGTTGGAAATTACTAATTTTATCATTAACCAGAAACTAACTCGAGGGAGTAGAATAAAAAAAAACAAATGAGTTTCTTTCTTTTAAGACGACATTTAGTCATTGAATTAGAGAGCCATCGACTTTTGTTGTACGAATGGAGCCATGGCCCGGCAATGATAAGGCAGCTGTCTTCAACTTTAACAAAACCTAAATCATAAAATAACACGCGGTTTATTTAGTCTAAATGACCAATTTTATTATCTCATCTGCTTAGCCAATATTTATTATCTCGTCTGCTTAGCCAATATTTATTATCTCGTCTGCTTAGCTAATATTTATTATCTCGTCTGATTTGCCAATATTTATTATCTCGTCTGCTTAGCCAATATTTATTATCTCGTCTGATTTGCCAATATTTATTATCTCGTCTGCTTAGCCAATATTTATTATCTGGTATGTTTCTTCGATATTTATGATCTCATCTGATTGGCCAATATTTATTATCTCGTCTGATTGTCCAATATTTATTATCTCGTCTGGTTCGTTCAATATTTATTATCTCGTCTGATTGGCCAATATTTATTATCTCGTCTGGTTCTTTCAATATTTATTATCTCGTCTGATTGGCCAATATTTATTATCTCGTCTGATTGGCCAATATTTATTATCTCGTCTGATTGGACAATATTTATTAACTCGTCTTATTGGCCTTTATTTATTATCTCGTCTGGTTCTTTCAATATTTATTATCTCGTCGGGTTCGTTCAATATTTATTATCTCGTCTGATTGGCCAATATTTATTATCTCGTCTGGTTCTTTCAATATTTATTATCTCGTCTGATTGGCCAATATTTATTATCTCGTCTCATTGGTTAATATTTATTATCTCATCCGATTGGCCACTATTTATTAACTCATCTGATTGGCCAATATTTATTATCTCATCTGATTGGCCAATATTTATTATCTCATCTGATTGGCCAATATTTATTATCTCGTCTGATTGGACAATATTTATTAACTCGTCTTATTGGCCTTTATTTATTATCTCGTCTGGTTCTTTCAATATTTATTATCTCGTCGGGTTCGTTCAATATTTATTATCTCGTCTGATTGGCCAATATTTATTATCTCGTCTGGTTCTTTCAATATTTATTATCTCGTCTGATTGGCCAATATTTATTATCTCGTCTCATTGGTTAATATTTATTATCTCATCCGATTGGCCACTATTTATTAACTCGTCTGATTGGCCAATATTTATTATCTCATCCGGTTGGCCAATATTTATTATATAGTCTAATTAGCAAATATCTATTATATAGTCTGAGAGGCATAACATTTTTAAAAAGAATAACATAAATCTCTTTAACATCATATTTCATATAAGCATATCGTAGCAAATTTAAGGCTAATGATGTTAAATTCAAACTGGTGAGGAAAAATACCTGAGTGAACATTTTGGACTTAATCTCACCATAGTCCTTAACATCTCACCAGTAGACATTAACATCTCACCAGTAGACATTAACATCTCACCAGTAGACATTAACATCTCACCAGTAGACATTAACATCTCACCAGTAGACATTAACATCTCACCAGTAGACATTAACATCTCACCAGTAGACATTAACATCTCACCAGTAGACATTAACATCTCACCAGTAGACATACAGCTATTTTAAAGACATTCCAAGATGTTAAGCAACAAAACACTTTCAATTAAATCAACACAGTTTGTTCATCCAACATGGCACCGAAAATAATGTGTGCAATTCTCGTCTGCATATTTACAAATTCTTATATGCCGCTATGGCAATAATTTATGTACTGTAAGGGTTTGACTGACAGATTGTCCCATGACTGTCCTTATTTAAGCAGCCAATTCATTTCACGCATCTCCCAGGAGTCCCCACCAGACGATCCTCCAGTGGTGTCAGCAATCTTCCAGCGCATGAGTTCTTATGTGTGCTGGAGAAATTCGACCAGCAATTTTGTTTTATCAGGTCGTCGTTAAACAGCTTTCAACGAACGGATCCCATGTGTGTCGGAATCCTTTACTGTCGGGATCCTGTGCTGTGGGGATCCCATGCTATCGTTGTCCGTTGCCATTTACCAAAAGTCTGACAAATATACTTACATTTCATTGACATTTTAGAAATGAAAGGGCACCACTCAACCGTAACAACGTGACATAAGGTCTTACAATTCCAATAAGTCAACCGTAACCAAGAGACATAATGTATTAGAATTACAACAAGTCACCCGTAAACACGTGACATTATGTCTTACAATTCCAACAAGTCAACCATAATCACGTGACATAAAGTCTTACAATTCCAACCATCAACCCGTAACCACGTAACATAATGTTTTAGAATTCCAACAAATCAAACGTATCAAAGTAACATAATGTCTTAGAATTCCAACAAATCAAACGTAACAAAGTGACATAATGCCAAAAATGTAATGACATTGTTTAAGTCCAGAAATTCTACAGATACAGTCGAGGTTTCCCAGGTCTGTTATTGTGACGTAGTGCACTCTTGTTTCAAGATTTGTTACTTGGGAGTAGCAACACACGTACACTTGGGAGTAGCAACACACGTACACTTGGGAGTAGCAACACACGTACACTCGGGAGTAGCAACACACGTACACTCGGGAGTAGCAACACACGTACACTTGGGAGTAGCAACACACGTACACTTGGGAGTAGCAACACACGTACACTTGGGAGTAGCAACACACGTACACTTGGGAGTAGCAACACACGTACACTTGGGAGTGGCAACACACGTACACTTGGGAGTAGCAACACACGTACACTTGGGAGTGGCAACACACGTACACTTGGGAGTGGCAACACACGTACACTTGGGAGTGGCAACACACGTACACTTGGGAGTGGCAACACACGTACACTTGGGAGTGGCAACACACGTACACTTGGGAGTAGCAACACACGTACACTTGGGAGTAGCAACACACGTACACTTGGGAGTAGCAACACACGTACACTTGGGAGTAGCAACACACGTACACTTGGGAGTAGCAACACAAGTACTCTTGGGAGTGGCAACACACGTACACTTGGGAGTGGCAACACACGTACACTTGGGAGTAGCAACACACGTACACTTGGGAGTAGCAACACACGTACACTTGGGAGTAGCAACACACGTACACTTGGGAGTAGCAACACAAGTACTCTTGGGGTCACACAATGACAGATGGAAACAAATGAGGAAACGTTACTGAAGTCGTCGTAACTCTGTTTAAGTAGTTTATATATTTATGTATCCACATAAGATCTACAAATATTTATTCCTTATCATTGAAAGACGACGTCATGCCCCTTCATCCCCCATCACCAACCCACTACACCGGACAATAGATGACGTCGGGTGTACCACTGCCGGGCACACTGGTGGGGTCTCCATATAGTCTGGCAAGTCCGCCTTCCTGTCGTGAGATAGCTTTCAGTTTTTGTTCCATTTCAAACCCGGTTCTTTCCCTTTGTGTACGTCCATGTTTTTGTCCGTTTCATCCCCCAAGTTTTCTCGCTGGAGACAATCACTTGTCGCCAGGTTGTCGTCCTTGAATGGATTTGTTATTGAACGTTTTGTCTTGTTTATCAATGCACGACTAAGTCGGCCGTCGGGCAATGTCACTAACTCAATCAACTCAATTAAGTGGACGGAAGAATAATTTATGGGACATATTTTAGGGGAATACGTTGAATCTGACAGAGATCAAATAGTTATAGAGTTATTCATTTCCTAATTTACATTTATTGAGTTCTATTCGGTCATTGGTTGGCATTGTGTTGGAATATTTCTTCATTATTAATTTCTAATGATGGAATGCGAAAATTAAAATTTCTCAAAAATTGCGATTGGATTTTTTTATGTTCGTCTCCTTATATTATAACTTTTACAAATTACTGCAAATTCATATATGGCTGTAAATCAGTCTGAAAGAACGTCTTTTTGTGGATTTTCTTTATCCGGCCACAACATATTATTACTTCCTGGAATATGGCCCCCTTTGCAAAAAGTTTGGACACCTCCGCCTTAATGAATGCTAGGAAGGCGTGCATTATTGGTTACCAAATAATATATACATGAACACGGCACAATAAAGTCCACAGTGATGTCCACACAAATACATGCACATGTCACAGTGATGTGCACACAAATACATGCACATGCCCCGGTCATGTGCACATGTAATTAAAGCTGAAGAAGCTATGATATATAGCTTACATCGCAGAAGGAATTTGATAGTAACAACTCAAACATAACGACGTTAGAGCGGGGATTAATTAACAAATCGACGTTTCATTGATACGTGCTTATAAGCAGAAAATTTATATCAATATTAGAGCAGTGGTTCTTAATCTGGGTTTTGATCGAACCCCAAGGGTTCTTAGGGGTTCGGCGGAGGTCAAGACACACAAACACGACTCATATGATTCGTGATGTCACACCCCGGTTGAGGAGGGTCCGGTGAATGCGCATATGAATCTGATGGGGTTCAGAACCTCCAACAAGGTTACAAATCACTGTGTTAGAGTATGGCGTACAACTGACTGCCTCTGTATCCAAACATCCTCTGATGGTATCCATGGTATCCACACATCCTCTGATGGTATCCATGGTATCCACACATCCTCTGATGGTATCCATGGTATCCACACATCCTCTGATGGTATCCATGGTATCCACACATCCTCTGATGGTATCCATGGTATCCACACATCCTCTGATGGTATCCATGGTATCCACACATCCTCTGATGGTATCCATGGTATCCACACATCCAGTTCAATCCAGTGGCTGTCAGTTTTAATAAACACCAATTAAAGACTACGACATCGCACTCCCCCCCCCTCACCCCAGGGCCACCCTCTGCCCACGTGGCTAATCACGTGCTATTTACAACACAACCCGTGTCACCCCATGAGCCCAGGGGCGTATTCCCGGTCTACTGCGTGGGTGGGCCACGAGCCGATGACATTTTACTTTCTCTTAATAATGTCGCAAATGGGGGTGTTTCTTTAAATATGTTTTTACTGAAAATGTTATTTTTAAAATGTTACGGGCTCTCTAAGTATAATGGCCTTCTATAACAGATTAAGGTATTTTGTCTTATTACCCCCCCCTCCCCGATACACACACACATTTCCTTGTGTCCCCAAGTAAAGAATTCAGGCGTGGAATGGGTTGCCTGATCAAAGCAGGAAAACATTTAACAATCTATTAAAATACAAAAGTAGAGATAAACAATGAATAGGCGTAGGAAACAATAATCATCTTCATGGAAGGAGAGTCTGTAACAGATACGAGAAGTACAAGTACTGGTGCTAATTACTGCTGAACGAACTTTTTTAATGTCCACTTGAACTTACCCATGTTCAGGTTACCTTATTTAATCTTGTCGTGATCACCAAGCATTTTTCCACCTGAAATTTGTTCCACCTGGCATTTATCCCATCTTGCATTTGTTCCATCTGGGATTTGTTCCACCTGGGATTTGTTCCACCTGGCATTTGTTCCACCTGGGGTTTGTTCCACCTGGCATTTGTTCCACCTGGCATTTGTTCCACCTGGCCATTTTTCCACCTGGCATGTTCCACCTGGGATTTATTTCACCTGACATTTTTTCTAACTGGGCGTTGTTGGCATTTGTTCCACCAGGCATTTGATCCACCTGTCATTTGTTCTACCAGGCATTTATTCCACCTTGCATTTGTTCCACCTGACATTTGCTCCACATGGCATTTGCTCCACATGACATTTGTTCCACTTGGCATTTTTTCCACCTGGCATTTGTGCCACCAGGCTCCAGTCGTAAACCAAGCTGACTATTATGCTAATTCGTCCCTACCGACCCGATCGGTAAACCCCCTGTTTTACGTCATTTCCGCCTTTAGCGTCAAAACGATTGATTTTGCTTGAAAACGAGGCGAATCGCCCCCTCTGCCCCCACCCCCTCGTTTGACATTACAATAGACCAAACAAAAGGCCAATACACTGACCACTTGATTATCAACGTGCGGTTTGCTTCCCCGCGTTCAGGTTTGAGATTGTCCCCGGGCATTGATTTCTTATTTAGTGGGAGGTAAGAGAAGATAACCGTGGTTCAGGTCAGGCAACTCCAGCGAGACTACAAGACGTATCGTCTGTAAGGCGGCTTTCCTTAGATTTAGATATTATGAATCCATGAAATGGTGTTAAAATGAAAAGTAGAAAAAACTGGGTAGGAAACTTAGAAGTAAATTTTTGAGCACCTCGCCATTTTCAAGTGGTGATTGCGTGCGTTCATGCCTGATGGTGTTGAGGATTCTGTTAGACACCGAAATAGCAAATCGTGATTAAAGAAAACCACAGTAACCGTTAGAAAATTTCTATAAAGCTATTGTGAGACCACATCTGAAATTTTAAAAAATGTAAACACCAATCATTAAAAAAAATCTCTCCATTATCCTACATCAAAGAAATCAACCATTCTAAGAAAGCTATCAGCATTCTAACACTCCGTTCGTTTGGGTTGAGTAATTCTGTAGGAAATATTGTAAAGTCTAGGTGAAGGCTGTTTCCATGATTCAAACATGAGATGGTTTCAATGGCATTCCAAACAAGGTGGTCGATTGGCATGTGGGCTCAGCTGAGGGTCATGGGTTCGAATCTACGTGAAGGCAGGGATTTGTTTCTGAAGTCCACGCAACCCCGAATGGGTACCGGAACGTAGTTAGGGAAACAAAGGCAGCTGGGAAATTGTTTGGTCCCTCATATCCCTTTCCTGTGAACGCCTGTTCTTACCAGAAAGTTGTTGGACGCAATAATCTTCTGTATAGAAGGAGCGTCTGTATAGATAAGACAAGACAATACTACAACATGTCCCTTTAACATTAACAAAGTGAGGCGTTTTTTTATGGTTTAGAATCTAAACATATTTAGATGTTAATGCTAACGTTTGAATTAGGGCGGTAATCACTTCTAAGAAATTCAATAAGGTTTTATTACACACATCTCTTTATGCAGGTCTCTTCATATTAGTCTCTTTATACAAATTTAGTCTGTAGTTACAAGCACTTTTGAATGACATGTAATAACACATTTATTAACAGACACTTCTCAGCGGGGTCAATCTACTATGTGTTCAAAGTTTCTCTCTAAATCTTCAAAATGTGAGAGAATGAACTTTTTTTGTTTCCAAACTAATCAATAGCACATACTGGAGGTCAATATTTGCCTTCTTACTTCTCACCACAAATTCTTGCGCGGCCTAACAAATGTGGGTCAATATTTGCTTTCTTAGTGCTCACCTGATATCCTTGCGCGGCCTAACAAAGCTGGCGGTGACAATACGCTGAAAGGTGTTTCTCCAGAGAACCAGATGGCTAAGAGGAAAAAACAACAACTGGATAATAGGAAAACTGGTGGTAGTCACAAAGCCTAGGAATAAATGGTGTCCTAGCCGCATGTTTTAGTCATCATAACTTTTCCCCGCAGCTCAAGAAAAGAGAAGTTGTTTAGGGAAAGGCATTAACTTGGTGTTTTACACTATCATTAGCTAATGTGCTGTTGACGCTTGTTGTAGAGATCAGTAGGTACAAGCCATCACTGTTGCGGTTTTTTAAAATAAAAAATATATGTATGATTATCTTATCATATCTGTTAAAGATAATATACAGTAGATTTTTGTGTCCAACGCTTATCCGTGGTTTATGTCTAGCCTTGCATTTTTTCAGTAGATTTTTTAAAAGAGTTAAAAGAGTGTCAGTTGTCGTTGTTTCATCAGGCAACCTATTCAATGTTCGAATTCCAGAAGGGAAGCACGAAAATTTGTATGTGTTTGTTTTTTGCATACGAAATAAGAAATATGTAGCGAGGTTAAATTCTTTTTCCTACAATATCTGCTTCCAGAGGCATACGATTCTGGTTGGTCTATGAGATTGATTTCACGAAGATACGCAACTGACCACTGGAAGAATTCTGGGAAAAAAACAGACCATAAGATTGTATACGTCAATAATTTCGCCATTATTTGCGTTCAGCTTCAAGATTTAGGTGCTAACATTGAGAAGTTGAGATCCAACATTCATCTCTGTGGACTGAGAGCAAACTTATAAAATAAAATGCAAGTCTTCTTACAAGAACCGTCATAAATACAGCATAACGAGCGTGAAACGGCTGAGGGCCCAAAGTTAAACAATGCCATTAAAGGGGAGTTTTTTTTTCTCCAATAATTTCTGCTTTACCTTGGCTACTGCTACATCGATTTATCACAGGACAAGACGCTGGAAAAGACCATCTGACAGACACAGTCAGACACAGTCAGACACAGACAGACACAGACAGACACAGACAGACACAGACAGACACAGACAGACACAGACAGAGGAAATCGTACATACTAACAACGAGGTCAATCTCGATTAAGAAAGAACATTGGACAACAGCTCCAGGTGAGCCTGGACTGACGTGACGTCTTTGCTCCATACGCATACACATACTGATAGAAAGAAGAGATCATTGAAATGAAAACGTCTATTTGTGTAACGGGAACAGGGAACTATTTTGAGAACCATCACTTTGCTGGATGAGGAGCGATTAATTAAGTTGAAGGGAGACAAGTTGGCATCCCCAAGAGAGTGAGAATGAGAGTGGGCCAATACAGTTGTGGGAGGGGGGTGGGGGAGATTAGAGACGACTTCATCTTATCAATCCCTGGCAACGTGGGGGGAACTCATTGATAAATGTGTGTGTGGGCCATGTATGGGTGTGAGGATGTGTATGTGTGGGCCATGTATGGGTGTGAGGATGTGTGTGTGTGGGTGTGGAGATGTGTGTGTGGGTGTGGAGATGTGTGTATGTGTAGTTGGGATGTGTGGCTGGTGTGTGTGTGTGGGGTGTGGGGATGTGTGGGTGGTGTGGGTATGTGGGGGTGGTGTGTGTGGGGTTGGGGGTATTCGTGTGGGAGTTTAAATGTGTGTGGGGTGGGGATGTGTGGCTAGTGTGGGGATGTGTGTGTGTGGGGTGCGGGGATGTGTGTGTGGGGTGTGGGGATGCGTGGGTGGTATTTAGATACCATAAATCTTCAGCGTAAATGGGGATTTTAAATCTGGAATATAGTTCCAGGGCTTGGGAATTTCACTCTTTTAACATACGAGCCGTGCTAAAAAAAGATGAACTTGATAAGTCATTAAAAATATTTTATTTTTGATAATGGCGCATGAAACTAATTTTTTGTGTATATTTCAAAACCCAAAGACGTTTTGGTGTAAATTTAATTTAACAAAAATAAAAGTAAAACTTTTTCAAAAAATTTGAAAGAAGCTGACAGACATCCTATATGTCTGTATAGTATAACCATAGAAGTCAATAAAAATTTGGATATGGAAATGGTTAGCTTAACAAGCCGAGTGTGTCACTTAAAAAAAAGTCATGAAAAAAATTCTCCATTCTCCAAAAAGTCCAATTCCATAAAAATTGCCCGAAGTTTATTTTGACCCAGATTAAACTAACTTATTTGTGGGTTTTTTTTTAATGACACGAATCCTTATTCCCTTGGAAAATTTTAATGATGGCATCTATCGATACCAGAAACCATTACAAAACAATTAAAAGATATTTTTTATTGCCATGAGGTGGTTAATTTTTTTTAAATGCATAATTAAACGTCACTCCTCTTACAGCATTATAGTTCATGTTGTCTTTTGATACGAAGTTCCATCATCTCATTATAAATATAGAGCTAAAACAATAATAGTTGAGAGATAGTAAATTTCATCAACAAAATTGATGGCTACAAATTTTGTTGTTTGATCCAATGTATTTTATTCAGTTATATAAAAAGACTAAAAAAATTGAATATGTGGTGATCAGCTAACGGAAAAGAGTAGAGAATAGATCTAAATATTTAGTGATGACCTAACAGAAATAAGAGAACATATCTAATTTTGCTGTAATGAGTTTCAGATTTAAATAACAGTTTTTTTAAAACAAAGAAATCTTTTATAGTTCAATCTAGATAATCACAAAACTATATTAACACAAAATACAAATTTTAAAAAAACATCTCCGACCAATGAGAGCTATTTATAAACCAATCTTAGTTACAGAACAAAGTGAAGGTCACCACCAAGGTATCGCTATAAACAAACAAACACGTCCCTGTAGCGCCGGACAGTCCCAATATTCCCACACTTTGCCTAAAATAGAGAACATGACTTTCGAAACGTGCGTCATCGGAGCTTCCGCCAGCTGACGTTTAACTCTGTCCAGGCACATCTCATCTTGAGAGTCGTCATTCACAGAATACATCAACGGAAATGGGTGACGCAGGAACGTCATGGGGAAGCAAGTTATTTTCAGAACAAGTTTCATCTCTTTGACACACACGATAGGATATTCAAATATATTCTGGAAAAACAGGATTTCAGTGTAAAGTCTTGATGACATGAAATATTTGATGTCAACTGAAGCGAGACGTTAGCATGACACTTGAAGATGTATACTTGCATTTCTTCAAACGGACAGGATTCACAACAATGACATTTATAAAGATTAGTGGTTCTCAAAGTGGGGTCCACTGTGCCCCAGGGTAACGCGAAGCGATTTCGATAGGACTGTGAAAAACGAACGCATATTTATTTACACCATAGGTTCTACCGAAGAAATGTTACAAAAGTTTTAAAAGAATTGCATATAATAAAATAAGATAATTGATTATTTATGTTTACAAATAAAACAGCGAATACAAAGTTGTACTGTGTACAAATAAAGAAATAACTAAGTGAACTCGATCCTTACTCTCCCACACCAAGATTCGACCACTCTCTCTCCCTTGATACTTCATCTGGTATTCATGTATGCCCAATGGCCCGATGTCCGTTATCGTAATTTCCAGTCATCTTTTGGTAGACTCATTATTTGAATCTTTGATTTCTATCAATATGGTGCTGCAAGGAAAAGATACCACAATGCTCAATTGTCAACGAAAAATTGATTTCTTTCAAAATGAAGCTGGAACTATGGATTGTAAAGCTAGAGAATAAAAATTTCGCTTCACTTCCACAGCTGAAGACATATATTGATGACAATGAGCTTAAAATTGATTGCAATATTACTGAGGTGATCAAACATCATGCATTAGTTCTTAGCAAAGAAATGTCTTACTATTTTCATGATCTACGAGTATTGCACAAACAACATCGTTTTATCACTAATCCATTTGAACTTTCCATTAATGTTCTGCCTGCGGAGAAAAATAATAATTAAATTCTTCAACAGTTGACTGATTGGATAAATGATGGGGGTGCAAACAATGCTTTCTGTGAAACTTGGTGTAGTGATTTTTGGATTGAAATGGCACAGTCATTTCTGATGTTGCAAAGATGGCTCTAAGATTTATGATTCATTCGCAACCACTTATCAGTGTACTTCGACCTTTTCTACACAACTTGTTATCAAGAAAAAAGTAATAAAAATCGAATGAGTATTCAAACGCAATTTCCAACAAAGAATTTCCGATTTATTTATTCAAGGGAAATCATTCTAGATTACATCGATTCAAGTAAGCAATTCTGAAACTTAAAGCAATATGACGCCACGAGCAACAAAGCCCGTCCAAGGACGTTCCGCCACCGTTCGGTGGCATGTTTTAACTCCCCTCCAACACTGGTCTCGACCGGCATACATGTGCATCACTTCAAAAATACTATTCATCATAGTTAAAATAAATAACTCGTAAAAGCAGAGCTTTTGACTATAAATCCCAACGCGCATAACTCAAAATAAAGTCTTGGAAGAAATACTGCACCAAAAATAACTCGTTTTGAACGTCCGCGTAAACGTGTTCAATATGATTGGCTGTAGGAGTGATGAGGGACCAATCGTTATCGAGTACCGGACAGAACGGACAGATACGTGTCTTTTATTATATAGGATATCCCCTCACGCTACACCACACCAAGAATGTGTCCATATAATGCGCACCGCGCAACAATCTAACATAAGCATTCATAAAGCGGGAAACCCCATAAACTATCATTCTAGATTACATTTAAAGTCATTTCAAATCAATAATTTTGAAACTAAATAAAACAATTGCTATCTAAAAATTGCTTCTAAAATTACGGGAGTCAAACGAAGTGACGTTTTTCGAAAATTCCTTCTCCAACATTGTTCTTAATATTAGTAGCTACCTGTTCGGCGTTTGTTTGAACCCAATAGATGTAATGGTTGGCGAGAAATTGACAAAATACTGATATTTTTCTGTTGTTTTTTGTTTGTTGAATTTCCAGGAAATCCAGTAAACCTTATCGGTATTTTTTTGGCCGCTGCACATCATTGGGACCTCCTTAGCATATTTTCAAAAGACCCCAACCCTCTATCTGGTATTGTTCAGGAGGAGTTGCATGTGCAAGCTCGAACAGTGCACAGACATTTCAAATGTATAGACACAATTCTAAAGGGAAATTGCTTTAAAAATCACGGAATAGCATAAACGCGACGAATTACATGAGAGTTGCTCCTGCCAAAATAGAGTCAAACATATAAGAATTAGTTCAGGCAAACATATGCATGCATCTCATTAAACAATTTTAACAAAATTAATTTTACAAGTGCACAACTTCTTTGATTTATGAATACATATTGTTTGTTAATTTTTTTAATTCACACCATTTTCATTAATTTTTATATAAGCGGTCCGCGAGCTATCGAACAAATTTTTAAAGAAAATGTTAAAAAATTTGATAACTGCTTACTTGGACAGTGGCAACAATGGCTTTTATGTGGACAGTCAAAACAATGGCTTTTATGTGGACAGTCAAAACAATGGCTTTTGTGTGGACAGTCAAAACAATGGCTTTTATGTGGACAGTCAAAACAATGGCTTTTATGTGGACAGTCAAAACAATGGCTTTTGTGTGGACAGTCAAAACAATGGCTTTTATGTGGACAGTCAAAACAATGGCTTTTATGTGGACAGTCAAAACAATGGCTTTTATGTGGACAGTCTAAACATGGCTTTTATGTGGACAGTCAAAACAATGGCTTTTATGTGGACAGACAAAACAATGGCTTTTATGTGGACAGTCACAACAATGGTCTTTTCGCCCCACACCTAATTGTATGTTCAGCCTTTAAGCATCAAGGTCAGACCTTGAAGTAACAAGTTCTGAACTAGTTTTATGGAGGTCACACCTAGTAGTATCAATATTAATCACGTGTTTAACTCATTTTCCTTTAAGAGGATTAGGGCACACCAGCAGACATCATCAGTCATATCAGCAGTCACATCATCAGTCACATCCGGTTCAGGAAACCAAAAACCCCGCCATCTTTAACACCGTCATTAAATCAACTTCTAGTGACATATTTTAAAATCCTCTTTAGCTTTGTGCAACTCCGCATCGCATGCTTTAATTTTTTATTACACTCTTCAATCCCTTGAGTAGGTTCATTTGAGTTTTGTACAGATTTATGACACACTCTGTCTGTAAGACGTGTTGGACTGACGGCAGATCTGCTTGTTCGGGATAAGTCAGCTTAACTTGATCTATTGGCAAATTCTGCGGCCGTTATAAGGGGGGGGGGAGGGAGGTGGAAAGGGCGATGGGATATTTAAGATGTGAATAAATTTACACCAACAGGTCAGGTGGGTAAAGTGATCATCAAGCTAACAGCTAATACCCCAGTTTATATCAACCAGCTTGCAGGACATAACCGAATGTCTTACTGGTCTATGAAACATTGCCTCAACACATTCAGTTTATAACATTATCAACATATTCGGTTTACACTATTACCAAAACTGAGGGTAGGAGAGGTGTGATCATCTGATGAATGTGTACACTATTACCAACACTGAGGGTAGGAGAGGTGTGATCATCTTATGAATGTGTACACTATTACCAACACTGAGGGTAGGAGAGGTGTGATCATCTGATGAATGTGTACACTATTACCAACTCTGAGGGTAGGAGAGGTGTGATCATCTGATGAATATGTACACAAAAGGCTGTTTTCAACCCTCATTAGCCACCGTTAGAGATGGGAGCTCCCCCTTACACCACTTTTACCTCCACCGTTGATCCCCGGTCAGTTATTTTAAATATTCTTTAGCCCTCTACCAATGTTCCCTTTAAGCTGCGCAGCGGTGTAAAACAACCGCGCAGCAAATTTTAACAAGGCTAATATAATATCTGTGTTTGCTGGTTGTAAAAATTTGCAAGAAAATGGATGCTGCGTAACTTTGAACAAGAGGTTTTTATTTTTATTTTGCACATGGGCAAACGAACCTTTTCTAGGGATCATTGCGCTCTCACTGTTACCGTTCCATAAATATCCCCAAAGTTTTTGTATTTTTAAACACATACTGAAAGTTTCATTTAATATCATCTGTCAATGAACCAAATCCATCGTGTAACAGGTGACCAATCTTAGTGTTGTAAATCAAGTTGTTACAGTTGCTCTATTTCAACGACACCACGATGATGACTTCATGAAATCAGATTCAGAATGTAACATCATCATCAATGTATGATTCCTGTGAGATTCATAACTATTTCTGTCTTTGACATGTCACTGTCAAAAGACAATGTCATAATAACTTAATGAACAGCTCAAAATATTTGCTCTGCTAATTGGACTAAAATAATCTGGTCCACTGTTTTGTTGACACCAGCTAATGTTATTTATTAGGAAGAAAAAATAATTCAATTCCTCTCCCGTAATTCCAAAATACTTTTTTAAAAATCCAATTTAAGATCCATGACATGAATTCCATCCATCACATGAATTCCATCCATCACATGAATTCAATTTATCACATGGATTTCAACCATAACATGGATTGCATCCAGCACATGGATTCCATCCATCAAATTGAGTCCCTTCATCACATGTAATCAATCACATGGATTCCATTGACAAACTCCGAGATGTGAAGACTGTAAATAAGTATGAACTTTGACAATATTATAACATAGTTATAACAATGTATATGGCATAACACAGTGTGGCATTTGAAGTCACGGTGACAAACCAACAGTAATTGTAACAAATGTCAAGCGCATACAACTGGCGAACTCCCGATGGACAGAGGATTTGCAGAAAAGGATTTCGTTTCATGCTGCAAGGCCCCCTTGTCTTCTGACAGGTCTTCTCTTCTGACAGGTCTTCTCTTCTGACAGGTCTTCTCTTCTGATCAGGTCTTCTCTTTTGACAGGTCTTCTCTTTTGACAGGTCTTCTCTTTTGACAGGTCTTCTCTTCTGACAGGTCTTCTCTTCTGACAAGTCCTCTCTTCTGACATGTTTTCTCTTCTGACAGGGTTTCTCTTCTGACAGTTCCTCTTTTCTGACAGGTCTTCTCTTCTGATAAGGTCTTGTCTTCTGATCAGATCTTGTCTCAAGACGAAAGAAAGGAGGATAGTTTTGCATTACCAAGATGAATGAAACAGAGAATGCGAAGACCTAAAAGTCTTGCAATTTTTAAGCTTAGGCTGTCAGTGACCCTTGGTAAACGGGGCCGCTAAATTTTTTTCAGTATTGCTGATAACATGGGCATTGCCAAGACGATCACGCAATTTTGCACTCAGACAGACAACTTAACCATTCTTACTCAATGTGCTGTTATTTTGAACAAGCAAAACAACCACAAAAACAACCGATACCGCAACCACAAGCACAACAACAATCCCAGCAACAAACAAAACCACAACGAGAACCACAAGCATAACCACAACACGAGCAACTACACGCCAAACCCAAGCATTATGCTGAGCATTAGTTTTGTCAACTCTGACACCAATCTAGAAACTCTAAATCATCGCCCTTTTGCGCATGTCCAAACTCCCCATACGGGGCCCTCCGTCTTAAGTCAATTTGTACTTTCTCTTGCCTGTAATCCTGGGAGGCGCTCAGTCACCACGCAAACATCCGGGTTCTTCCTCCTGCTAAAGGACCACCAAATCTCTATCATTTTCATCTGCTCACGACCAGTTCCTGGGAGATCTCGGTCGTCGGGAAGTAAAGAAAAAAACACTATTTTGCATACGGAATCAAAGAGGGATTTTCCCCTGACGTCACCCAGCGTTCTCGTGTTGAGCTAAAAGACAAATCCGATAAGCTGCACACAGTTCAAACTTCTTTGGTAAACTTCGATTACACTGATCGATTATTGGGAGCTATTGGTTTTATGGTCACATCAATATAGACCATTTGTTACATCCACTACATGTCTACAACAATTACTTCAACGATACAAATAGATCTACACTTCAAATAATTGTGTATAGTCTCGAAGAGAAGCTTTGAAAAGTAAACCCTTACAATTCTCAATTTGAAAATAATAATAATTATAATAACTAGTTGTTCTGGGGCGCCTACGGCGCCCACATTTTTCAAAAGCCCAAGTAACTTACGTGAATGTTATTGCATGCGTTCGAATCAGTTTGTCCGACAACCAAAAAATTGGTTTTGAAATGAGTTCAATAAAAAGAATGAATAATTAAATTTTAAATTTAATGTCATCCAAACTATTAACGGCTCTTTTTACATCGTTCCCTTTTCAAAAAATTAAAATATTAGCTCAAACAATGACGTCATATAATATTTTACGGAGAGAAACACCACACGAATCTCGAAACAAAAATGATTATGATTTTAAGTCTATATTTTCAATTTTTAAAAAATAAGAGTGATGTCCCTTAGCGTTACAGAATCCTTTAGCGTTACAGAATTGAGTCTGGGTCTTTTATTATATTGAATAGTGTATCACCCGTCAAAAATGACGGAAGTTTTCAAAATAAATACACATCAGATTAAAAAATAATGTAATACAGAACTTTCATTTATTTTATTTATTTTTAATTTGATTTATTTATTATCATATTGAACAATTTTATGCGGAACGTTCGAAAAGACTTATATTTGGTGTAGTAATTTTTGGTGCGCACTATTGAACCTAACAGAATTAAATCCAAGAAGCATTACATCCATTACGGGAATTATGTATGTTGATTTGAGAATTTATGCAGCGCAGTACCACAGGCAGCAGCTGGGCTCACAGTGCTACACATAAAAATAGTAGCACATATATTTATAAATGATTTATATTTGAAACATTCATTTCCTTATTACAAAATACATATAATAACGAACCAACTTGTTCCGTATGGTTTTATCTCAACGGTCGGACACAGATAAGCAACATAACACAAGTTTTGGACTTCTAAAACTCAATGATTGTAAAGTACTGGTATTTAGTGGGTCATGGAGGGGTCAAGGAGGGGCTCATGGGTGACAAGTTTGTGTCGACTGATCAGGTCACATCTCTTACCTTTGACACTTCCTTCCTTTTCTTATACTTATATCCTTTGTCATTGTTTTTGTTTATTGTTTCTTTTTTTTCTTTACTTAATTATTTTTCCAAGTTACAGAACGTCTTATATAATTTAAATATAATTTAACTAGATAAGACCTGCAGCGTAGCATACCCCGCAGACTTGCACATAGAGAGTGAAAAGAAAGGGGGGAAAGAAGGGACACAAATTACAGCACGAAGAAATCTGAACAACGCGATTGAACTTCGGGGGGGGGGAGGTGGGGAACACCGACGCATTGTTGGTCTCGAGACATGCACACTGCGGTTAGCTACCTGCACCCACCCTGCACCATCCTAGCTTGCCAAACATAAACTGTGATTGGTCGACCCTAGCAAGGGTCATTAATCATGCTTGTTTGCACTCGTCTTGTGCTTGTTCTGGTGAATTATATGTTTAGATACTGATATTTATTTAATGAGGAAAAATTGAGCCGAAACGTCTACGCTTGTGTTAGCCAATTAATAAAGCTTTAATTTATAGTTTTATTGCGCACTTTGTGCATCTTGTATTCTATAAATATAAACCATATTGTCACTGTATAGATCAAATGTCACACAAATTCACGTGTAAAAACGAGATTACGGGCTTCAGATTGTTCAAACATGACGTTCGCCTCGTTAAGCTGATGGGTAGGTAACCTCTGATGTTGAACAGTTGATAAAATATTCACATCTCTTACAACCAACAATTACATGCGCATTAGTCTCAGTCCATTGTATCTGTAGCACAACTCAAAAATGTCCTTCAGTAGGTTGAAAATACCGGAGCAACATAAAATAAATCACTTAATTTTATATCGACAAAAAAAAATGCCGATCTCCACACTAAAGAAAAAAAGATAATAAAATCAGTGGTAATAACACTTACATTCAATCACATTTGAAATCACTCCCCTTCAACAATTTGAGAACATTCATTTCATGTTTAGATGCCCATCTCAATGTTGAACGTGTAAATGAAAAAATCCTGTGTTTAATTTAAATTATCGTCTGCTAGCAAATCAAAACAAACTTTCAAAGATGGAATTATCGCCACTGAGCAATTTAAAATTAATCGAAGGTATTACGGTAAGCACCCCCTTCTGTGGCGCCAATCGAATTACGTTGCCCCCCCCCATTTTCTTCCCTTTAAAAACTGTGACAAGTTGATTATAAAAAATGATCTCCAATCCCTGTTCCACATACACATTGCATGTTTTTGTAACATGAAACATATTTCTTTCTTTTGATGTTTTTAAGTCTTGAAAATTAGTTGTTTTTCTTCAATGGCAGAATTCGCGGCTAATTACTTCTAAATTTATTTGTGGGTTGTCATGCATCGTGCTATATCATTTTATTAACGTCAGATGGAATAATGTAGTCAGTTTATCTTCAAATAATCATGAAAAATCAAAATAAACAAATATTATAATTTAGTCAGCCAATATAATTATTTTATGGAATATGAAGTAATTATTATTTGATTTATAATATCATTTAAGGCGAAGTAACATTTCCACTGAGCACCGGCCAATGGCCTAGATCTTACAGAAGGGACGGGTAGCGGGTGGAGATATTGGCTACACAAAACACACCCCTCTTATAGACACGTCATACTATTCACCCCACCCCCAACCCCTCTTATAGACACGTCATACTATACACCCCACCCCCACCACCTCTTATAGACAAGTCATACTATACACCCCACCCCCAACCCTTCTTATAGACACGTCATACTATTCACCCCACCCCAACCCTTTTTATAGACACGTCATACTATTCACCCCACCCCCAACCCCTCTTATAGACACGTCGTACTATACACCCCACCCCCACCTCCTCTTATAGACACGTCATACTATACACCCCACCCCAACCCCTCTTATAGACACGTCATACTATACACCCCACCCCCAACCCCTCTTATAGACACGTCATACTATACACACCACCCCAACCCCTCTTATAGACACGTCATACTATACACCCCACCCTCACCCGCCTCTTATGGACACGTCATACTATACCCCCACCCCTTAACCCCTCGACAAAAATCGAATCTAAGCTTATTATTTAAAAATTGCCAATTGGGGCGGGAGGTACTCTTCGTCACCCTTTTCTGTACAAGCCCCTCCCCCCTTTATCAAAACAATTACTCTCCCTAACAATCATTACACTAATTACACTACCCAGGAATTTATCCCATCCCCAAGGGGAGAAAACTTTGACCAAATAATACGCGATTTTAAAAATAATTTCACCCCCTTGTCAAGTTCCCATATCTAATCTACGAATTGCTCATTGTGAATCAACATTTGCCTTACTAATGGACCCATACGGGATCAAGTGGTTTTCAAATTAAGCTGTGACACGAACTCTCTTGGTTTTAACGATTGTTTCAGTTGTGCAACAGGCTTCACTGTTGATTGTTCCGAGAATAATTAAGGTCTAGTTTTAGCACGACACAAAATGACAACTGCAATGTTTGAATTACAACACTATAAGCCAGAAACAATTGTATAGTACAAAACAAAACAAAATAATATGATATTCAGTCGGTGCTATTTAGCGATAATAATTTTTGAAAATATGCGTTTAGTGCGTAAAATTATCTTCAGCGTTACGAAAATGTCATTATTTATGTAACTAGGGATTATAGGGCGCCTAAGGCGCCCACTTTTTTCAAAAGCCCAAGTAACTTATCCTTGTTTGATAAATACGAAATATTAAACGTCCTGAAATGTACACAAAGTAATTGTTCGGAGAATTGACGTCACGTGCTCTGCTAATCTCGAAACCAAAATGATACCTTTCTTTTTTAACTGCTATGGACTGTTGTACTATGACCCTCAGCGTTACGGAATGACTTGTGCTTTTATTACATTAGTTAAAGAGGGGTCTTTATATAAACTACAGTTCATGGCTGAAAAATGGGCACTTATGTAACTTTGGGAGGAGGGGGGGGGGTTGCAATTACGGTGGTTCTTATATAGTTGAAATTAAGGCATCTTTTTCCTACAAATTTAGCAGATAGGAAGTTCTCGCCAATATATGTAGGTTACTTATAGTAGCAACATAAAACTGACTTTTGAATATGCTCTCTCTCTCTCTCTCTCTCTCTCTCTCTCTCTCTCTCTCTCTCTCTCTCTCACACACACACACACACACACACACAAACCCGTTAAATTAATAATGTAGAGTTCTAGCATCGTTTAGTCTAGTGAAGCCAGTTCTCAAACTTCTGAGTTTGATGTGTCAGGTGTCCTGTGGACGAGAACAGTTACGTTTTGAATAACCATTCATTATGTTTATCTTTAGTTGACCAGTGAATAACCATATGTTTTAGTAGAGAACACATACTTCCTTAACCCACTGCTGAACTGTGTTAAGGAACATATAGCAGCCTGTATATCGTTTCTCAACTGCACTGTGTAACAACACGTATGAGTACACTATTTGGTCTAGTGTTTTTCTAAAATCAATTGTTTGGTAATCGAAACCTCTAACACATGACCCACCCACCAGGTTTCTGAGCACTTAATGACCTTCTGTCTCTGTCTCAGAGAGACATGTGTTTGATCCACCCCGTATCTTAGCACTCAATGACCTATTGTCTCAGAGAGACATGTCTTTGATCTACTCCGTATCTGCGCATTCAATGGCCTTTTGTCTCAGAGAGACATGTCTTTGATCCACCCCGTATCTGCGCACTCCATGACCTTCTCCTAGTGTCTCTGTCTCTGATTTGGTAGCCAGTCAACAACGTAAAACTCTGTCACAATAACGCTTTCAGCGTCCCTTGAATACAGCGAATAAAAGAACTCAAGTGTTTGGAAACTACTTTAGCGACCGCCCCATCCCGTACAATTAAGCGATCATTACTTGGCATATGCCCATTAAAAGCCCGGCCCCCAAAGTGCCGAGCGCTGTACAAATACTCTGCCCTAAACCGCGCTCCGTAACGGACCCAACATTCCCGGCTCAACACTATTAGCGGCCATGTTTAAACATGCGCAGCGGGGACAAGGGGAAAAGGGGGGTGTAAGGGGGATAATGGCCAAAGCCGGGCATCAAAGCCAGGAACAACACAACGGATGTGCAACTGATCACGCGCCAGCTTTGTTTGGCTCACGGGGGTTGACAGGGAAAGAGGGGGGTGGGGGTGGGGTGGAGACAAGGTGTTTCCTCGGAGGTGAGTGTCGCGCGATGTCCCCAAGGGGATGGAAGTAATGGCCAGAAACAAAGACAATGGGGTGATACCTAGTCCAATACAACAATATCAATTGTTGGTCGTCGCAAATAAGGAGGGGTTACCCCAATAGGTGTTGAAATGTATACACACGCAGTGATTGTGTTTTATTGAATGGGTTACTGTTTTTCTCGGTAAGACCTTGTAGACAGAGTCGGTATTTAATGTTTTATCGTGTTCCATGTATCATTATGGGAGATAATTGCTCTTCGATAAACACTGGTTTGAGATTATAGTTTTCAGATTATACACTTTATTGAGGAATAAAAATTTACTTTAGTTTATAACTTAATATGTCGTGTTTTTGAATGGTGTGACAGTAAAAGTCTTCAAAACAGTGATGTCTACTTTAGAAGAAATCTAGTGATATTTACCCAACGCCATGTCTCAATATCAGAGAAATGTCATAAAAATAAATAAAGCAATTAATTAAACTTGGAAATACAACACAAATATAATATAACACAAACCTCTGATAGACCTAGAGGGGAAAAACACTTTTCTTATTCCGTAAGCAAAAACAAACACAAAACAAACGATCGATAGTCCCGTCTAGCATTCGGGAAAACCCGGAAAACCAAAACTCTACCAACATTTAAAACTCTAATAAAAATGCAAGACTAGACATAGGAGATGGATGAGCGTAGGGTGCAGTAATCTTCTTTATAGAAGGAGCGTCTTTATCAGATAAGATAAGATAGGATAATGTTCTTTTATGTTAACTATAATTTGTCCTAACCTTAACACTGACCGAATCCCCAATCCTAACATAGCCGTTTCTCCTAGTCCTAACCCTAAAAGTATCCTTTAGTGCAAGTCCTAACAGTTACCCCTTTGTCCTAACCCTAAAATTATCCCCTAGCCGTAAACCTTGCTGCATCTTATAAATCTAACAACATCATTTTGTCCTAAACATAACAGTATGATCTAACCCTAGCAGCATCACATACCTTAACCATAACAGTATTCTCTAACCCTAAGCCTAAAAATATCCTCTAACCCAAACAGTATTCTCTAAACCTAAACATAAAAATATCCTCTAACCCTAACCATATCCTCTAACCCTAACAATATTCTCTAACCTAACAATATCCTCTAACCCTAAAAATATCCCCTAACCCTAACAATATCCTCTAACCCTATCATCTAACTCTAAAAATATCCTATAACCATTACCCTAACAGTATTCTCTAATCCTAACAATATTTTCTAACCATAACAATATTCTCTAACCCTAACAATATTCTCTAACCCTAACGGTAACATCTAACCCTAAAAATATCCTCTAACTCTAACCCTAACCATATCCTCTAACCCCAACTCTAACAGTGTCCTCTAACCATAACCAGATAGCGCACAAAACTTTCTGGATATCCTCTCAACCAAATCTTGTGAGTTCACTGAGGAAACAAAAAGCAACTTCATATTGGCCCTAATTACAAGCGACTCGGGGGCGTCTGGTCAAGGTCAGATAACGGGGGAGTCTCGAGGGTGTAAGTCCTTGTTTACCAGGGGAGTAGAGGAGGCTGGCAGCTGTAGCGGTGGGGTCTCGAATACTCAGAGAGTTACTCCCCATTTAAATCGCCCGTCACATGTTATATTATCTCATATGCTAAAGAAACTGTCAATATGAAGTTACGAATGTATTCGGCCTGATAATCAAATGTCCACATTAGATTTAGATTGTGCTGATTTATATACAAATCTATTTCAAACAAATATTACATGAATAATGACGATGATAAAGTATAGGATAAGTATATATCAGAACTAACCTGCGAACTCTCTTCTACTGCACAACTCTTACTTCTACTGCCAAACTTTCAGCTACAATGCCCAGCAGACTCTCTTACCTATAATGCCCAGCACACTCTTTTACCTCTAATGCCCAAAAGACTCTCTTACCTATAATGCCCAGCAGATTTTCTTACCCATAATGCCCAATAGACTCTTACCTCTACTCATGCACTACTCTTACCTTTACTGCTCCGCTTATACCTCTACCGCCCAACTGATCTCGTGAATTTCAATTGAACACCAAACATACAATGAGGTAATCAAGTGGAGAAAATACAATGCTACAAGAGGAACAACCGACCCATGAAGATGATCCTCTCTGCTGTATATAAGTATAGATGTCTATAGATGTCTCTAGATCTCTGTAGATATTGGACGCCGTGTAAGTTTATTTGGTGAGTATAGCTCGAGGTGGGGATGAGGGAGGTGGGGGTGAGGGAGGTGGTGCTGGGGGAGTGTAAAAAGATAAGATAATATTAACGTCAGAGATATCAGATGGAGAGATTCTCAGAGAAGTGGGTCGCATTACGGAAGTCGCCCCCCCTTAGGGTGCCGAGTTGTATGTCTGAATGACGTAGTCGACATTAGTTGTGTTCCACGTCAAACCTTTTATTACCATTACGTCATAGCGACTTCAACATCAAACCTTTTATTACTTTCCCGTCATATCGAGTTCCATATTAAACCTTCTATTACCATTGTTTCGAAAAGATCTCTATATTAAACCTTCTATTACCATTGTTTCGAAAAGATCTGTATATTAAACCTACTATTACCATTCTGCCACACACAGCTACCACCCTCCTCTACCTGTGAGATTTTTTGATACCTCACTCCCCTGTGTTCTGACCGTTAGTCTGTTGATCTTCTGAGAGCCCCGGGTGACGTGTGCGAGGCTTGGTATCCATGGAAACGTTAAGTTGTTTATCCGCAGTTCTTGCGACATGGACAAGTCTCTGACAGACATCTGAGAAACGACCCACTGCCCCCCACTACCCACAACGCCCATTGGTCAAGCCAGGATTACACAACAGCAGCAGTGGAGATTCCTGTCCGTTACCACAGTAGCCCGTCAGTGGACATTCCTGTCAATTGTTACAGTTGTCCTTCAGTTACTACCCTTGTCCGTCTGTGGACATACCTGTCAGTTGCCACAGTTGTCCGTCAGTGGACATGCCTGTCAATTGTTACAGTTGTCCGTCAGTTACCACAGTTGTCCATCAGTGGACATGCCTGTCAATTGTTACAGTTGTCCGTCAGTTGCCAAAGTTGTCCGTCAACTCAGATCAATGGCAGTATTCATAGTACTGCAGAAACTCCTGGGAATTAGCCGCGGACCAAATCTCCCTCGTGTTTATCAGATTAGGGTCATCGCACGCGCAAACACACAAATGTCAACACAGACTTCATCAGAACAAGTTTAAGTAGGTCTGCCTGCACTGCCCACGTGACATAGGTCATCGAATGAGAGCAAGGTTAAGTAGGTCTGACCTCACTGCCCACGATACATAGGTCAATGGAATGAGAGCAAGGTTAAGTAGGTCTGACCTCACTGCCAAACTGTTTAAACACAAATCATAACCGACATTCTTATACAGTAGACATTAAAATATCCCACTGAACTATTACATGATAATACCGTAGATATCAAAATATCATTTTTGAGTTATTAGATGATTATACCTTAGATATCAGAATATCATTTTTGAGTTATTATATGATTATACCTTAGATATCAAAATATCACATTGAATTATTAGATGATTATAAAATAGATATCAAAATATCAAATTGTGCTATTAGATGATTATACTGTTGATATCAATATATCACATTGTGCTATTCGATGGTTTTACCGTAAAATAAAAATAGATCACATTGAGCTATTACTATTAGATGATTATTCTGTACCAAGCTCTTCAGCAGACTAACATTGTCAACCATGGAATGCCATATTGGAGTACGCATGCGCACATTCCTCATATGGTGATAAGACCAGGAGACTTTAAAAACCTGGGACAAATGTGCTTCAATTCTTCTTGCTGCTCCACTCCCACGCATGGAATGTTTCTCAACTCCCACGCTGGGCATGTAGAGGCCGCGTGCACAGGTTTTAGGCATTTAACCCACCATGCCAGTGTCTAGGGAAGATTCCACACAGTGACGTCACCGGGTCAAGAAGTGGCATTTATGAGATTCGCTCCGTTCATAGTTTTAACAACATCTCCTGAATGTCTCACTCCTCTAGGATCATCCTCTGGGAAGGTTGATGATGATAAAATTCGCTCGTCATCCTCAGATTTTGTCAGTCCCAGGATTGAGACAGTTTATTATAAACAACACATCAGACATAGGGCTTGGATTTGTCTATAGTCTATAACGATGCACAATGTCAGTAAAATACAAGTACAGTCTCAAATGAAGTTCAAATAAACTCTCGACTTTTTAACACAATCCTGATTAAAATCCTGGTGTTTAAAAATATTAATTTAAAAAAAAGTTAACAGATTTTTTTTCAGATACGATAAATGTCCCAAACACTCTCAAGCACACACGCCCCACGACGCCGAGACATAAATAAGTCCGAATGTTGTTGGCTCGGGGCGCCCTATGACTATGTTCATTAAGAAAAAAATACGCTACACATTAAAAAATTGTAAGGACTTCCTGATCAAATCTCTGCCCGAGAGCAGACGAGCTTCCAGTGACCCTAACGAACCCACAAACCTCCCTTTGGGTACGAGACAGCAGCAGTAATTCCCTTGTTAACCGCACGTGGAATCCACGTCTAGCCAACAGTGGAGTCGCTCGGCATCTTCTTTTCTCTTATGCCACTCGCGTGTGCCTCGGAAAAAAGATTCTTTATGTGTTAAGGGGTCAAAAGTTCACGGGATGAGCAAGCCGATTTAGAAGGTCCCGGGGTCTTGCAGTGCGCCGCCACCCCCACAACGTAACAATGGGGTCGACATTAGTCACTTATGCAATCTTTCAAAGGAAACTTAAAGTCTCGAAACATCTTTGTGTTGTAGGAAATTAGTTTTAATGGAAAAAAAGCTCGAAAGAGAAAATGTGTGAAAAAGTTTTTGTCTGTATTTATCAACTCATTTCCGGCCAGTTTCTGAGTCGAAATGATAGACAGAGATTATTTCCTGATGTTAGTCACTAGACTAGTTGCCTTGGAGACTTTTGGGTTATAGACATTTGGGTTATAGACAATGGGATTATGGACATTTGAGTTATAGACTTTGGGGTTATAGATATGTGGGTTATAGACACTGTATTTATAGACATTAGATTTATAGAGATCCGGGTTATAGACATTTGGGTATAGACATTGGAGTTACAGACATTGGAGTTACAGACATTGGAGTTACAGACATTGGAGTTACATTGGAGTTACAGACATTGGAGTTACAGACATTGGAGTTACAGACATTGGAGTTATAGACATTGGAGTTACAGACATTGGAGTTACAGACATTGGAGTTATAGACATTGGAGTTACAGACATTGGAGTTATAGACTTGGAGTTATCGACATTGCATTTATAGACATTGGAGTTATAGACTTTTTGTTTATAGACTTTGGGGTTTTAGATATGGGTTATTGACATTTGGGTTATATACGTTGGGGCTATATACATTGGGGTAATAGACATTCGAGAGTATAGACATTTGTATTCTCGTAAACAATAACTCTCCTAACCAGCTGACCACTGCAGTTGTTTTTGACCAGAGTATATCAATCTTTAATAATATAAATATGAGGAATAGTAGAGACACACATTTTCACACCACCTCTTGTCGACTCTCGATTTCTCGTCCCATATGACACAAGTAACACTGTGACTATACTGGAGACCTGTTTTGACTGACAGGAGATGGGGTGCGCTAATCTCGCTCCATCTAACTACAGGTCTTTGATGGATATACGTCCATGTCTGCACATTTGTTATTTGATGTTGTGTGTGTAACTATGTTAAGGATGATTTAGATTTGAATTTCTTGTCTCAAGTTGTTGTAAATGTTTGATGAGCGTGGTGAGCCCGGTTGTACGCTGTGGTATTGCAATATGGAAGTGTACAAAATAAATAGGTAAACATAAAACCTGAACAGATTATTGGTGAATAATTGTCTAGTGTATGAATTATTGGAGTAAATAGATATTTTGTTTCTTAATTCGCGACAGACTTCAATGCAATCCTATCCTCCAGGGAAGCATTGAAATCTTGACCTGATATATAGATTTAAAAGATTTTTAAAATAGTGAAATCTCAAAGTCGGGCAAAATAATGGCGAAATAACGAAACAAAACACATTTGTTCTTTTATTTTTCTGTCTTACCGACCTTCATTTTACAGGTAGAGTTCAGTCAGGAAATAAAACAAAACGTTGATGGACTGTTGGTTGGGGGGGAGGGGGAGGTGAGGGAGTTCATATTGAGTGTGGTCTCGTCATTATAGCCACGTTATTATTTTTTTAAAAAAGATAACACATCTTTTGTTGAACTAGCGTCCAGAAGTCCGTGTATTTAGCGTCCTAAGCCAGGCCTTGTCCCCCCCCCCACAACCTCTACTGGCCTCTGATTAATACCGTCATAGGAGATCGATACTTAGCTTGTTTTAATGTTCGCTTACATTTTCATCCAAACAATCCGCACACAAAAACCACGGATAATATTTTAAGTCGAAAAGAAAACTCCTTTCATTACTACTGCTTCTGTTGCTAGCCATTCAGAGTTGTCCTTCTGTTGCTAACCTACAAGAGTTGTTCTCCCTGTTGCTAAACTACAAGAGTTGTCCTTCTGTTGCTAACCTACAAGAATTGTCCTTCTGTTGCCTACCTACAAGAGTTGTCCTTTCTGTTGCTAACTACAAGGGTTGTTCCTCTGTTGCAAAGCTATTACAGTCTCCCTAATGTTACGGGTAAGAGTATTCTTTACCACTGAGTCCCCGTATCACGCAATTGTGGTGTTTTAATGATGGAGGGGGCAAGTAACATCTCTCAGACTTTCATTCATTATCGGAGGATATCCCTAAATGTTGGCAACAATTTTTTCAATGTTCGAAAATTGTCAAACTTTTTCGAACGCCACTCACATGCAAGATTTTGACATAATTTATGAATGTCCCGTTTATTATATATTAAAGTGGACATTTAGAAAATCTTAAAATTAGGTCAAAAAGGTTAAAGTTTCAGGTAAATCACTTTTTGTATCCATGTAATTGTAAGTGTTAGATGTAAGATAGCTTAAGATTTGACGGCATTTCAAATCAAACAATAACATTTTGTCGAATAATCTAATGGTTAATAATAATACAAAGTCTATTAATAACACTACAAAGTCTATTCATAATAATACAATGTCTATTAATAATATTATAAAGTCTGTTACTAATATTACTAAGTCTAGGAAGAAGATAACAATAGGTAAGAGGTTAAAACTATGGGATACGAGATTAAAGGAGGCAGTTGCAACACGAAAAGAAATTTTAACCCACTTGTCTGTGCTAACTTTACTTGTCTGTCCACATTACTGACCTTCACCTCTCGTTTTTCTGTCCAGATCATTTACCTTCACCTCTCACTTGTCTGGTCACATCACTGACCTTCACCTCTCACTTGACATTACTGACCTTCAACTCTCCCTTGTCTGTCCACATCACTGACATTCACCCTTAACTTGTCTGTCCACATCACTGACCTTCACCTCTCACTTGGAATTACTGACCTTCACCTCTCCCTTGTCTTTCCACATCACTGACTTTCACCTCTCATTTGTGTGTCCACATCACTGATCTTCACCTCACACTTAACTGCCCATACAGTGACGTTCATCACTGACTTATATGTCCATTTCACTAACCTTTACATCAGCTATGTTAGCCACCGAGCAATTCCATGCAAGAGAAAGTATTTTAAATAACGAATTTAATATGTCAGTGTTTGAATTATTTTTTATTTGTAATTATAATATTTTTAAAAAAAAATAATTTCAGAGTCGGTACGTTGAAGTCTGCACGGTGATCTAAAGATGTACATTCAAATCTGTGATCTCATTAGTGTATCATCAGCTGAACTTGTAGGAATGATGAATGTCAGATTGAGTCAGTTTTAACGTCACACTTGTCTCGACCCCGATATTGGAAGATTCCAGATATTGGCAGACCCCTGATACAGTCAGACCCCTGATACTGTCAGACCCCCGACATCGAAAGACCCCTGTCAGTAGCATGGATCTGGAGCTCAACTTGACCAATGGGTTCATGCTCCTGCCCCCGACCAAACGGGCCATCGTTCAGCTGGCCACCCAAGAGGGGGCGGGCTATGACGTCAGCATCAACCATCCCGTTAACGTTACAGCGGATCTCAACACGACCGGCATCAACACCACCAACTCAACTGAGGTCAGCTATTTTCAAGGGATAGATGAGAACCTTTTAAAAATCGAAATAGCTGTACAGGTAAGACTTGCATTTTGAATTCAATAAATTTATAATCGTTTAGCATGAAATTAATTCAAATTAAACTATGTTTGAATTATATCCAAAACAAATCTCTGTATGGTCTAACATTTTCAGAATATATTATTGATCATATAGATTATAAAAAATGATGGTTTCACTTGCACAAGTCGCAACGTGATTTATGCAATTCTTTGCAAGAGTTGTAATAAAATATACGTAGGTGAGAAAGGTCGACGCCTGGGGGATCGCTTTAGCTGTATAATATTAATAAACATGTCTTGCCACTACAGCGCTACTCATGACGGGATTTTAGATATTTTTGTTACTAACATTGTATATGCGAGCAATACCAAAGATAGGATCCACATGGAAAGAAGATTAATAATATGATATGGTACTGTGGCTCCTTATGGATTTAACCAAATTCACAAATTTACGTAACTAGAATATTTTTCCAGTTCTTTTTAACTGTAACTTTCGCCTCCTACTTCCTCTTCTTATATCTTCTATTTTTGTTAAGTATTTATTACATAATGTCAATTTAAATACTTGTCTTTATTTATTTGCACTGATGAAAGCATTAGCCAAAACGTTTACTTGTGTTTTATTTAATTAAGAAAGCCTTAATTTATTGTTTTGAAAAAACTATTCGTTTGTGAATCTATTTTATTTTCAAAGTAGAATCACAACTTAAGGCAAGTTGAACTCACCTAGTGTTGCTAAGGTGGTATTGAAAGGCAGGAGAGGCAGAGAGGTGCATGTTGATCTTGGCTAAACTTTCTTTTAATCGTTATAATTAAAGTTGGCATTTAGGCCAAAGAAATCGTTTATTATTTTTTTTTAGTTTTGTGTGGATATGAGTATCTTTTGTTTGCAAGTTTGTGGAATTTTCTTTTTTAAAAATAGGGGATAAAAAAATAAATAAACAAGTCTCGTCAGATTGCGTGGACGTTTCATGGGTAGGCAGCAGTAGGCAATTCCACAAATGGATATATTAAAATGTATTGAAGGTTTGAAATAGGAGAGGAGCCTTAAAGTGCAAGGGCACAACACACGCCCACCGACTTATGTTAGCAAAGATTGTCCATGTAAACACTCTTGTTTCTGCTTCATTATGAGCCACATAGGAATACTACGACATGTAAGAACATTGGAGGTTATAATAATAATTTCTCAAACATAACTTAAATTCATTGTTATAACTTGCTGGAGGCTAAATGCAATGTTTGTTTCCATTATAATCAGGCCACGATTTTGTACATGACATTGTTTGGAAACGGAATCGTCCTGCTGGTGTTGCGCCTGCGCAGACAGAAGCTGACCAGAATGCAATGGTTCATTGCTCACTTGGCGTTCGCCGATATATTCGTCGGTTTTTTCAACATCTTGCCCCAGCTAATCTCCGAAGTGACAGTTCTGTTCCACGGCGATGACTTCACGTGCAGGTTTCTCAAATACTTTCAGGTAGTAATGTCATATTTGGCTCATTTCAAAAACTCAAAAATAAGATTTGCCCAGACAAAATAATATAATAAAATAATGATGTTTTTAAAAAGTTTTTGGAGATCTTTAAAAAAGATATAATCATTGATAAAATAAAAAAATAAATATTTAAAGATAATAAAATTGAATGAATAACGACAACATATACAATAACTATCTTTTCGTATTATTAACAAGTAGCAGCCCTTGCCTTGGTCTTTACTCTTTGAATGGTTAGAAATGTTCCACCCAGATGGTAGCGTGTCTAGCATTTGGCTTTAAATATTCCACACAGATATCAGCCACATCTAACATGTCAATATCTCTCACCAGGTGATAGCCATGTATGCCTCGTCCTACGTGCTGGTGATGGCCGCCATAGACAGGTACCTGTCCATCTGTCACCCACTGACCAGCCAGACACTGTCCCCTAAGAGGGTTCACCTGATGATCGCCCTGGCCTGGCTCATCTCTTGTCTGTGCGCCCTGCCCCAGGTCTTCCTCTTCAGCCTGCAGGCTGTCGGACCAGGTGAGGTCAACCTACCAGAGACAACAATGTGTTTACACTTTCTCTCACTTACGTTAAATATATCATTGTTGGGGTGGTGGGGGTGGTATTTTTAAAAGTGGGTCATAGTGGTCGAGCGGCAAAAGTCGCCTGCTGGCGTACCGCGGTTCACGGTCCGAATCTCCGAGAACGCTAGGATTTGTTCCCGGGTGTAAGGTCGTCTCTGAGTCCACCCAGATCCGAATGGGTACCTGACACTAATTACGGAAACAAAGGTGGCTGGAATAGCATGGTCCCTTATAGCTGTGGCCAGTGAACTCTGTGTCACTTGCCAATACGTTATTATCAGAACGTATGACGCAATAATCTTCTGTATGGAAGAACTTCTGTAATAGAAAAGGTAACAAAGATAAGAAAAGATAATGTGTTATTGCTAGCAGAGATGAGCTATTAATAATTATATGACCACATTCATTATAAACGATGCTGATTTTGTGCTTTAAGTTGTGTGAAGGCTTTTTTAAATATTGAACATTCTAGGGGTTTTAGGGCGCGTATGGCGCCCACTCTTTTTTGTCAAAAGCCCAAGTAACTTATCCTTGTTTGATAAATACGAAATATTAAACTTCGTGAAATGTACACAAAGTAGTTTATAATTATAAATCCTCAAATCCTATTTTTACATCGTTCCCTTTTCCTAAATTAAAATATAAGCTAAAACAATGACGTCATATAATATTATTTTACAGCGAGTCTTTAATTTATAATTATTTTGCACACCTTTTGATGCACACCATGTATTAAAATATACGCTCAAAAATGACGTCAAAGCGTTAAGGATACAATGATACGTTCACTGAGCCAGTGACTTGGGCTAATATTTTATTTATTTTGCATTTTTAGCATTCTGATATTCTAGATATCAAATATCAACATTCCAAATATCAATATTTGAACATTTTATCCTCCAAATTTCTACATGTTCAATATCAATGCCTCAAACATCAATATCAATCAACATTTCTTTTATCAATTTTCAGATAGATCTATAGATATTACATATCAATTTTTCAAATATATGTATCACTATTTTAAAATGATCAATAAACCAAATATCAATATTTCAAATATCAATATTTCAAACATCAATATATCGATGTATTCTGGATGCTGTTTTAGCCGAGATCTAAATATGAACGTATTTCTAAATTTTCTCAGATCAGTTCGATTGTCTTGTGACCTTTGAACCTGGCTGGGGTCTGCAGGGCTACATTACCTGGGTGTTTGTGGCCAATTACATCATTCCTTTCCTTCTGCTTGCCTTCTGCTATGGAAGAATATGTCACGTGGTGTGGATGAGTGTCGCGGCGAAAGAGTCAGCAACCTACACGTGAGTTTTTCCAGGCAGATTTTAAAGTTAAAATTTTAAACTCTACAAATCTATAGATAAGCTAGAACAAAATTTTAAATAACAGGTGCCAGATTAAATACTGGAGAATATTCAAAACTAATAAGAGTAACAACGTTAGTTACATAATTAAACATTGAAACACTAGACGATTGAAGAACAAAGAGCTAAGTAGTAATAATACATAAGGCGATTAATTCTTACTTGGAAATACAACACAAAGATAATCTAATACAATCCTCAGACAGACATAGGGACAAAAACACTTTTCTTAATCCGTATGCAAGAACAAACACATTCACTTTCTCGTTTTTGCCGTCTGGAATTCGGACGTTGAATGGGTTGTCTAAGGAAACCAGGAAAACCAATAAACTATCAACGTTAAAATTCTAATAAAAATAGAATACTAGACACAATCCACGGATCAGCGTAGGATGCAATAATCTGCTGTATAGAAGGAGCGTCTGTAACACATAAGATAAGATAAACTACTTCTTAAACGGAAATAACTAATCATAGATTTACAAATATACGCCTGTACGCACTTTGAAAACATTTGTATTAAATAGATGTGACGTTACAAGGGCGCGTCGCAACACGCTTACAAATAAAAACTTATCGGATGATAACAACGTAAACATGTTTGGATAAACCTACTTAAAAATTATATCTAAAACAACGAAGTAAGCCATAATATGTTCCCTTCAAATTAATAATAATAATAATAAAAATAATAATGATTTGATAATTTATATAACACCGTACCCCAGCTGTAGCTGTACTTTGCATCGAACTGATAAATATATTCACATGTCACTGTTACATCCACAGCTCGATGAGAAACGGCTGCTCAGAACCGACACGGCCCATCAAGATGAGGATCTCATTCCACCGCCGGAGGGACAACACAAACTCCACACTGACGTCACTGGACCGACACGACGCCTCGACCTTGACCCCCTGTGATTCCAAGAAGCCGAGGGGTCATCAGCGGGGCGTGTCCAAGTCAAAAGTGAAGACCATCAAGCTGACCTTGACCGTTGTCCTCTGCTATCTCATCTGCTGGGCGCCATTCTTTGTCGTCCAGATGTGGAACGCCTACGACAACGATTCTGGCATTGAACGTAAGTTTTGATAACGACATAATAACATCATCTAAGAGTTTGAACGTAAGTTTTGACGACGTAATATTACCTACATTTAATTTGAATGTAAGTTTTGACGACGGTATACCAACTCCATTTATGTTGAACGTATGTTTAAATGACGTCATACTATTTGATTGGAGAGTTTAAACGCTTTTTGCTGACGTCTTAATCAATATTTTTAAATGTATAAAATGAAGTTGTTTGACGTCTTCCATACTCAATTTAAATTTTTAACGTATGTTTTAAGGACGTCCTACATATCTTCTAATGTTCCCTTTTTTTATCCAATGTATTACAAAACAGAACAGTATAACGAATATAACTTGCCATTACTTAAGTCAAAGCCATCTCCTTTCAGATCCGGTGACAGTCGTCTGCATCCTTTTGGCCTCACTCAACAGCTGCACCAATCCGTGGATCTACCTGGCCTTCTCGGGCCGTCCGTGTCAACGAAACCACTCCAACAGAAACACCTCGCGTAGTTGGGGGCCCTCAACACACGTCACTTCCGGTGGGGACAGCCACGAGTTCAAAGCGAGGTCTTCCTTCATCGACTTGTCGCACGCGCGGATGAACGCCCGCAGCAGCAGCCCACGCTTCTCAGAGATGAACAAACTGAACCACAGCAAATGCTGAGTCGAACATTTGAGACACCTTGAAATCTTTCAAGTGCGCATTTCCTACAGTTTTCCAAGAACAAACTGAACCACAGCAAAAGCTGAGTCGAACATTTGAAAACCCTAGAAGTCATTAAAGGGCGAATTCCGTGCAGTTTCCAGAGGCGAGCCAAATTAATGACTCGTTGACTCAATTGAAATACTCCCTGCAGCATGAGTTGAACACTTACTGCCCAAAAGAAGCCCAACAAGTCGGGTTTGGAGATTATATATTAAGAAATTGAAGGTTTAATCTGCCGAAACTTCATCCTTTGATCCATAATGAACAATTTCTGATTTTAGAGAGCGAGCTTTCTTACGAGAGTTTGATGAATGATTTCATTTTGGTCCAATGAAATATGACGTCAAAGTTGATGGCTGCAGGATGTATATCAAAGTGCATTCAATAATTTAAAAAAACGAACGGTGCACAAGAAATTTGAAAAATGACTGGGCTGATTGATCAACAAGGCGCATACAGATTGCAGTTGACCAACTGTATACAGGGATTTTCATCCTTTGGGTACTTTCAATTCTGTGCATTCTTGATTTAACCAGCCATTGTCTTCAAGTTATAACAAAACACAGATAGGAATATATCTGTAACTGTCCCAAGAATGACAACTCAGTCTCATCGTAAGAGAGAAAACTTTGCTCAGTCGTGTGAGGAATGACAAAAGTGTTATAAGTTTAACTGCTGGGTTCACCAAACATGACCCATTTGTCTAATTGTGATGGGGTCCGCCCCTGATGGTCTATCCCAACAGAAACTTATTGCTTCGAGCATGAAGATCTGCGCCCCATAAGACTAATAAACTGTTGTGATATTGGCATTGTTAATGTGGGTAGAAACATTTCCAAATGCCAATTAATATCAGCTAATAACAGCTAAGGACATACAATGACAGCAAAAGACAACCAATATTAACAACCAATGTCGACCAGTGTCAACCATTTCCAGCCAATGCCAGCTTCCTTAGTTGATATTTCAATGACATTTAACTTCAGCCTCCGTGTGTTTGGTATCAGTGACAAGTAATGTTAGTTCAATTGATGGCCTCCGTGTGTTTGGTGTCAGTGACAAGTAATGTTAGTTCAATTGATGGCCTCCGTGTGTTTGGTGTCAGTGACAAGTAATGTTAGTTCAATTGATGGCCTCCGTGTGTTTGGTGTCAGTGACAAGTAATGTTAGTTCAATTGATGGCCTCCGTGTGTTTGGTGTCAGTGACAAGTAATGTTAGTTCAATTGATGGCCTCCGTGTGTTTGGTATCAGTTGACAAGTAATGTTAGTTCAATTGATGGCCTCCGTGTGTTTGGTATCAGTGACAAGTAATGTTAGTTCAATTGATGGCCTCCGTGTGTTTGGTGTCAGTGACAAGTAATGTTAGTTCAATTGATGGCCTCCGTGTGTTTGGTATCAGTGACAAGTAATGTTAGTTCAATTGATATTATATCACATATCCATGTCATAGTGTTTTATGAAACTTGGAGATTTTTTAATTTCTGGATGAAAGGAAAATCAAAGTTAAAATTCTGCAAGGATATTGGTTGGCATATAAATTTTAATGTATTTATTTGTAAGTAAACATTTAGGTCATTTAAATGCATCATTTTGTACAACCTGTAAATATGTGGACTTTATGATGAGGATTTCTTGACTCTTTTTACTGAACCTATTTGTGAGTTTTATTATTTTATCTCTCTCCTTCGCTGTCTGCCTATTGGTCTATCTCTCTCTCTCTCTTTCTCTCTCTGTTTGTCTATATATATATATATATATATATATATATATATATATATATATATATATATATATATATATATAGGTGTGTGTGTGTGTGTGTGTCTGTGTGTGTGTGTGTGTGGATATTCTTATTTGAGGGGTAATAATATTTTTTTAAATTTTATAAATATAAGCCAATAATGTGTGTGATGTATGATCCCCCCCACATACTGTCACAATTCTTTTTTATTCATTTCAATAAATAAATTGTTTTATAAATATTTTGGCACCATAACGTCACATTAAAAGGATATTTTTAAAAATTCGAGATATTTTCTCATACTTTAAGAAGTATTTGTAAAATTTGATTGAGTAGTTTGATTTTTATCTGTTATTATGTTATAATGAAATAGTTTTGTTATTTCTTAAAAAATTGAAATGTTATATATGGGATACGTGGAGTTTCTATAATGTGTGCTCTCATTTGTTACGCTCTTTACTAATGTATTATCTTCTTTTTTAAATATTTTGTTAATGTCTTTTCTTAAAATTTTGATTGTATAAAATAATATTAAGTACCCCAACCATTTTTTGATTGAATTTGAGCTTTGATCTAGATGCCTCCTTCTGACCCCATTTCTAACATCCATTTATTCATCCCGTAAAGATGCACAATGTTTTTTTTAAATTACCTCCCTTTGTTAATATTGTTTAACTGTACAAACCCATTTTAATTTGTATTAACTCCCTTTGCTAATCTTGTTACGGTGTACACACCAGATTTGTATATTATTTTGTATTGTTGACAACATGATGAAGAAACAAATAAAACACAGTTTTAATACCATTTATTGTCCAATCATTGACTTGTATTGTTTTTTTAATTCAGTGGTTCCCAAAGTGGTCCGTACGGACCCCCAGAGGTCCGCGGATCCATCCAGGGGGTCCGTGGAAAATTAAAATTGATTTGGGGTCCCTGGACAACGTCAGGGGTCCGCGCACGATTTAGTATAAAAATAATAAAATCATGTTCTTTTTTATTATTACCGAAATAAAAATAAATAACAATGAAAACTATAGTAGCGATTCTTAGGTACTGAGTAAAATAAATTGGTTTGACCTAGAAACAAAAGTATAGCTACAATATTTCCACAGCTGTAACCAATAAAAATGATTGGTTTATTGAAAGTTTGATGACTGAGAAAGGCGAAGACCCTATATGTAGGTCATTAAAATACCATCTTTTAACGGAAATGACGATGATTGCAGGGTCGGGTAAATTTTGACGTGTCGGGAAGTTATATTTATCTAAAGCAGGAAGAATCAAGCTTTCCATTGATACCACATTTGATATGTTGGACGATACCAAATACAGGAATCGAAAAAAACTTTTTACTTCTTCAAAATTCGACCAAACATTTTTTGTAGGGTTAGCAAAAATAATATTTTTAAAATACTTTTCATTATATAATGATATTTTTATGTAATTAACATTAAAAAATTGCTTTAGAAACCTGATAAATTAAAACATAAAAACACTTGAAAATGAGAATTTTTGGCCGATTTCTCACCCCCCCCCCTTTCAAAGTTTGAGATGACGCCAACTATTTAAGTTAATAACAAACATGGCAAGGTGGGAGACAGACTACCGAAAATAGTTTTATACAGCAATACAATCGTGCTGCTACATGCATAACTTGCCTACAACATAAAGTCTAAAAGAGTCGCACACGTTATCGATAATTTACTTTTATGTAATGCTGAAGTGTATAAACAAATTTTCCCATTCTTAGGGCAAAAGAAGTTTAGTATCTTTAGTTGGAAGTTTTGATATAGTTGAATTTTGTATTGTTATCCAGATAGTTTACTTTTGAACGTATGTAAATATAATATTTGAATAAATTTAAAATCTTTTGAAAAAAATTTTTTTTTCATTTTCAATATAGTAATACCTTAACGTTAATAAAAAATAAAATAATAAAATTTTAAAAATGAAAAAAAAATCTCAGGAAGGGATCGAAAGTTTTTTGAAAAAAATTTTAACATAATTTTTTCCTTACATCTTACGTAAAATCATTCTAAAGGGTTTTACTGCAACGTTTCATTGGAAAATGTAATATTTAATAGTTAATTAAACTTTCAACTAAAACATTTTATATACAATTTTTCGCATACTTTCGTGCCCTTTTTAAATAGATGAGTGAGCGAAGAAAAAAATGTAAACAGTACAGTTGCATATTTGAAGTATGGCTTTATTTCCTCACCAGAAGATAGTATTTTACCAATGTGTCTTCTGTGTAATAAAACTTTGTCCAATGATTCTATGAAACCTTCAAAGCTTAAGGAACATTTGATGAAAATACAAAGTGATAAAACGATAAAGAATTATTGTTTTTTTTTAAGCAGTCAAAGAAAAATATTTGAAAACCCCATCACTTCAACAATTCATGGGGACATCATTTAAGTGATATGACGATGGACTGCGTGCGTCTTATAATATTTTTTTTACTGATTGCAAAGTCTGGAAAGCCCAACACGATTTGTGAAGAACTTATTTTACCATCTGTAAGTGAGGTGATAAGCCCCAGCTGTAAGTGAGGTGATAAGCCCCAGCTGTAAGTGAGGTGATAAGCACTGTTTTGCACAAACCAGCTTTCAAAATCCCAAAAAGAATTCCACTTAGCAATAATTCAGTCCAAAGAAGGATTGACAAAATGGCTCAGTGTGTAGAAAATTCTTTGTATGATTACTTAAAAACATCTGAATTTTCCCTACAGCTTAAGGAGTCCACTTTACCAGGAAACGAGGCTTTACTTTTAGCTTATGTAAAACTTGTAAAAGAAGAACAATTTTGCCAAGAACTGTTGTTTTCTAAGTGTTTGGAAACCGATACGAAAGTTTAACGTTATTTACTGAATTAAAAAGATTTTTCGATGAAAAAGCTATACACTTGACTAATATCATTTCTGTTACTACTGACAGTTCTCCGGCAATTGTTGCAAGATACCGAGGCTTTCTGGCATACTTAAAACAAGCTGTACCACATGTATGTTCAGTGCATTCATCGACATCATTTACTTGCAAAAAATCTTAGTGAAGTTTGCATGGATCACTAGATTATGTCATTAGAGCAGTTAATAAAATCAAAAGGAATGCCATCAATGAGAGATTATTTGCTAAACTTTGTTTAGAAAATGATGAAGACTATAATCATTGACTACTTAACACAGAAGTACGTTGGTTATCTAAAAGTGCATGTTTAAATCGATTTTATGCTCTCTTTGATTCAGTGCTGGAATTCGTGGAAGGCAAAGACAATGATTTGAGACAAAATGTAATTAACTAATTATAATAACATAGCCTACATGACAGATTTATTATCCAAATTTAATGAAATTAATTTGAAACTACAAGGTGACCAAATAAATTTAATCAAATCTAAAACCGTATTATCTGCGTTTGTTGCATAAAATTTTCTGTGAAAACAAAACTTGGGGAGAGGAGAATGTTCTCAGTTTCAAAATCTTTCGAAATTGAAAAATAGAGATGAAGACTTGCTTGCCTACCGTCAACACTTAACGGCTCTTCTTGCAGACCTGAACCAAAAATTTGAAGACATTCTTCAAATGGATATTCCCGACTGGGTGTTGAACCCTTTTGCTGGGGAACAAACTCAGATCCCAGACATAGATGATTCCATTCTAATACAGGAGATTCTTATTGAATTATCTATAAATGAGGAACTTAAACCAATGTTTGAAGAACGATACCACAAATTCTGGTTACAAAAAGAGATCCCAATTTTATATCCTGCATTATGGGTTATTGTACAGAAGTTGTTGACTGCTTTCCCGTCTTCCTATTTGGTAGAACGTGGATTCAGTGCCGTAATAAACCTCATCACAAACAAAAGAAACCGGCTAGCCATTAGTGCTCGTGGAGATTTGCGTTTGTTACTCACAAACATTGAGCCGGACATAAACAGACTCATAAAATCGCATCAAGTTTATTCAAGTCATTAATTTTTTAAAACATTTTTAAACAAAAGTTATATGTAAATAAATTAATCTTCAACAAAATGTTGTTTTTTTTAATTAGTAAATTTGTATACCTTGCATTTATGTAGCGTTTTCATTTGGAGGTCCGTGGGACAGTTTAGAATGTAAAAGGGGTCCACGGGTAAAAAAAAGTTTGGGAACCCCTGGTTTAATTCATACAACTCTCAGTAACACATTAATTACAAGAACAGATAACAGTTCAGCTGGGGCTGAATGAATTACTAACCGCCGCTCAATAACCTCTTATGTTCATGTGCTTACCCCAACGACTGTAACGGTCACGGGACTGATAATGAGAATGATACACCAGCAATACTCTTCTGTATAGAGGGAGCGTCTGTAACAGATACGATAAGACTAGCAAAATACCGCGCTGCGCAGCGGAAAGGTAGGATTTAGTTCGCAATGGAATCCTGCGTACCAAACATCTTGAAGATGGAACCATTAATACTCATAATCCTAGGTATTTCAAGTTTTTTAAATCTCTTCCAGCTTTTGTTGGTTCATTATGATGTTAGCCTTACTGGCAAATGAGGTTTTAACAAAATTCTTGCTTTTCTCTGAGCTAATTTCCATTCCATATCCCCGTGTCCCGTCCGCAAGTTTGTCTGTGAACTCCTGTAGTTCTTGAATGTTCCAAGCAATAAAGCTATTATAATTTATTATATCAAAGCGTAAATTTTTCAATATTGTTTCAGTTGTGACTAATTTATGTACAGCGGCTAAAACAATTGTAATCTATATATATATACGTCAGATATTTTGTAACAAAACTTGTTCACCTGACCCTGATAAACCAGACATAATGCAGATTTTTTTATTTTAAAAAAATTAATTAATATTGTATTTCGAAATATTTAAATGTAATAAATGTTTAACACTGAATTATTATCGACCGATTGCTGCTAATACCATTGATTAAAACTAAAGATTCAAGAGAAAATTGTCTAAGTAAAGTTTGCGAGCTTCTTGAGTTACATTAGATTTACCTGCAGACTATGTTGTATGAATAGCAGTTTTTACCTTATTTTGAGATTGCAAGTGTTTCGGCGAACTCACATTTTTTATGTCAGTCCTTTAGGTATTCACATTAATAATTATACTTAACACCTTAAGAGGGCCAGCTTACAATGAGAGACACGTTCTTATTTTTCATTGGTGTACATTTGAAGTCCATTGAGACATGGCGATCTCTCCCACCGTCAGAAGCAACCCCTGGTGCCTGGCTCTACGCCAATTGAGCTACAGCTTGTAACCGCGCGCGGTAAACTGCTGCTTCCCGAGTTGTGTTCACACCTTGCGGCGATGCTGGAGTGTCCTCTCCAGCAAAGATAAAGCCTGGGCGTATTATTATGGAGAACCAGCTGTTGCCCAAACAGCAGATCCCACCTCTCCACGTCAATGGTGGATCCAATGGAACGACTAATGTCGATACGGCTTGGCACCATTCGCATCGCAGGAGCTGCCGGAATGCAATTTGTTTCAATAGCAGACCGCCTTAGGAGCTCCATTTCCTGATTTTCCGTCGGGGTTTACTCCCCTAGCCTTTCCCATGAGGGTTTAGCCGCAAGGCAGCGGAGGTTTAGAATAAGAGTTTCCCTCTCCTAGATGAGCTACCGCCCATGGTTAACGAGTCTCATCTACCCGAAACTACTGGTTTTGAGGCGCCAGTTGACCGCCTTCATCCCTTCTCCTGTTAGTAGAAACATGGTCCGCCGGGCTTTTGTGTGAGCCACGCGAGAAGGCCAGGAGCTGGATTTTGGTTGACAGACGGTTGACAGAGGCATTAAGAGACGCAATCCTTTTAGGACATTTCTAAAGGAGTGGATGCCTATCTTCCACCCACGCCCTGGCAATGACAACATTTGACCTCCAAGACAGCACCCCTAATGTCAAAGCAAGGGAAATTATCACTGATCGAGACAAACAACTCAAACGGTGGATTGAGCACTACTTGGAATTGTACGCAACCATTAACCATGTCTCAACTGCTTCCATGGACGATATCCCAGACCTGCCGGTCATGGAAGAGCTTGAATCCTTACCCACCATAGTCGAGCTAAGTAGAGCCATAGATTGTCGAGCCTGCGGGAAAGCCCCTGGCAATGATGGAATTCCACCAGAAGTTCTCAAATGTGGAAAAGAAGTACCGTATTTTCACGCATATTCCCCACGGGTTACACCAGATTTTTACAAACCCCGCACCCCCCCTGCGGGGTATTTCCGTGGGCGGGGTATCTGAATTTTTTTATACTGAATAATGAATCAATGGCACTATTACTTGCAAAACACGAATATAAAATTAGATTCTGTATAACTTCTGGTATTATACGTGTCTCCCCGGTTAACCTCGGAATCGAATAGTCCAGTTTAAACCGGTTTGGAAGCAATTCTCGTTCATGTCGTAAATCGAATATTTTGTATAACGACTGCAGTTGTCTGATGGTACGGCGTACCGGAAAAAATAGTGCACACTTGTTTACGTTTAGCCAATCGAATAAAATATAAAAATTATAATTTTATAATTATTTATAATATTTTTATTAAAATAAACAATTACTTTTTAAGTAATAAGAGATATTTTTGTATGCATGGTATTGATAGAGTTGTGAAAATATAGTACGGTAAGTACATCTCCTAGAGTGGTTCATCGTGATATGATTGTGCGGGGTATAAGCGTGGGCGGGTTATACCACAATTTTTTTACAGGATCTAAAAATTCTGCGGGGTATATGCGTGGGCGGGTTATCTGCGTGTGCGGGGAATATGCGTGAAAATACGGTACTTTTACAGCCTTTGCACGAACTCCTCACTCTGTGCTGGGAACAGGGGCAGATACCACAGGAGTTAAGAGATGCCAACATAGTTTAAAAAAAAGGAGAGTGACTGCAACAACTATCGTGGTATCTCTCTCCTCAGGATAGTTGGAAAGGCCTTCGCCCGAGTTGCATTAACACGCCTACAGACCCTAGCATCACGTGTACTCCCAGAATCGCAGTGTGGCTTTCGAGCCGGAAGATCAACCATAGACATGATCTTCTCTCTGCGCCAGCTGCAGGAGAAATTCAGGGAGCAACATATGCCTCTATACATCGCGTTCGTTGACCTAACTAAAGCTTTTGATCTTGTCAGCAGAAGCGGCCTTTTCCAGATCTTAGTAAAAATAGGCTGCCCTACACATCTGCTTAACATCATCAAGCAATTCCATGAAAACATGCAGGGCACAGTAAGTTATAACGGTGCCACCTCTGAGGCTTTCCAGTAAGTAGTGGAGTAAAGCAAGGCTGCGTGTTGGCACCTACTCTATTCGCAATATTATTTTCCATCTTACTATACAGTATGCCTTCAAGAACAACAGCTAGGGGATATACATACACACCAGAGCTGACGGGAGATTATTCAATATTGCCCGAATTAGAGCCAAGACCAAAATAGGGAAGATTTTGCTGCGCGAGCTCTTATCTGCAGACGATGCCGCCTTAATATCCCACACAGCAGACGGACTGCAGAACTGCAAAGAGTTTGGCCTGACCATAAGCATAAAGAAAACCAACATTATGGCACAGGATGCTGCCTCTCTCCCGACTATCACCATTAACGACTGCAACCTGGATGTTGTTGACAGTTTTACTTATCTGGGATCAAACATCTCGAGCACCCTCTCATTGGAAAATGAGATAAGTTGTAGGATAGGGAAGGCAGCAACTGTTATGGCTAGACTGTACAAAAGAGTCTGGTCCAATGCCAAACCCACAGCAAGGACTAAGCTGCAGGTATATCAGGCCTGCGTACTGAGCACACTCTTCTATGGATGCGAGTCTTGGACGACCTATACCAGGCATGAAAGAAGGCTCAATAGTTTCCACCTCAAATGCCTGCGCCGCATCCTAGACAATAATCCTAGTGCAATAATTTAAATACGGTACATTCGATCGATCTGAAATTTTGATACAATGCACTGTCGTCCAAGATCTATCTGTTGTAAAATTTTGAGATCTCTAGGACCATCAGAAGTGGTTTAATTTTACGTTTCAAAATTTGAAGGAAGGATGGATACAACATACAAACAGTGTGACTTAAATAAAAGCGTGTAATAATAAATTAATGTAATAAAACAAACCCCTTAAAAACAAAGTTTTTGACTATAAATCCCTTACATATGAGACATAACTAAAAGTATTGATTATGTTCAAAACGAAAAATATTTACAGACTGAATTTGTCTTAACTCCCCTTTGCTTTTAACCCGGGGGGGATGGGGGTGGGAGAGGGGAAAGGTCTGGTCACCGATCGCTGGACCGAGCTCAGCGTGACACGTAAAATGTAAACAAAAGCACCACGGTACATCGCGTCAACGCCCGAACTGAGCTGTCACGAGAAAAAAAAATCTGTTGTGTTCCTAAAATAAACTTAGTTTATTATGCATTTTCAAAAAAGTTTCACGAGGGGGTGCATGAACTTTTTTGGGCATCTGAAGGGGTGAATGGACCCCAAAAGGTTAGGAACCACTGCTCTAGGGCGAATTGAGGCATTGACGCGAGTGATAATATTTTATATAGACAAAACTATAAACTAAAAGTGCATTAATTTAATTACGGTACATTCGATCGATCTGAAATTTTGATACAATGCATTGTCATCCACGATCTATATGTGGTAAAATTTTGAGATCTCTAGGACCATCAGAAGTGGTTTAAATTTACGTTACATGATTTGAAGGAAGGATGGATGGATGGATAGATACAACATACAAACAGTGTGACTTAAATAAAAGCGTGTAATAATAATTAAACAACCCCGTAAAAACAAAGTTTTTGACTATAAATCCCTTATAAATGAGACATAACTAAAAGTATTGATTATTTTCAAAAGTGACAAACATTTACAGACTGAAACCAAATTATCTCCCTTGGCTTTAAAACTAGGTCAAAACTCTAGCAGACGACGACTAAACATTCTAAATAGTGATTTATATAGATAAACTAAAAATGCATTAATTTGATTACGGTAAGTTCGATCGATCTGAAATTTTGATACGATGCAATCATTGTTAGTTGAGACGGGTCCGTGTGCCAAATTTCAGCTCGATGGCTTCACTGGAAGTGGGTAATTTTCGACTTTTGTTTTTCCGCGGGCGGACGGGCGTTGCGGGACGACGGACGTCGCGGACGGGCGAGGGTCGACGAATGCGACGGCGGTGAAGTTAATATAAGGGATTTAAAAATAGAAGAACATTAAGACATGATTTTGATTTCATTGAATTTAGTTTAGTCTGGTGGGTAGAAGAATAGTTGCATTTCGTTGACATTTATATCCCTTATTAAAGCGATCGAAGTAAAGTGGCGTTCCATTTAGATACATAAACCTCGAGACGAATTATAAACACATTATGATAAAGTAGAATTAGTGATACACATATATTAGCGTAACATATTAATTTGATAGTCTTAGAAATTTTAAAAATGTTTACTTCATGCGAATTTAATGTTTGCACATAAAAGTTTCAGTTACTAAAACTAACAAAATTAAGCAAAACAAGTTAATTATATTTCTTCTCACAGATTTGTAAATGATACTTTCGAAGAATACTTACCATCAATTTTTTTTCAAGATCATTTTACTACCATCATAACTTTCTCGGAGCTTGGTACACTTGTTGGCATCCATCTCCTCTCCAAGTCAGCGTTGGACTTCTTAGCATCAGTAAATCATCATTATTTTTTAGGCTTAGCGTAGGCTAGATCCCACGACTTTAATCTTTGTGAAGCTTGCGAGGCGAGCGCACAATTGGCTTCGCTATCTATATTCGCTATATATATTTGGATAAAGAATTTATAGTAATGCAATGATGTTAAGTCGGCTGGATAGCGAAGTCAATAGTGCGCTCGCCTCGCAAGATGAGCTGATGTGTCCATGCGCTCCCCCAACGATAGCAACGGTCTCGGCACAGATGATGATGATTTCTTACTGCACACCGTACACCGCTAAAAGGATAACAAAATTCCATCTAAGGCAATATTGTTTGAAGCTTTTAAAAAAGTTTAAGAAGCATGCATTCAAATTGAGCTTGTTTTAGTTCCTATATTATTAAATTTGTATTAAAAGGACTTTGCAACTGTGTATTGTTAATTGATATTCATCAAGTTTGTACATTGAAATAAAAAAACCTCATTATGATCAGATAATAATCAATGATAAGTGAATTTCTCAAATGCACCTTAGAAGACAAAAACAACTGGTAGCTGCCATCAAATCTATATATATAATTCTCTTCGTGGTCGGACCCTGCGAGACACCAAGCTGCAAGTATGTTCAACAGATACTAATTTTAGAAAGCAGTGCACCAAATTACTGCACCAATGCATCAAAAGGTGTGCAAATTAAATATGCGCTGTAAAAAAATATATGACGTGATTGTTTGCGCTGATATTTTAATTTTGTAAAAAGGAAACAATGTAAAAAGTTATAAAATACTTTGTGTATATTTCATAAAATTTAATATTTCGTATTGATCAAACAAGGACAAGTTAGTTGGGATTTTGAAAAATGTGGGCGCCGTAGTCGCCCTAAAAAAGTGCATTTTTTCAAAATAAATAGTTTTCAGCTGAACACTTCCGTCATTTTTTACGGGTGATACGCCGCGAGTCTCTCCAGAGTTCCTTCTTTTCATTCACTCACATTCGTTTGCCCAAACCCACCCCATTTTGACAACCGTGTCTTTCAGGAAGTCTTCACCCGTCACTAAATCATTAGCGGCGTATGCTACGCCGCGGGTCAGCTAGTTAGTTTATAAATTACAAGGTTTAAAGTAGGGCTTCGGAAATTAACGATTAATTTATCGATTAATCGTTAAAAATTTAACGATTAAATTATTTTTTAACGATTAATCGACCCATCACTTAAAAATTATTGGAAGTCAAAAATTATTTTTTTTTATATACCGCCGATAAATAATAACTTTCCTGACGATTACACGAACATTTTGGTTTTAAACTATTGACTGACTGGAATGTTCAAAATGTTGATAAATTTTGCCTACCATGGTTCTAAAACTTCGCCTACTTTTCAAACCAAATGAAAAGTGTATTAAGCTAATGGCAGTAATGGAGTCTGACTTAGAGACAGAAAATGACGACAGCTCTTCTGATGAATTCCTGCGTTACAAAATGGAGATGAAAGTTCCTGAATCCATTAACCCTCTACAATGGTGGAAACTTAATGAACACCGATATCCGATAATGTCATTCCTTGCCAATACCGTTTTGTGCATACCAGTTACCTCAGTTCCATGTGAATGATTGTTCAGATCGGCTGGTTATATTGTCAATTAGACACGCTCATCACTTGAACAAAATAATGTCAACACACTTGTCTTTTTGTGTAGTTGGTTAAAAGATGACATATAAAGGAAACATTCCAGTGTTATTTAGATTTTCAACAAGAACGTTTAATAAGTATTACTTATGACATCAAAAATTTTACTTTTTTGCTTTAATCGAAATTAACGATTAATTAATCGTTAATTTTTCAAAAGTTAACGATTAAATTAAAAATTAATCGTTAACAGCCCTAGTTTAAAGACATACGGTCGTTGCCATCAAATTAGTTTATATATTACAAGTGTTAAAGACAGATACGCCGATGTCAAATAAAGATATGATTTGACCTAATAAAAGCGAAAGCACTTTATTACTGTATACCTTATGTTTAGATACAGACAAAAGTAATGTTTCTAATGTGTGTAAAATCTCATTTTGAAGTATTGCATCCCTTGACTAATGTAGACTTAATCTTTCCTTTTTCTTTACTCACATTGCAAAATTTTACTTCATAATGATATGCATCCTTTTGAGCATCTATCCTCATGCAATAATTCCCGTCTTTATCCTTTCATACTTTTCTTCGAAAAGATAATCATAACTCTTCCAGGACAATTTTAAGCACAGGGAAAACAAATAAAGATATGTTTCGATCAAAGAACCAAAGACTGACATGTGAAATGCAAAACAGTGAGTGTTATGGACAAAAGTGATACAGAAGATTTCGTATCAATGTAATTGAAAGTAAGATACAGGAAAACTAAAAATATAGACGTATAGACATTAGGCTTTAAATAAGGTAATAGCAGATAATGAAATAAAAAAAAACGACAGCCAACTGAAACGACTTTTATTATATCAACTTTCAAATGTGATGATAAGAAGTCATTCTGTTTACTGATTGGTAGAGTTGATGAAGAATTTCACTACCAATTTGTTTTTTTTTCCATTTAAATGTGACATAGATTTCGATGTGTAGGCGTGCTTGACTGTTCGTATTTCTAACTTGGTGCGTACATGTATTAGAAATGTCTGATCCCATGTTTGATCTAATAATATTTGTAACAAATGACATGAAATGTAAATACTATATTTCGTCTTAGGAAGTTTGAGGAATACGGCATATGCCCTAAGAAATCTCTCCGGGGGGTGTGGGGGTATGTAGGGTCTCTGGCTGTGACGACGACTGCTGACGTTTCATTTTCATTTTGGAGTCAGTTGACGTGGATGTTGTTATGTCCTACTATGAACTTCGCAGGTCACCCTACACTTATTACCGTATATACTCGTTCTATAGACCGTTCGTTCATAAGCCGACCCCCCCCCCACTTTTGGTAGGGAAAAGTATTAAAAGTGAATAACCCGATCGCAAGCCGACCCCCCAAAAATTATAGGACAGCTTTAAAAAATGGTACTTATTTCTTTAAAACTACACGCTAAATCGGTCATTATGATTGTTTACTTTGTACTGCCTACCTTTGTCTTTCTGCTCTTTGTTAAGCAAGAGTTACCGGTATTTTAAAAAAAAATATTTGGTAAACAGTGACGAAAGCGTGTACATTAAAATCCGTGGTTGAAAACAAAATTTGTAAAAGAATTTATTAAAACGTTCAAAATAATAAATAAAATGATTAAATAAGGTAAGTGCTGATTTTTAAAAGTATAGTATAGCTTCTGATAGAGCAGTCGAATCTTGTAGAATGTAGAAAAGGACATTGATAATCTACAATAACAACAACGATATTCAATATCCATGCAGAAATCATAAGCCGACCCCCCCCACTTTCCCCCCTAGATTTAGTCCAAAAAACGTCGGCTTGCGAACGAGTATTTACGTTAATGTAACCTTGGACGGGCTTTGTTGCTAGTAGATAATATTATACGTGTGGCAAGATTGATGATAAAATCTTATTTCTTAAAATTCTATTAAAATATAAATAACAATTTCACGAGACTTCATATTAATAATTTGTGTTATCTAAGTGTTGCACTTTTAGAACTCTTTTTAATCTAAGTGGCAGGCCACTTGACTTCGATCCCTATTATTAGGGACTAGGGACACAATGTTAATGTACTGTTAGTATTCCCCGACATTGACTAAGGCAAAGATAATTCATAACAAGTTCATGTCCCTGGTTCATACTATTTTTAGATTTCAGATACTTCATAAAATTTGTGAGTACGAAGTAAGTGTATTTAAATAAATTTCGCCTCTTTTGTTGACTTGAATGCATTCAGCTATTATCTGTTTCTTTTCTTTATGATTTTTTAAAAAACTTAATTTTTTTAAAAATTGTATTTTTTAAACAATAGGCAACTGTGCAACACAAAAATCTGCATGTTTAAAAATATATAAATTTTTAAAAAATTGTTCAAACCTTACATCATCATTTTGTAAATCATACAGACTAACTTCATATGATTTTTAAAAGAATTATTTAGTTACAAGGAAGTTGAGACTGTAGAGCATTTATTGATTATTGAATTGTGTTAATAACAAGGAGAGTTTAGACTTTGGACTTTTATTAACAACTGTCGTAGTTAGATGCGGTGAAATTATTGAAGCCTTTTTTTCTTATTTGAATAAATATATCACAAATTTATTTTATTTTATTTACTTTTTTCACAATCCTTTGCACGCTGATGACTCGGTTAAGTTTAAGCACATATTGACTGCAAAGAAAGACTTGTAAAAATTAGGAAGAGTAGGTCAGGAGTTAGAAGAACTTGGGAGATTAAATATTGTAATTAATGTGAACTCAAAAATTATTAGAGAAGACTCGCGTACGATTTCATGTGTCTTGAACTAAGGTGAACTCCGAAATCACACACATACGATTTAAAGTATGGAATATAATTTTAAATTTTGCTCGAGCGGTTTTCGTATTTTGTTCGTCAAATGTTTATATAGTATGTTTATTTTATTTTCTGTTTGAATTTGTTTTAAAACTGTAGCACGCTTTCATTTGTAATTTTAAAATTGTGATGAAAATATGTTTATTTTCACGTCTATTTTCTAAGTTATTGGATAGTTTAAAATAACTATAGTTTAAGTAAATAAATTCAAATGTGTGGGTCTTATTACACGCTTTTATGTAAGTCACACTGTTTGTATGTTGTATGTTGTATCCGTAAAATCTTGTAACGTAAAATTAAACATTTTCTGATGATCCTAGTGATCTCAAAATTTTACCACAGATTGATCTTGGATGACAATGCATTGTATCAAAATTTCAGATCGATCGAATGTACCGTAATTAAATTAATGCATTTTTAGTTTTTAGTTTTTGTCTATATAAAATATTATCACTCACATCAATGAGCCACGCCTCAATTCGCCCTAGAGGGATGCAAGTAATCTCAATGTGTTGACGTCAGAAGTGGATGGTAAAGAGTTTTTATTATAAGTTTAATAAAATATTTAAAAAATCTTTTTTTAAAAGGACACGCTTTTATTTACATATAGAAAGTGCACTAAAAAGAAGAAAATAAAAATTTTCAATCCGTGAACCTATCGACTGCACATAAAAGCGTGGGGCGCCCATCACAACTCATTTCTTATTGCAACTACTCTTTTGCATATAGATAAATTTTTCAAATTAATATGATAGTAGCATGTATATCAGTGGTTCCCAAAGTGGTCCCTTCGGACCCCAGGGGTCCGAGGAACCGTTCAGGGGGTCCGTGGAAAATTTAAATTGATTTGGGGGTCCCGGAACAACGTCAGGGGGTTCGCGGATGGTTTAATTTAAAAATAATAAAATTATGTTATATTCTTAATCATTACGGAAATAAAAATAAAGAACAATGAATTCTGTAGTAGCGATTTTTAGGTCCTGAGTTAAATAAATTGATTTGACCTAGAAACTTAAGTATGACTACAATATTTCCACAGCTGTAACCAATCAAACTGATTGGTTAATTGAATGGTATTTCATTTTTGATGCGTGAGAAGGGCGGAGACACAATATGTAGGTCATAAAAATACCATCTTTTGACGGAAATGACGATGATTGCAGGGTTGGGTAAATAATTTTGACTTGTCGGTAAGTGATATTTATCTTATATGACTTACTGACAGCTTTTCATGGATACTACATTTGATATGATTGGACGATTAAAAATACATGTATCGAGTCAGCAAAAAAGACTTTTTATAATTCAAAATTCGACCAAACACCTTTTTAGAGTTTGCAAAATAATACTTAAAAATATTTTCTAATATATTATGATAACATTTTTTAAATTTATTAACAATAAAAATAGTTTTATACAGCAACGCAATTATGCTGCTACATGCATAACTTGCCTACAATATAAAGTCTAAAAGAGTCGTACAGTCAATCGAAAATTTATCTTAATGTAATGCTGATATGAAGTGTATAAACAAATTTTCCCAATCTAAGGCTAAAATAAGTTTAGTATTGTTGGTTTGAAGTTTTGATAACGTTGAATTTTGTATTGTTATCAAGATAATGTACTTTTGAAGAAAAAATATTTAATATTTGATACAATTTTTATCTTTTGAAATCAATATGTTTCACATTTTCAATATAGTAATACCTTAAGGTTAATTTTAACAAAATAAAACTCATAAAGTTTTTTTAAAAAAAATTAAATAGAATTGTATCCTTCAGGGGCCGTCCATAAAGTACGTCACGCTCCAGAGGATGGGAGGGGGTGTAAGAAAGTGTCACACTTTGTGACAGGGGGGAGGGGGGTGTCCGGCCATGTGTGACGTCACGCTGTTTTATATTAAATTTTGATTATTTTGTTAATAAAAAACAAATTTTTTCTTCGAAAGTGTGACGTACTTTAGGGGGGGGGGTCTGTGATGTGTGACAGTTTGTGACAGGGGGATGGGGGGAGTTAAAAATCGTCAAAAATAGCGTGACGTACTTTATGGACGGCCACTCAGCCTCACGTCAATTAATTCTAAAGGGTTTCACCGCAGCATTCCATTGAAAAATTTAATAATTAATAGTTAAGTAACCGTTTTCAAATAAAACATTTATATACAATTTTTCTTATATGTTTGTGCCCTTTTAACAGATGAGTGATTGAACAACAAATGTAGACAGTACAGTGTTGAAAATTTGAAGTAGGGCTTTATTTCATTTCCAGGAAATAGTATTTTACCAATGTGTTTTCTGTGAAATAAAACTTTGTCGAATGATTCTATGAGACCTTCCAAACTTAAGGAACATTTAATAAAAATCCATATTGATAAAAAGATAAAGATTTAAAGATTTTTTAAGCATATTTGAAAACCCCATCACTTCAACAACTCGTAGGGACAACATCTAAGTGAGATGACGATGGACTGCGGGCGTGTTATAGTATTTCTTTATGGATTGCAAAGTCTGGAAAGCCCCACACGAATAGTGAAGAACTTATTTTACAAGCTGTAAGTTAGGTGATAAGCACTGTGTTAAACAAACCAGGTTTCGACATCACAAAAAGAAATCCTCTGAGCAATAATTCAGTCCAAAGAAGGATTAACGAATGGCTCAGTGTTTATAAAATTATTGATGTGATTACTTAAAAACATCTGAATTTTACCTACAGCTTAACGAATCCACTTTACCAGGAAACTTTTAGCGTATGTAAAATTTGTAAAAGAATAACAATTTTGCCAAAAACTGTTGTTTGTTAAATGTTTGGAAACAGATACGAAAGGTGAAACGATATTTACTGAATTAAAAAGATTTTTCAATGAAAAAAAACTATACTTTTGACGAATATCATTTCTGACGGTGCTCCGGCAATAGTAGGAAGATACCGAGGTTTTCTGGCATACTTAAAACAGGCTGTACCACATGTATGTTCATGCATTGTGTCATTCATCGACATCATTTAGTTGCAACAATCTTAGTGAACATTTGCATGGATCACTAGATTATGTCCTTAGAGCAGTTAATAAAATCAAAAGGAATGACTTCCATGAGATATTATTTGCTAACATTTTTTTGGAAAATGATGAAGACTATAATTTTTTACAAATTCTCACAGAAGTACGTTGGTTATCTAAAAGTGAATGTTTAAATCAATTTTATGCTCTCTTTGATTCAGTACTGGAATTCCTGGAAGGCAAAGACAATGATTTGAGACACATTTAATTAACTCAAAAAATGACATAGCCTACATGACAGATTTGTTTGCTAAATTTAACGAAGCTTATTTGAAACTAAAAGGTGACTAATTAAATTTAATCAAAACTAAAAGCGTAATATCTGCGTTTGTTGAAACAAATTTCCTGTGAAAACAAAACTTGGGGAGAAGACAATGTTCTCAGTTTCAAAATCTTTCGAAATTGCAAAATAGAGATGTAGACTTGCTTGCCTACTGTCACCACTTAGCGGCTCCTCATGCAGACCTAAACCGGCTATTAAAATCTCATCAAGTTCATCCAAGTCATTGATTTTGTTTTAAAATTTAACAAAAGTTTAATTTAAATAAATAATTCTTCCACAAAATGTTTTTTTAATTAGTAAATTATTTGTATACTATGAATTTATGTAACGTTTTCACTTGGGGGTCCGTGGGCAAGTTTTGACTATAAAAGGGGTCCAGGGATAAAAAAAAGTTTGGGAACCAATGATGTATATGATCAAAGTTGTGAAACTTTAAATGTTTATTAATATTCATATAAATTTGTATTTATGTTTCGCAGCTTTGTACATGATTGCGAGTTGTGATGAGGGCCCAGTTATTTTCTCATTACCTAACAATTTAACTAATTTTTATTTAGCTAATATAAGAAAAAAATACATTAAGGCCCATTCGGTTCAAGATGCACATTTTGAAAACCTGTTCATTTTAATTCAGTTTCATCATGGATATATTTCTCAAGAAAGTTAAAAATAGAATGGCAAATAATATTTCAAACATATTCGAAAAAAGACATTTGGGGCCCCCAGCCCTGAACGATTGAACATTAGACGTGCAGTGCCTTTTTTATTTTAATATGGGCTAACAAGTTTTTATATACAAAGTTTGGTTAAGATCCATTCATTTACTCAGTAGCTATCACATAAACAAATTTTAATATAGCTCATATAAGCAAAAAAATGACATTAAGGACCCCAGGGCCCAATTAGTGGAAGATGTCAAATTCAAAACACCTGTTTATTTCAATATATTTCATAGCGGATATATTTTTCAATATTTATCTAGATCTTTAATACTTGAATGGGGAATACAATCTTAAACGTTTGTGAAAAAAGACATTTTGGGTCCCCAGCCCCGAAGAAATGGACATTAGGAAATTAGTGCCCTATTGTATTTCACTATTGGCTACCAAGTTGTTATATACAAAGTTTGGTTAAATCCATCAATTTACCTAATAGCTAACGCTTAAAGTAATTTTTATAAAGCTCATATTAGAAAAAAATCATATTATGGCCCCGGCGCCCCATGAGTGTTAAATATTGCAAAAAAAAGTTGCCAGTTACCATCCCAGAAACGTACTCAAAAGACTCCAAAAGTTTCACGGTGATCGGATGAATGGTTTAGTCAGCTATAATGGACATACATACATACATACTTTGGTTTTTATATATAGAGATTTGTATGTTTTGATTGTACGAATGTTAACTATTTTCCTGAACATTTCTTGATTAAATTTAACCTTGAATTTTTTCATATGTGGATACTTTCTTACGACGCCGTTTCTCACCTCCCTTTATTGATCCTGTATAGATGTACAGACAATATTATATTGTAATACCTCCCTTTGTTTATCTTGTCAAATTGTACAAACTCGCTTTTTCTGTATTACCCCTCTTTGTTAATCTTACACCGCACTCACCAGATTTATTTTGTATTGTTGACAACATTATGAAGTAACAAATGAAACATTGTTTGAAAGGCATTTAACGTCCAATCATTGACTTGTATCGTTTGTTTATTTAATTCAATTATCATTTAAACATCAATATCATTATCATGCACAGATAACAGTGACCATTAGGTTTCCCACTAAGTCTATCTGCCTAAAACTTGTCACTAAAAAAGGCTGTAACTGTTTCTGCTGACGTTCTACTAAAAAGAAGTATGACTACTGTAATAAGAGGCTCACTAACTACTAACATAGTCTGATATGTTGTATACGGAAAATTTCACGTAACAATGTCTGGCTTATTACCTATGACGCTTCACTGTCAAGACTATTCAAAACCAGACTTTTGCATATGAGGTTTCAATAATGAAGCCAATTTATTGTAAGAATCGTTAATTATTCTCTTAACCTTAGATCAAGAAACAAAAATTAAGGAAATGATTTTGAGTTCTTTCTTCAATATAGATCACTTTCAAAGGGTCAAAGGATATGTTTTACTTAATTCAACAAAATAAAATTGACTTAACTGTCTGCCTTACAATGGAATGTGTAACCGCAGAGGAAAACCATTTAATACAGGGTACTCTTGCGTAAATCAAATCAACATATTGCGAATTTAAGCTGAAAATAATACTGCGTTTAAATTTTGTTGGTTTGTGTGTTTTCCAAAAACTACCCATACTTTGTATAGAACAATTACTTGTCAAGCATTTGTTCTTCTGCTCTCATGTTTGGTTCCGGTTATCTTATAGTGTTTATAACTCTATATCAATACATATGCGTTCTTAAAGCTAAGGATAGCTAAGGATTTTATTTCCTAAAAGATGAATATTTATATCAAACATTAACAATCAGATACTAAAATATTTGAAGAACAAAGTTAACATCTTTCGTAAGTTACAAATTACACATTTGTTTGTAGGACCATAAGATCAAAAAAGAGCCAGCACACAATACAATATTCTTTCAGTGCTAAACTTCAGTAAGTGTGGAACTTGTTTTTATATGATTTAATTTACATCTTGATTTAATGAAATCGATCACCGGAGTTGCCTCATGTTTGAAATCGTCAAATTTTTGTTGGAAATTTCCCTGCAGTTTTTCAATCTTGTCCAGCTTGATGTCTACGTCACAAAGTTTGTTTTCAAGGCGAGCAACTGTTTCCACACTCTCATTCTTTTTCTTCAGAATTTCGTCGACAGATTTTTGTATGTGAATTAGCATAACTTCGGGACCTTCATATTGGTCACAAAAGATCTCCAAATGTTCTAGTATCTTCTGGAACTCGTCCACGTTGTCCACCTGTAAGATTGGTGTGGCCACAAATGTCCACCTCAAAGTCGCCGCCCCGTCCCGTGCGATGAGACCCGAATGAACGATTCTCTCGGCGTCCACACAGATCCAGTCGTTGGGATGGGCCACGAAGCCTTGTCTGGGTTTGTTGAAGGTACAGGACGCCTCCCCGAGAGAAAAGGAGTCGTCTTTGTCTTGGTCAACTATTTCTACTTTCCATGTCAACTTGACCGGCCACACGGCTGCTGACCCGTGGCTATTGGAGGCCTTCTCACTGACCTCCAGGTAGGTATATAGTTTTTTGTCTTGATAGAACTTGAGTCTTCCAGTGCAGCTGTACAACGAACCAAGTTGAACTTTTGGCGTGATTTCCTCGTAGTATTGATCGAATCTGTCCTTGAACTTCGTGATTCTTTGTATATAAAACGTGTTGTCAGCTCCTAGCTTTATCGACTGTTTCCTACTTCTGAGATATTTTAGTATCTCTTTTACGTGGTCATTTAGTTTTGTAACAGATTCATCCATAATCGGAGGTTGATTGAAGTAAAGAATGAAAAACGAAGTTATCTGGTTGTTTGCATCAGATCACTCACGTTGTTATAGTTGTTCTTTTTAAAAAAATAACTATAGGATCCCCGTAAAATATCTGGAACAAAACAAATATTAATTATTATCATTTTTTGTGCCAGCGGTGTTTCTTTTAGCCGAAAGACTTTAAAATAAAAAAAGGATAAGTGAAATTGCATTTCAAATTTAATCTGGAACTTTAAAATACTAAGATTTTAGGGGACTTATAGAATGCAAGACCTGCATTCTCTCACCTGTCCTGTTCAACATCTTCCTATAAAAATTATGCAAGAAGCACTCAGTGTTCACCACACATCCATCTCTATAGGGGAAAGACACTTGTGCAAACTAAGATTTGATGACGATATAGATATTTTGAATTACGGACACTTCGACCCCGGACGTTTCGACCCTGCCAGCTCGACCCCAGGACGTTTCGTCCCCAGGACGTTTCGTCCCCAGGACGTTTCGACCCCAGTCGGTTCGACCACGGACGGTTCGACCACGGATGATTGGACCCCGGGTGATTCGACCCCAGGGCGTTTCAACCCCAAACGTTTCGACCCTTTCGTTTCTGCACCATGAAATGTTTTTATTTATTCTTTGGTTTTTTTTGTTGTATTTTTACATTTTTTAAATATTAATTTTTCGGTGTATTATCCATTAAAAATTTAAGACAGTATCTCCACTTATTAAGTTTTTAAAATGTTTATATTTAAGTCGTTCAAAGATATTCACTGTGATAACAAAAACAAACGAAAGTTGCATTTTTTAATTTTTTAAATTATTATTATTATTATTATTTTAAAATGTGACGACATGCTGAACGCAGGCGCTGAAACCATTACAAACCCCGCGACCCTTGAATTCACTTCTGTTGCTTGTGTATGTGTATACTTCCCTAGTAGAAATACTGATTTTAATAAGACATACAAAGTTATCAGTATTTAAAATTCATAAATTTCAATAGTTAATTATAATCCCATGTTACGAAGGCTAGACTCACTGACCACCACAGCAAGCCGTGCTGGCGAGGGTAAATAGATTTAGTGGGGGCAGAGAGAATGTAGGCACCTTTAGAAAGGACTATCTGACCACATTGCCTTTGTATTGTCCGATTACATCGGACGGTGTGGGGTGGAGTTGGATAGGTTTGGAGTTTGGATGAACTTTCTACCTCAGAGGAATGGCGCATTTATCACAATCATGAATTCGAGATTGGTCCGTGTATATACAAATAACGATTTCAAACTGTATTTAATTTTTAATGGATACAAATTTTAAGAGAATTATTATACCAAAAATTAATATTCAAAATAATAAATTTTTTATAGTATATTTAAAAAAAAATATTTTTAAAAAATATACGGTGTAGATACGAAGGGGTCGAAACGTCCGGGGTCGAAACGTCCTGTGGTTGAACTGTCCGGGGTCGAATAGCCCGGGGTCGAATCGTCCGTGGTTGAACCGTCCGTGGCCGAAACGACCGGGGTCCAAACGTCCTGTCGTCGAACCGTCCGGGGTTGAAGTGTCCGACCACCAGATATTTTGGCTGCGTACAATATGGAATTACAGGAGCTCACGGAAAAACTTGCGGACTGATCAGGGGCAAATGGAATGGAAATAAGCTCAGAGAAAAACAATTTATTGGTTAATACCTTTGTTGCCAGTATGGCAAACATCATTATAACAAACAAAAGCTGTAAGAGGTACAGAATAACTAGGAGCTATTATATCCCGTGATGTTACCTGTGAAGTGGAAATTTGAGGTAGAATTAGATCGGAATTGACAGTAATTACGAAATTAATCAATATATGGACCAGCAAAAACATACGCCTTCTAACAAAACTCAGGCTATACAGAGCTCTGTTAAAGTTAAAACCATTGTCCTGTAAGAATGTGTGACCTCGACACTACTGGAAACCACTGAAAGCAAGCTGCGGGCATTTGAAAACAAATGCTTGAGAAATATTCACCATATTTCTTATTTTTGACATAATAACCTCCATTGCCGGCCTTTCAAGAAAACATTCAAGCGACGAGACGAAAGCTGGCATGGTTAGGTCATGTGCTGCGACATGATAGCCTGTCAAAAAGCATCCTTCAAGGCACTGTAGAAAAGGGCTGGCAAAGAGGTCAGCGTAATGTTGGTTTGACAGCATAAAAGATTTGACAGTGCTAAGGTTGAATGATTTAGTGGCCACCACTCAAGATAGGCGAATGTAGAGATTGGTGTCTGTTGATGTATCCATTCGCTCCCCAAACGACCGCAACGGCTACGGGACTGGTGATAATGATGATAGAATCTTAGGTGAGTAGGATTTGGGAATATATATGGTCAATATGATCTTAGAAAACAAGGAAATGTGATTGTTAAACACAAACATAACTTATCATCCTGTTCTGGGTGGGAAAAAAAATTACTTTTGAATATTTAACAAATCCTCATGTTAAATGAGTCGTAAAAACTTTTTTTTTACTGTTACGAGCTTATGTACCTAATTAAGTGGTTGGTCGTAGAAAATAGTTTTAGAACCACTGAACTGGGGCCTAGCGAGTCAAAATCCATATATTAACGTTGTGTACAATTACGATCTTACAATTACCACAAATGTAGGTCACAAATATCTTTTTTTTATTTACAGGTTGCTATATTCCCCCACCTGTGAGATGCCAACGCTTTCCAAACGATTTTTTAAACTGACTTGTAAATAAAAAATTATTTTTTTTAATCTGACTAAAAGCCATATGTTTGTTCGTTTTAGCACTATTACGCGTTGAAAATCTAAATCTAAGCGAAGTGTGTTCAAGTCCACTTTATAGTTCCTGGTAAATCCACGTCACCGCCGCAGAAATTTAAGGAGCTTTGGATGAACTATGAACACAGATCATCTAGATGCCAATCACAACTGTCACAGTGGTACAAATAAAACAAGCATTTATTGCGATAGAATCATTAAAATGACTAATTAATTTTAAACGTATTGTACAAGTAAAGAAACGACCTAAAAAATTATAGTCCCTTTTGCATTCTGCTTACCTGGTCTGTTTGTGGTATTAGAGATAAGGTTTAGTGGCTACACACAGGTTTAACACGATCCAAAGGACGACACACACAAACGATAAAGTTGAACGCATGCGCACATAAAATTGCTGCGCGGAATGGCCTGTAACACACCAGGTCTTAGACAAGCGGTGACGTAGATCCGACATATTTGTTTGTAAAAGAGGTAAAAGCTCGTCTTGTTTGAATTTTTTCTATACCTCGAACACCATACTGTGGTATTGTTATTAAATTAATACATAAATTTGTGTATTACATAATACCTGGACCTGTTTGTGACAACCTCACAGTGGTTGTGTTATTAATGAAATACATTGGTATATGTATTACATTATACTTGGAACTTATTGTTATAAATCGTACAGTAATAACGTTAGTTAATTTAATACATTAATTTACTAGTTGTTGTTAGCTTATAAAAATTTTCATAGCATTTCATAACATGGCGTATATAAGAACTAAATTCAAGAAATTGATCACTTGGTTATGGGATGTAATGTAAATAGTAAGCTTAGTTATTCTACCTTTAACGTAATAGAGAATTTTGGCAGTTCTACTAATTTCTAGGCATTTAGAGTTTAGAGCCCTTTATTCTACAAATAATTCATAAAAATTATCAGAATCGTCAAAACCATTGAATTTTCCCCCACCAGCACAAATTCCAATTAAAAAATCGATTAACATATTAACAATTTGGAAACTGCGATGGATTGAAATGTTTCCTTTACATGAGTGAGGAAATAGTTCATAAGACTACGGCCAAGTTTGTCTTTAAGCTTTCTCACAATGATAACATGAAAGAAAAAAGATATATTCACTAAATTTAACTAACAATATTTATTGATTTAGAACGTTTTTAATCGATTGTCTTGGAACGTGACACGTCTCGAACGTTTTTCTAATATTACTGACAATTATTTATTTTTTAAAATTCTAATTTTAATGTCAAATGTATTTGTAAATCCCATTTCACTATGCCTATCGATTGAAGTAGAATCACACATTGATTCAAGTAAAGCGCGCCATACGAATACCAGAGGGTGATAAACACTCCCTAGTCCTTATTTGTCTTTCAGGTCCTTGAAATCTAGTAATATTTAAAGGTCCCAACACCGTTTTACTCCACATATTATATTGATCAATTTATTTAAATTTTAAATTAATTAAATTGAATTTCTGTAAGACAAAAACATATATATAGCAAGTTGCAGGGGCTTTTGCGTTAATGTTGAGAATCGCTTTTCCGTATCCGGGGACTTTATGTGGGTGGTTCTGAATAAACGTGTGAGTCATCTCCATTTTATTAAGCACCAATTGCGCCAGCACCATATTTTTTAAGCGATCCAGAAACAATCAGTGAAACGATGATGGTATTAATTATATTCTTTTAAGTACATAATCTGGTTTGTTACAATTTTAGACCTGTCATTATTATTAATAATAGTATTATAACGATCGAAAGAGACACTATTTTAGACAAAAAATAATTGTATGCTTTATTAACATATCGTCTCTTGTCAAAGTTTAAGTTGATTGTTTTTACTAAAACGGATATTTTGTTCCTCATTTTATTTATTTAAAAGCGTTATTGTATTCCAATTTTGCTTAATGACATATCGATTACAGAGCTAGATAGAGACGGCCGACCACTTGAATACATTATATTTAAGCTAGCTGTCCATTTTTCAAAAAGGTAATTAAATTATTTAATCTGTGTCTCTGATATCTTATAATTTTAGATTCTCAATGACAACCAATTATTTCCCATGAATGCCCGAAAAATGGCTGTGAAAACACTTCTAGACAGTTCAAGGCTGCTAAATCAAGTCCAACAAAATGAATCAACAGATGGCGATGTTCATATCTTAACAAAACTTGATCTCACAGACTTTGACAATGATTCACAATTCCACATGGCACCAATTACATTGTTAGAGAGACAGCATGGCGTCAAGTTTCAAATTTGTGTGAAGAGATCTGATGTGGACAATCTTTCCTTAATGTTAAAAATGAGTCCAGCAAATAAATATCTGGATTTGGAGTGGCCTAATACAGTTAAATGGAGAGTGTCCGTTATAAATGAGAGTACGGATAAAGCTCTTGATTTTGATCCCATTTACACCAAATTCAATCGACAGAGCTTTGAATGCCAAGAGAATCAAGTGTCAAATACTTTACTTATAAACTTGAATGAGATTAAAGTTTTTCTTGTAAACAATAACCTTCTGTTCAAATGGAATATTAAGTTTTTACTTTCTCAACAAGAAACTATTGACAACACCGATGAGACACACGATATTGAAAAGTTAAAAGCTCAGATACAATCAACCATTAGCATTGTTCAGCAAAATGGAATAAAACTCAAAAGTGCAGAATGTATGAAACACGTGGAAGAAATAAAAACCAAAGTTTCTGAGTGTGAATTCGATGAGCACAAGTTGATAATTATGGAAAATAAACTCCGTGAGGCTGATGAACGAATTGATAAACTACTTGGACAATTCCAAACCCAATCAGATCAAGTTGAAGCGTTTATGTCTGACTTCAACGGAGCTTTGGTCCACGGGCAAGTGATAACTGACAATGGAACTTCAGATGCCAGGTTAAATATCCAGCCCAGTCCGGATAAAATCTCAGAAAGTGCAGGTTAAATTTTCTAGACATCAATTGTAGTTGATATAAATTGAAATACTAAAAATTTAACGATATTTTTTTAAACTCCATTTAAGTATTGCTATAGTTTATCGCCTTGGAAGGTTACATATAATTATTGAAATATAATTTTTTTCATAACCGACTTTTAAAATACACGCTATTTTTGAAAGTCAATTAAACAATTTTAAAATAATTAAGTCAATTTAAAAAAATTAACTCTCCCCAAATGTATAATCCGCCGTCTATTTACTTCTCTGATTTTTCCCTTAGTAAATGACTAAATGACGTCACGCAATTTTGGCCGATTTTTTACTCCCCCCCCCCTCGTCACGCGTCGTCACAAAAAGTTAGACCCCCCCTCTAAGAATACGTCACAAAGCTTTGACCCCCCCCCCTATTTGAAAATAAGTATGTTTAAAATCACTTTTAATGTCATTTAAGTATTTATCTTTTATTTAGTGAAGATATACATTTTAATATCGTAACCCGTGTCAAGCATTTTTTAAAAACGTTTAACCGGCCTTCCGAAAACGAACTGTGTTAACATCCTTAGATTATATTTTATTTTAATGCATACAAATTAAACATTGACTATTAACCATCACGGTTAACTGTCTTTGTTTTTGGAAAAAAAAAGTATTTAAAAATAATATTTTAAAATGTATTTTTTTTAAAAATCCCTCAATTGACTGACGGGCATGAAGTAAGAAAGAGGTCGGCGAACAGGGGTAAATAACCTCATCTGGGGTCAAAAGGGAATTCTTGGGGGTAATGCAGACTCATTTGGGACATATAACATCCACTACAATCCACTAGATATATTAAAATACGTCATGTGTACGTGTACGCTTGGAACATATGTCCATTATTGAACCGGTTCCTTCAGAAAATACATTTATTTAAAAATTTGACAACTGATGTAGATTACTTAACTACGTACTATACGAAGACACCTAAATCCATCCTACTTTCATTTATATTGACATGGGATATACAATAATCTTAATCCACATAACTTGACTGTATCAAGTATACTTTCTGTGATATTTAAAATTAATGCTTAAAAACTGAACTAAGAAGAAAAGTTGTTTTGTGCTCCTCTCGAATTCTGATGTCAAGAATTTGATGCATTCAATAAAGTTAATGAATACTTGAATAGTCGCTGTACGGATCTTAGACAAAGCAGCTTAAATGCATTGTCGATGATGAGAACCAAAGTACCCGTTGAGGGTCGGGTAAATCCGAAGCGACCGTTTCGTCCCCTTCATTTTACTAGCAACGCCATTGAGCGGTGCCGGTTCAGGGCCAGGAGCGCCAGTACGGATAAGCAAAAGGAACCGCGAAAAACGCAGGAAACCTTCCAGTGGGGGTTGCACCCTAGGTAGGTCATTGATGATCCCCCGCAGAGCGGACGTCCTAACCATAGAGCCTCGTATACTTTGCCGGGGTGCCGCCAAAGTGGTAGCGGGTCGTAGTAAGGAAATTCCACCCCTCCTTTTGAGGTCAAACTTAGTGGGAGTCATCTTCTACTCTTTGTCCTGGATGCCCAGGTGGCCGCTTCAGAAGCGACCGCACGTCCCAGCTGTTACGTCCCCTTCTAGGGGATTGAGCTAGATAACTGGGAGGGTCTTCCAGGAAGACCCATGAAGAGCACTAGGCTCGGGGCTTCTGATTTTCTTCCACATGTAGGATCAATGAATACTTGACTAATTTTAAATGGGCTAATTTATCATTATATCTAGAATCGCCAGGGGAGTTTGACCAAAAACCAATCGAACAATCATATCAAACTTAAAACGTTTATAATCTATGAAATAGATTCCCTCCACCCCCCTTTTTAAAGAAAAAGGATATTCCAAGTTCTTTTTGACTTAAAATATATACACATAATCCTATTCAGATCATTTTTAGACACTTGTCATGCTTGTAAAACTCACCAGTAGCATTTTCGAGGGGGGGGCTAACGACGCTCCCCCAAATCCCCGAGTCATGTGAGCAGGACTAAGAGTCTGATGGTTGGGAGTAACGCACACATAAAATTGCATATTTTGGGGTAATGGGCAAAAAAGTTTGCCGACTCCTGCCGTGAGAGAACCAAACGGAGCTGCGGCTATATCACAAATGCTTTGATGTCAGCATCAAACGACGCAGACAATTTCATACCTTATCTTTTGGGTTCTCAAACTTAAGTATTATAATTAGATTTAATTTTCGTGTTTTGATAGCTTACGCCAACCAGCGTCTGATGGCCTACCGACCTGCACATTGAGAAGCACTGATTTTAAAAAAAAATATAAAAAATTTTTTTTTAAAAATTCATTAAATAAAATGTAAGCGACCAAATATTTCAGTGAAAATTTTATTTAAAGTTACCATTTGATGTGACGTCACATTTCTTCAAACACCCTCCCTCTCCCCTCGTCACGCATCTCGTCACAAAAGTGTGACCCCCTCTAGGTGCGTGACGTCATTATGGACGGCCCCTTACAATACCCGTTAAACAAATATTTTTAAAATGATGACAAGTTTTGCACTTTTCAACTACGCAAAAAATGGTGCTAAATTTTTGTTTTGCTCTCGGCGTTTGGGCTAGTTATATTTAATCTTATCTTACCTTATCTGTTACAGATGCTCCGTTTATACAGAAGATTATTGCGTCCTACGCTTATCTATGGTTTGTGTTTAGTCCTGCACTTTTTACTAGAGATTTAAATGTTGATAAAGTGTTGGTTTTCCTGGATTTCTTCAGGCAACCCATCCACGCCAGAATTCCGGACGGAAAGAACGAAAATTTGTATGTTTTTGTTCTTGCATACGGAATATAAAGGTGTTTTTATCCTTATGTCTTCTGAGGGTTGTATTATGTTATCTTTGTGTTGTATTTCTAAATTAGAATTAATTGCTTTATGTATGATTACTACTTTACTCTTGGTTCTTCTATCCTCTAGTGTTTCATGGTTTTAATGATTTAACTCATGGGCTTTCAAACTACGGCCCGCGGGCCAGAAGCGGCCCGCGAGGCCTTCTCATTCGGCCCCTGTAGACCTTTTAATCTCCAAAAAATATACTAAATTTACGTGTATTTTACCACAAAACTGTGTGTAGTCGGCCCAAAAATTGCTGTCAAAAGTTAATGCGCCGTCCGGCAGAAAAAATTTCGAGAGCCCTGATTGAATTAATGGTGTTATTCTTGTCAGTTTTGAATATTCTCCAGTAATGAATCTGGCAGTTCTTTTTTGAATTTGTTCTAGTTTATCAATGTTTTCTTTGGTGGATGGGTCACATAAAGAAGTTGCATATTCTAGTACAGGTCTCGCCAAAGTGATGTCGCATTTTAGTTTTATATCTCTATTACATTTGTAAAAGTTTCTTTTTATAAAGCCTAAGGTTTTGTTTGATTGTTTAATAATTTCATTGACATTGATGATTTTGCTGGTGTTTGTAGCCTCATTGCGAGATGGAAACTTTACACTGTATCTTCAAACTCTAGAAGAGCTAACGCCTTGGTTTTTTGCACTATATCAACAAAATTATGGGAGATGGCTCTCCGTGCACATTCATGACATGAAGAATTTGCAGGGTGGTAGTTCAATGTGCTACGAAGACTTGATGTAAGGTCGATTCGTTCTGCAAAAGACATCTCGCCCCTTCTCAAAAATGGCACTAGACCAAGCACATGAGCAAAACAATTTTATCATCAAAGGTGAGGGAGGAGCAGTGGGACTCACTGAAAACCCCTCGGCATTGAGACGCTGGATGATTGGAGGGCCAGAGGTCTCAAGAGTTCTTCAAGACCTAGAGTTATCTTTTGAAATGAAACAAAGCAAAGAATCAGACCAGCATCATGAACAAGACAAAGGGATCCGAGAAAAATTCAAGGCTGACGTGTGTAGAGTATTGGATGTGATACAGGAAACTGGCAACCCATTTCTTGAAAAAAACGCAGAATTAGTCACTCTTCATGATAACAACATTGTTGATGCTGCTGTACACAAGACCTTGAGTAATATACACAAGAGTAATATACATGCAGCTCAATACAACGAATTTACGCAAGAAAGACTTGTTAACATGACCAAGCCAGTTTCTGCTCCAATCAAACAAAACAATTTCATATTGATCGCTGGTGCAAAAAGAAAGAAGCGATCAGCACCACAGTATAGGATTTCATCACTGAAAATGACTGTTACCTCTTTTCGAGGTTGTATGTAGCATGCCAAACCAGAAATGGGGGCTTGACAGACTTTTTTTCATATGAAAATCAGTCGGCTCCTCCATCACTGTCCTGTGAAGGACGAATGAGAGTGTCAAGCAAGTCGGGGTTGCTGGAGTGTTTGGAACCTCTCCAAACTTCATCAGCAGTGCCAACAGTCACTGACATGACCATCCTTGATGGGGCGGCTGTTGTCAATATGTTGAGGCCAGGATCTGCAAACATGTGCTGACTACGCAAACCAGGTGTTTATCCCCTATGTGATGAAGACCCTGTAAAATGTCTCCCATCATCTAGATGTAGTGTGGGACTGTTATCGAAGTGACAGCTTAAAAGCTTTCACAAGAGAGCGCCGAGGACTAGAGAAAAGAAAGCGTGTGACGCCGGAGACTGTATTACCATCGCAGCCGGGGAAGTTTCTTGTGGGTGGATGCGAACAAGACCCAGTTGTTCGCATTCCTAGCACGATATCTTCTTACAGTACAATCACAGAAGCTTATTGTTACCACTCAAGGTCAGATGTGATCTCCAATAAACCCATTGACCACACGAATCTTTCACCATGTAATCACGAGAAAGCAGACACACGGATGATGCTTCACCTGCCCCATGCAGCTGAACATTGCCGCAGGATTCTGATTCGCACTGTCGACACAGATGTGGTGGTTCTTTCTGTGGCTGCCATGACTCGCCACCCTCGCCTGGAATTATGGATTGCCATGGGTACAGGAAAAGACTTCCGATACATTGCAGCTCATGACATAAGCAAAGTTTTAGGTGTTGCCAGAGCCCAGTGTCTGCCTTTGTTTCACAGTTTTTTACGGTTGTGACACCGTCAGCTGTTTCAATGGTATCGGCAAGAAGACAGCTTGGGAGGTCTGGAGCAAATGCGACCATGTTACAGCCACATTTAAAAACTGTGTTGTGCTCCATTTGAACTAACAGCTAATGACATGTCAGTTCGGGAGCGTTTTGTGACACTTTTGTATGACAGAGGTAGCAACTGCCATGATGTCAACATGTGCCAGGAAATACATGTTTACAAAGACTGGCCGCCAAATTGAAAACATTCCTCCAACGAGTGAGGCCTTGTTTCAGCACTGCAAACGGGCAATTTACCAAGGAGGCCATATTTGGAGCCAGGCACATGAACGACAACCAGTGCTTCCTGATCCAAGTGAGTGGGGTTGGCAGTTAATGGACAGACAATGGCAGCCTTTTTGGACTGTTTTGCCACAAGCATCTATGACTGTGTGAACTGTTGAAATGTGCTTGTAAAAAAGAATGCAGATCCAAGCGTTGTAAGTGCAACAAGGCCGGATTAAAATGCACTGCTTTATGCAGCTGTGTCTGTGGAGCCGACTTTTCAGTACAACATCCAGTTCAAGCATCTAACACAAATTGAACTAATTGAACCAGATTAAAAAATGTAAGGTCAATTTATCATCAGACTCAAAATTTACTTTTGTGGCCATTTTTATGTAAATAAAAATAGAAACTTAACAAACTTGTGCATTTTCTGTCTCACATTTAGATTTGCATTATAAACTGAACATGTGTGCGAAGATTTGGTGTTTGTAGCTTACAAATTATCAGTTTGTCACCTTACATGAATTTCTTTAAGCGGCCATTTTTAATGTTACTATAAATAGAAACTGATCAAAATTTTGCTGTGGCCCTGTATCACATTTTATTCAGCATAAAAAACTGAACATATGTGCCAGGTTTGGTGTTTGTAGCACAAAAATGCATGATTTGTCAACATAGAAACCCCAGCTAATGTGGATTCCATGATAGTTTCTAATTTATTATGACTCCTAAGTATTTTGCATCTTAGTTTGTGTCAGTTCTTTTCTATGAAAGAAATATTTTGAATTTATTTTTTTCTATTTCTTTGTTACTCTTAACAGTTTACACTTTTCTGGGTGGAAAGACATACTCCAGTTAGTTTCCCATTTTATCAATTCACCTAAGTCTTTTTGTAAAATTTTGATATCTTGTTCTGATTTAATTGTACTATAGATTATACAATCATCAGCAAATAACCTAACTTTTGTTCCTGTTGAGATGTTGTTATATAAATTAAAAAGAGTAAGGGACCTAGCACAGTTCCTTGTGGAACTCCTGAGTTAACCTTTATTGGTGCAGATTTAGATCCATTAATTATTACAGTTTAATCCCTACTCAAAAGGAAGTCTTTGATCCAATGATGTAAGGGACCTGAGATTCCAAAGTAGTTAAGTCTTTTAAGTAACCTAAGGTGGTGAGCTTTGTCAAATGCTTTATGTTTACGACCAAAAGCGTTGATTTAGCTAAAAGTGTAATCACATTGGGATGTTGTAGATAAATCTCAAATAGCTTGGTGCTGCCTGAACGAGGTAAGAATCGATTACAATACTTTATTTGATAGCCCTGACAATTCTTTGTTTATGTGTACCTAGTTAATTGTCTAGCCACTACTCGGCTTCAGATTGTTTGCCAATGGCGCTCATTGTGACTTTCAAATGCCGATATCACCTAATAAAACAAAGTTCTCTGTATAACACTTATAATATATTTTATGACTAATTTAACTGCTGGTATAACTTGACACAAAATCCTTTAGATTATTTGGAGTGGTTGTACCAGTTGATTGTTCATTTTAATTAAAGGTAATCATAATTTTTGTATATTCTTACTAGATTCAAGTAGAATTCTACATTTTCTTTTGATTGGTGAATCTAAAGCTGGGAAAAGTGCCACCGGAAATTCTATTCTACTCAAGAAAGTTTTCAAGACAGGACTTGATAAAAATGTATTTCATGGGTTTACTGCAAACACGTCGCAAGTTACACTAGAAAAACTCAATGCTTGCATAACTGTTGTAGAATCACATGACAGCAATCTGGCAAATACTCCATTTCATATTTATCCAGAAGGTTTTGATGCTATTCTGTTCGTTGTCAGCTATATGCAACTTTATAACAACAGATTCAACCTACAAATTTATAACAAAATTCGACGCATTAAACAAACCTCCCAAACTGGAATTTTGTTAATAACGGGAGGCGATAGTTTTGAGCTTGACTATCAAAACCAAGATATCCACTCACTATCTGGTCCTTTCTACAATGCTTTTCACATGCTAAATGATTTAGTACAGGGCAGAGTTATTTTATTTGATAACACGACAACTTCAGAGGACAAGAAAATTAAACAGTTGACGAAGTTGTTTAAAATTGTTGACAGAGAGCCGAAAAGATCAACACGTTTCTACACGGATGTTCACATCGAAAGTATGATGAGTTCATTGCAACTTTCTCTTTCAGGCCTACATTTTTTAGATGACTGTGAAGAGTTAAATGCAATCTTCACGAGATTTGATTCATTTATAAAAAATTGTTTGGATGATCAACTCAAAAGTGTCTTGCAGTTTATCAAGAAAACAGCTGAAACAATCAAACAGTCTTATGGACTTGGTGAGTTTGTTTTTATATATTTGTATATATAATTTTCTTTTCAATCATCTTTTAAACGTTACGTAAAATTAGTGTTTGCTTGTTATAGAATTGTCTTATAAAAAAAGAAACTTTTAATTACAAAGGCAAGTATATAAAATTTAGTTCCTCGCGGTATATTGTGTCGGATCCCATGTTGGCTGAACCTAGAAAATAAAACCATTTCCTTATGTCGCCTAACAAAGCTATTGGCTTCTACAATAAATATTTCACACATTTAAATCTTGATTGACTAAAGGCATAACAACACTAGAGTGACCTTTATAATGTCTTCATAAACTTTTTAAAAAGCGTTTGCTAGAATATGCCACGCGTCACTGTGGGCAACTACAGTGTGTACCAATTCAGGATTAATGCAAACCTCGTGGAGTCTCAAGAACCTTTACAACAGAACAACTAGCGAAGTACTCTTCTACAGCAAGGTGGGCAAATGGTTCAAAACCATGTAGAGCCAGACAAGGATGTTTACTTTCGCCAAATATCTTCAGCTTTTTCCTTGAAAGAATTATAATGGATTGGCTTGAAGACCAAGTCGGAACAGTCAGCATCGGAAGAACTACCACCAACCTACGCTTTGCTGGTGACATAGTTGGCCTAGCTGGCAGCGAGGACGAACTGAAAGAATTCACTGCAAAACTAGAGAAAACATCGGTGACGTAAGGCTTAAAAATCAACATGGAAAAGACCAAGGTCATGGCTAATAGAACATTCACGGGTTAAACGCGGATAAAAGGGAGAAAACTCCTCCTTTAAATATTTAGGGGCCATTATATCTGACGATGGCTCAAAGCCTCAAGTTCCTGCCAGAATGGCTCGGGCAACCGCGGCGCTGAGTAAACTTACAAAATAAGAAAATTATATCAAAGATTCGATTAATGCCCTCTCTGGTGACGTCAGTCTTCTTGTATGGATGTGAAGCCTGGACACTCACAGCAGACCTACAAAGAACGATCTGTTCCCTAGAAATGGGAGCTTTTTGTAAGACATTGAAAATCTCCTACATGAAGCATATTACCAACGAAGCAGTCAAAAATAAAATAACAATAATTATTATCAGTCTACATCCATTAAGGAAAAGAGACTAAGATGTTATGGTACAAAATGTTGGTGAGGCTGCAATCAGGCTTATAGATAAGTAGATGGATAACATGCAAACAGGGTATGTATGAGCATGACAAGACGTCACAAAACAAAGAACGTTTCGGCAAAGAGCCTTCTTCAACGAACAAATAGAACACAAATAAATAAACCTAATAATAAACAATTAAAAATTCGATGCGGTAAAATCCATTGCCAAAGAGAGAAATCTTGTCAGGCTAATACATATCTTGTTTGCATGTTATCCATCTACTTAAGATGTTATGGCGACGTTGCAAGATCAAGAAGTCTCGCAAAAACCAGGGAGGACGAAAAAGACACAAGCAAAAGAATAGATGGGAGGACGACATCAAGTAATAGACCGGCCTGTCATTCATTGACTCCCATAGGACAGCACAGGACCGAAATAAATGGCATGAAATAGTGTACAGTCTGCGATGGTACCCAATCATCTAACAATGGGGTTAATGTATTAGATAGAATAAATAACAAATAAAAGAAACTGGATTAGACAGGTTAAACATTCTTTAAAATAGTTTATTTTGTTAATTTTTTAAAGTAAATTTTCCGTTAATAATGGGAACTCCATTATTTCACTTTCAGTCACAAATAATGTAAATGTTTTACGTCATGTATCTTTTTTTTATTATTTTATGTTAAAACTAGCGTATCACCCGTAAAAAAATGACGGAAGTTTTCAAAATATTTACACATCAGATTAAAAAAATAACGTAATACAGAACTTTCATTTATTTTATTTAGTTTTATTTGATTCATTTATTATCATATTGAACAATTTTATGCGGAACGTTCGAAAAGAGTTATTTTTGGTGCAGTAATTTGGTGCGCTGCTTTCTAAAATTAGTAGCGTTACATCCACACATACATACATACAACCGACGGGAATTGTGTATATTGATGATATATTTTATTTTGTTTAGTTTGAGAGATTATAACATTTTAGTTACACATAGCAATAGATCGATGCTTTTAAAGTAACGTAATAATTTGCAGGGATGGTTTACCATTAAAATTATGTTTGTAATTTTTAAATGACAAAAGAATATAATGTATTTCAATAAAATCTTTAAAATACTTCAGCTTGATATTAAAAAATAGTATACTTATTAATTTTTTCCCTATGCATCCACAGACTCAAGAAAGCCTTCATTATACGTTTCCTTAAGTATACTGATCTTTGGTAATCTAACTGAATCCATGGATGCTTTTATGATCCAAACTGAATCAATGGGCATCTATAATGAATATCAAGACATAAATTTAGCATCTTTTAATCCGGAAGTCTTAATCAAATATACAGCTGTAGTAATTTTGGTTTCTGGTTTAAAACACGAACAAGAAGATTTAAATCAAATTTATTTTTTCTTAAAATCGATGCATTCAATAAAGGATATTTTTAAACAAAAATGTATTTTGGTAGTAACTGACGATGATTCAAAGAACATCAAAGAAAATGAATCAGATTTCTTTAAACGGTGCAGAAAAGAAACAACAGCATTTGATTTATTGTATGAATTTTGTTCAGGCAGAGCGGTTCTGTATGACTGCAAGACGAATGATGAAATAAGAAGACTTTATCAAGAGGCAAGATTTATTAAAATTTTAGTGGACTTAAGATATGCTTCATTTAAATCAGCGCCAAAACGCCTGACCAGACCGTCACGCCTGACCACACCGTCCCGCCTGACCACACCGTCACACCTGACCACACCGTCACGCCTGACCACACCGTCACACCTGACCACACCGTCACACCTGACCACACCGTCACACCTGACCACACCGTCACGCCTGACCGCACCGTCACGCCTGACCACACCGTCACGCCTGACCACATCATCACATTCTTCTCTTTTCAATCAATCACTTCCAATTTCAATGCTTAACAATATAAAATTAAACATTAGACATGATCAATTAACAAAAGAGTTAAAATTAACAGATGAAATTGCTGAAGATTCTATTCAGAATATTGATACAACAAAGAAAATGTTGGAAGGTTCGAAAAAACTAACAACAAAAGAAGAGAACACACCGTACACAAGTGGTTATTACCATTTGAAAGCATTACTTAGTACAGACAGAAGAACTAATTTGTCTGCGTTAGAGACCAAACCGAAAAGAAGTTTAAAACAACTGGAAAAACAAAGTGATAATAAAATCGACACTGCAGAAGAGTCAAACGACAAGGATAGGAATGAATGCTTTATACTATAATGCTGTCACTATCCAAGCTACACTAGCACGCTCATTGCTTTTGATGTTTAAATACTCTATCACATAAAAAGTCTTCAAAGTTTTCCTAAATTGAACTTTGTTTTCATATTCTTTAAAAAATATTAGGAAACTCCACAATTTTGGGTGAACCCGATTCAAAAGAGCGCACGCAAAAGGACTTCCTCCTGTGTCCGCCCACACTGGACATTTTCAGAAGGAATTGCGTAGAATATCACACCCACATTAGAGATACTAATTTCGATGTAAAGCGGTGTATCATCCGCAAATCATTACCGAGAAATACCGAGATCTTCAATGATCCTGCCTAGCTTGCTCGTGTAGATGGAGAAAAGAATTGTTCCTAAAACTGAGCTTTGCGATACGCCACGGGTTAGTAATGTCTCAATCGAAGATGACACATTCACCACAATAGGCTGCATATATCATTCAAGTAAGTCATTCGAATTTAGATGCGGCCCAAGCTGCGGTGACACTTCTCTTTCAAGAAGTTTAGAAACAAACGGCAGGTTAGAAACTGGACGGAAATTGTTGCAGTCATTTGGATCCAGTCCCTTTTTCTTTATTAGTTGGCAGAATGAAGGCTACTATTGACAATCTTAACCCGTACAGGAAACAAGACTTTCAAACAGTCCAATTTAATCTGTAAGGGGCAAAAATGGACGACGTTGGTTTTGATGCCATGATGATACGCTTCAAATGTTCATCCGAATGGTAAGAAAATCTGCTAGAGGGGAGCCTTTGAACTCAGTCTCCACAGCAGGTGAATCACTTCGTTGACCAAACCATGCACTTCCTGATAATTTCAATTTTCTCCGTAAAGAACTTGCTCAGTTCGGCCGCTTGCGCACCTCCTATATTAGGTAATACAGGTAGAGTTGATGTATTCCCTAGAAGGTCATTAACCACAGAGAACATCTTAGAAGAGTCAGTCAGTACCTGCAGCATTAGGAATAGAGTGATCTTGTTCAGATTCATCATGTCTAAATACTTGCCAATACTTGTTTCTTCCTTCAAAAATTTCTCTTTGTCAGTTTTGTTACCATTTCTTCTCCAACGCATCTAAGTGAGACGTCAATCCAGCAGAGGAGTCAGTGTCAGACTTAAAAGGAAGACTAGCTGCTCATTATCAACAGGTGGTGATTTAACCAACTCAAGACTATCCCTAAAAGAATTCATGTTGATCTTGTTTAAGTCCCTCACTAGAATTTTCTTCCTCTGGGCAACAGGCCTAATCGTTTTAGAGGGCGGCTAACTCTTTGTGACGAAGTGTGACAAGAGGGGTGGAAAATCGGCCAAAATCCCGTGACGTTATTTATTGACGGCCCCAAACGTAATTCGGATCTTGAAGATCAAACAAAGACTAACTCACAGAAAAAAATTATAATTACGGATTGTTACAAATATTCTTTCAGCGATGTTACAATTGTGAGGAGAGTTAACATCGCTGAAAGAAATGGACACACATTTTTAAAAGGACAATTGACCAGAGTAAGAACTCAATAGTTTAGAACGTGATAATAATTATCACTTAAAATAGGTCAAAAGTGAAAAAAGCCCCCGCCCCCCTAATATTGCCTATTTGAAAATGAGCATGTTTCAAATAATTTTTTTGTCATTTAAGTATGTATTTAGTGTAAGGTTGCACTCTAATATCGTAACACGCGAGAAGCAATTTAGGGGCCGTCCATAAATGACGTCACGCACCTAGGGGGGGAGGGGGAGTCACACTTTTGTGACGATGCGTGACGAGGGGGAGGGAGGGGGGGTTGAAGAAATGTGACGTCACATGAAAAGGGTAACTTAAAAATTTAAATAAAACTTCCACTGAAATATTTGGTCGCTTACAATTTATTTAATGACTTTTTGTTTCTTTTTTTTTCTTTTTTTTTAAATCAGTGCTTCTCAATGTGCCGGTCGGTAGGCCATCAGACGCTGGTTGGCGTAAGCTATCAAGACACGAAAATTAAATCTAATTATAATCCTTAAGTTTGAGAATCCACAAGATAACGTATGAAATTGTTACACTGCGTCGTTTGATGTTGACATCAAAGCATTTGTGATGTAACCGCAGCTCCGTTTGGTTCTCTCATGGCAGGAGTCGAAACTTTTTTGCCCGTTACCCCAAAAGTATACAAGTTTATGTATGCGTTACAATCCCCAGACTCTAGGTCCTGCTCACATGACTCGGGGATTTGGGGGAGCGTCGTTAGCCGAAAATGCTACTGGTGAGTTTTACAAGCATGACAAGTGTCTAAAAATGATCTGAATAGGATTATGTGTAGATATTTTAAGTCAAAACGACACGGAATATCCTTTTTCTTTAAAAGGGGAGGGGGGAGGAATCTATTTGATAGAATTAAAAACGTTTTAAGTTTGATATAATTGTTCGATTGGTTTTTGGTCAAACGCCCCTGGTCTGTCTTGATTCTAGATTATAATGGTAAATGAGCCCATTTAAAATTAGTTAAGTATTCATTAACTTTATTGAATGCAACAATTCTTGACATCGCAATTCGAGAGGAGCACAAAACAACTTTTCTTCTTAGCTCAGTTTTTAAGGCATTAATTTTAAATATCACAGAAAGGATACGTGATACAGACAAGTCATTTGGATTAAGATTAGTGTCACTCGTGTCAATATAAATGAAAGTAGGGTAGATTTAGGTGTCTTCGTATAGTACGTAGGTAGAAATCTACATAGTTGTCAAATTTTTAAAAAATGCATTTTCTGGAAGGAACCGGTTCAATAATGGGCATATGTTCCAAGCGTACACGTACACATGACGTATTTTAATATATCTAGTGGATTGTAGTGGATGTTTATATGTCCCAAATGAGTCTGCATTACCCCTAAGAATTCCCTTTTTGACCCCAGATGAGGATATTAAACGTCTGTTCGCCGACCTCTTTCTTACGGGTGCCCGTCAGTCAATTGAGGGATTTTTAAAAAATACATTTTTAAAATGTTATTTTTAAATATATTTTTTTTCTAAACAAAGACGTTAACCGTGATGATTAATAGTCAATGTTTAATTTGTATGCATTAAAATAAAATATAATCTAAGGATGTTAACACAGTTCGTTTTCTGAAGGCCGGTTAAACGTTTTTAAAAAATGCTTCACACGGGTTACGATATTACAATGTAGATCTTCACTAAATAAATAATAAATACTTAAATGACAATAAACGTGATTTGAAACATACTTATTTTCAAATAGAAAATAAAGTGGGTTTTGTTGTTGTTGTTTTTTTTGAGGGGGGGGTCAAAGATTTGTGACGTATTTTTAGAGGGGGGGGGTCTAAGTTTTTGTGACGACGCGTGAAGAGAGGGGTCAAAAATCGCGTGACGTCATTTATGGACGGCCCCTTAAAACGTCATTAAATAATTTGTAAGCAATCAAATATTTAAGTGTCACTTTTATTTAAAGTTGCGCATTTTGATATCACGTCATAGTTCTTAAACACCCCCACCCTCATCACACATCGTCATTAAACTTCACCCCTTACGCCCCAGGTGAGTGACTTTATTTATGGACGGCCCCTTAGTTGATCTTCTTTGAAACCAAAAGTTTCGACATAATAAATAACTGATTGCACTTTGCTTCACAAAATACTTAGTAAATTATATAAAATAACATACACATTCCATTTTGAAATATAAGTTATATTTGCTGCATTTTAGATTCTCTATATTCTTTGTTCATACATGCATATTTATAAGCAGCTTCTATTTTAAGAAGCCTATTGCACGTTCGATTTAAGAACTATACTTTATGGGCTCAATAAAATTTTGCATTGTCACAAACTTTCAAATATTTTTAAACGCTTGCTCTAATAACACGGGAACTAAACAAAAAACAAAATTAATCGATTGCGGCAATGTTTATATTTACTATGACGCATTCCAATATTTTGATATTGCTGATAATCAATAAAATTATATTATATTATGAATACTATCACACCGCTGAGAAAAATCAGATCGCTTACATACAAACGCTTCTTCTATACATATAAATTATTGCATCCTATCCTTATCCTTTGTATATATATAGAGTCTATATTTTATGGTTTTAAATTTTGTTGTTGTTTTTTATAATTATTATCATTTTTTAAAAGGCTAACCCCGTTTCTCACCCGAAGTTCCAGAAGATAAGAAAGAGGATTTATATGATATTTTATTAATTTTTTTTTAGAACAAGAAAATTTGTTTTTATTCCCATGTCTATAGTTGGGTTGCATAAGTTATTGCTTATTGTATTTCCAAGTTAAAATCAATTGCCTTAAGTATTATTATTACTTTGCTCTGCGTTCTTCTATCCTTCAATGTTTTTAAGTTTAGTTGATCTGTTTGTTTCTTTTTTTTGTTTTTGTTGTTGTTGTTTTTGTTTCTTTTTAAGTGAGTCCAAAAAGAAAAGATGTATCTGCTGTAATTTTAGTAAACATCTAACCAATGTAAGGTGGCATTTTATTTTTTATTCTTTTATTAAATTGTAAAATTTTTGTTTATAAAGCTTAAAATTTTGCTGGATTTTTAAAATGAATTCATTAAAATTGGTATTCCATGCTAATGTTTCAATTGTTTGCTGAAGTGTTACTGATGGACTTAATCCACACTTTAAAAAAACAACTAAAACATTCAGGGAAGGGAACAATTGTTATAAAAGCTGATGATGCTTATTCATATAAAATATATAATTATATATACACTGTATATAAAATAAAACACTAGATATATTCTTAACAAATAGACCAGGACTAGTGATAGACTAAAAAATAACTCCAGGGCTGTCCGACCGTGATATTGTTAGGGTCACTAATACAATAAAAACTAAAATTAATAAGATACCTAGAAGAATAATCTATCTTTGGAATAAATGTAATTCAATAAAACTACACCAATCAGCTGCTAACTTCCAACAAAATTTCCTAAGTAAATTTAACACAAATAGCCCAGTAGAAGAAATTTGGAAAGATATAAAAACAAGTCTAAAAACTATAATGGATGAGAATGTTCCAACAAAACTAACATCTAATAAAATTAACAAATGCTGGTTCAATTCTAAATTTAAAAAGGTATGCAAACAAAAATAGAACTTATTTAAGGCTGCCTATTCATATAGGATACACAAAAAATACTTAAAGATTAAACACTTGACACAAAAACTTAGTCGAAACCTCCAAAATGAATATATAAACAATGTAATTACCAAAGATAACAATAAAAACTTATGGTCCTTTATCAAATCTTTAAAAAATGGAACCTACAGGAATAGCCACACTAAAAAGGCTCAAATAATAAAACCTATAATGATAATGAGACTAAAGCTAATATCCTTAACACATATTTTGCATCATCTTTTTCTGCCTCAGGCGACAAGGAAGTTTTAATAAATTTAAATAAAATGGAGGAAATAGGTAACATAACTGTAGATGCGATAGGTATACATTCACTCCTAAAAAACTTAAAAATAAACAAAGCTACTGGCCCAGATGATTTGCCTGCAAGGTTATTAAAAGAACTAAGTAATGAACTGTCCCCTATCCTTGTAAGTCTCTTTCAAGCCTCTCTAAACCAGGGTAAAGTGCCCCAGGATTGGAAATTAGCTAACGTAACTCCACTCTTTAAGAAAGGGGATAAATCAGACCATGGTAATTACAGGCCTGTATCACTTACTAGTATCACCTGTAAATTACTAGAACACATAATATATAGTAGAATAGTTAACCACCTTGACAAATATAATGCCCTATGCCCACATCAACATGGCGTTAGAAAAAACAAATCATGTGAAACACAATTAATAGGTTTAATCGATGAACTATCAAAAGGCTTAGACTAAAATGATCAAATAGATACAATATTACTGTAACTATATTTTATATGGAACTCTTTTGTAGGCGTTCTCTCAATACATAATCTTGTACACAATAATCAACTGAAGAACTTGTTTCAACAAAACAACTTTAAT